>JASJOG010000001.1:9615000-9923358 GCA_030142905.1 Heliopora coerulea
TAATATGCACAATCATAATATAAAAATCGCAGAGTAACTCTCGAGCTTTTAGTGCCTGAAATTTCTCTTTTTTGCAGGAGTGGCACCAGGAATTCCCCGACGCAGAGGCTAAGGTTTTGGTGCAGGAAAATGCATTATTTTTTTTGGAAATGAATGCATATGCATGGATAAATGAACAATTTGTTTTTGTACCGACTACAGTAAGACATATATTAACGTATTATGTAAATAACAATAGGCAGATTTTTAATCTCATCTTTGGCCTTGTTGATAACCGTCGTTTCCGTTCGTTCTTTCTTACCACGGAAGTAAACTTTAGAGTTTAGAACGTACCAGTTATAACAGTAACGTAGGCATAAAGTGAAGTCTGAAGTAGGCATAAAGTGAAGTCTGAAGTAGGCATAAAGTGAAGTCTGAAGTAGGAATAAAGTGAAGTCTCTTGTATTTATATGTACTACACTGCCCAGGCACCGTACCGGGGCACCAAGTCTGAAAAAGCCGTTAAAAGCTGTGTTCCACTTTAGACGTAGCTTATCGAAAGGCAGTGACTCATATCGATGAGCATACGCATTATTTGAGTTATGCAATAATCTAGACCTCTGCGCATGTTTACAGACACGCTTCGCATATCTTCTGGCAAGTGCGCATGCTCAGCGATACACCTCGCTACGTTTTGGTACGATATCTGAAGCGGAGAAACGCCTTAACCCATTTATGCATAGTGGTCGGGAACCACTGAACTTAACAATATTTTTCTCTGAGTACCTTGTCAGGCAGAACCACTGACAGTTGCCACGGTTGATTACAACTACCTACACTGCTGAGAAACAGTTACAAACTTCAGTCCAGACATGGCATGGTTTCTTTATTAATCCTTTACGCTGCACAATGATTTAGTGGCTCACCCAGTCAAAGTCATGGACGTAACATAGGTTGCCTAAATTGTATTTCACTTCAGAACAACAGGTTTTCAATAGAAAATATGTCATAAACTGGCATTTTTTCCCGTAAAAATATGCGAAAGTACTTACATCAGATGCTTTTGACAGCTCTTTAAATCAGTCAAATAAGTACATTTGCCAATCTTAAACATTGCAAATTTTAAATTTCGTAAATAATATAGCATTTTTCCCACCGCCCTCGAGCTCAACATTGTCCATCCTCCACGCCCTCTCTCGATCAGTAAACCACTGTTATCGCTGAAATTACTAACCATCACCACGAAACACAGACATGTACAAAAGGGATAACGTTGAAGAAGGTGGAAAGATTTGAGAGTTTTATTTCTAATACAAAGGATATAAAGAGCCTCACACTCAACACATCGCTAAAGCAGATGTTTGCTTTGGGCCCTAAATATTCAACCACAAAGACAAGCTAACTACAACGTTTTCCCTATCGTTCGGGCACTATGAAAATGCTGTGTTCACATTGGTAGCCGTGCTGGACGATGTGTTTTTTGGACATGAGGGCAATGAGGGCAATGTCCAATATGAGGGCAATGTCCCTATACGTTTACAAGTGCGTCTCAAAAAATTAGAATATTATGAAAAAATAGGATATCTGTCGTGAGGTAATGTCGAAGCTTAAAATTTTAATTGTATTAGTCTCACTGGACCTAAACTGATCTATCCCCAGTTATACGTTGGTATAATCGAACAACTATGGTTTCCACACAATGATCATTAAAAATCCAGCATCTCAAAATATTAGAATATAATATCTGAACATTCAAACATATCATTACAAGCTTTTACTTGTAGAGTAGCTTGGCCATAAATGGAAAGATAAGTAAGGAATGTCTGTCAGTACTTGGTTGGAGCTCCTTTAGCATCAATGACTGCCTGAATACGTCGTGGCATAGAGGTAATGAGCCTGTGGCACTGCTCAGGTTTAATCGACGCCCAGGTGGTCCCGATAGCAGCCTTGAGCTCTGCCAGATTGCTGGGACGCAAGCTGGTCATCTTCTTCTTAACTATACTCCAAAAATTCTCGGTGGGATTCAAGTCCGGTGAGTTACTTGGCCAAAGAAGCACATCGATGTGGTAATCGGCAAACCAGACAACGGTTGATTTGGCACTATGTGCAGGTGCCAAATCCTGCTGGAACACAAATTCCGCATCACCAAATAGCCTTTCAGCTGACGGGAGCATGAAGTTCTCCAAGATCTCCTGATAGACCACTGCGTTCACTGTGACCCTGGGAAAACACAGAGGTCCAACACCTGCAGATGACATGGAACCCCAAACCATCACTGACTGCGGGAACTTGACGCTGGACTTCAAACAGCTGGGGTTCTGTGCCTCTCCAGCCGTCCTCCAAACTCTGCAATCTTGGTTTCCAAACGAGATACAAAACTTGCTCTCATCAGAAAACAGCACTTTGGACCACTGAGCAACACTCCACTTCTGCTTCTCTTTGGCCCATGTCAGCCGCTTGCGACGTTGCCTGGCATTGAGAAGAGGCTTGGTGCTGGGTACTCGGCTGTTGTACCCCATTTGCTGAAGCCGTCTGTGCGTGGTAGCCCTAGATGCACCAACTCCTGCCTCTGTCCACTTTTTATGGATCTCGCTCACATTGTCAAACCGGTTCTTCTTCACCGTTTTCGCGAGGCTGCGGTCATCCCTCTTGCTGGTGCACCTCTTTCTGCCACACTTTGCTCGTCCAGACAACGTTCCTTTGAGATACTTCGAAACAGAATTCTGGGAGCAACCAGCTTTTTCAGCAATAACTTTCTGAGTCTTTCCCTCTTTGTGGAGTGTGTCAATGATGGTCTTTTGGACAACCGTTAGATCAGACGTCTTCTCCATGATTGCAGCACCAGCGGTTTCCGTGAATGAATAAATAAACGTTTGTTGTGTGGTACATGTGGTATTTTTACACTTGTGTGAAGTTCGTCAAGCTCAGATGCTCAGGAACGCCTTACCTAGATGTTCAGATATTATATTCTAATATTTTGAGATGCTGGATTTTTAATGATCATTGTGTGGAAACCATAGTTGTTCGATTATACCAACGTATAACTGGGGATAGATCAGTTTAGGTCTAGTGAGACTAATACAATTAAAATTTTAAGCTTCGACATTACCTCACGACAGATATCCTATTTTTTCATAATATTCTAATTTTTTGAGACGCACTTGTATTTCCTGTCTCTATGACTGCGGGAAATGTCATATACTAACCAAACAACAGGTTCTCTTGGTCTTATGCGTGCATCTTCACCATATATAAATCCAGGTCTTGGTAGGAACACCAAATACACCAGAAGGGGGCCGGTATACTCTGCGAAAAATACCTGTAATGAATGATAAATTGTACAACTGAATGAGAAACGCAAAAAACATATAAATACAAGAGACAAGGGTCTACATGTGCTGTATGTAATACGAGTTTCATCAGAAACTGTGAGGCATATTCAATTAAAAACCTAACTGTAAGCTAAGGGTTGCTTACCACCAAAGTAGAGTAGGTGAATTTATAACGCGAATTGACTTTTCTTTGCATAAACTGAATAGATTTTTCGTTAAATCCATCCGGAAACTCATGAGACAAAAGAAAAAAGTCGCATCGCGGAAAAAAATTTGCCGAGTTAAACATGGAAAATGCATTGACAATGAAAAATAAGATACATTTTTAGTTTTTATAACATTCTGCTGCCGTCATGCATGGAAGCTAGTTATTCCATTAATTAAATAATTTTTTTTCGTCCAAAAAATTTTCCTTACTTGCAAGAAGTTGACCCCAAAGAAACTCATTTTCCCTCACACTGGAAGGCCTGGCACCATTATTGTTATGAATCCCCTTTTGTAATGATTTTGGTATTTTAGCAACTAATCTCAGACAATTCGTGTCTATACATGTAGTTGATGTTCGCTGAATCATGATAATTTATAGCACGCTTGGCTAACTGCTGTAAATTTACAACCTCTCGAAATATATTTATACCGTAACTCGTATACTTACAGTTGACCATCCAATTTGAGGACCTGCATAAGGGATAAAAAGATGAAAAAAATTCACCTTTCGAAAACTGCATATTACTGAACACAGAAATCGTAATGCCCTTAAAATTGCGTTATTAAAATGAGTACAAAAGGAATTTTTCTCTGCTAGTTGATGTCACCCTCGGTAAAAGAAAAACGAAGAAATATCTCTAAATTTGGCCAAAAAGTACTGCACAAATGTTTTTGCAAGATTATTCTTTAAATTTTCTTACCCAAATCTTTAAAATATAATTTACTTCCATCTTTGAGATCAAGATCTGATAATCGCCGGTCATCTGTCAAAGACTTTCCTCCTGAAATTTTTTTAAATGCAAACGGTACTTTATCACACCAGAAAATAGGTGCAAATTGTGATAGTATGAATAAACATTTCTGACTATAAAATATCAGTAACAAGAAATCCTTCTCCCCTTATCCTGCATACACTACAGCATCCCGGTGTTAACCATTTTCATAGTGTGAATGTTGTGTCAAAATAGTACTTCAAAATGCTAACATCAAAATTAAAACACGACTGACATCTGTGCAATAATCGTGATTTTTCAGTGCCAAACAAGTCAACTACGAACTTGAAAGTGTTCACAAGCTATTTATTATCAAAAACTTGACACTTGATATTCAGAAAACAGCATATATATGTATATTGGTTGTCATAAAGGATGTTAAACCCATTATATCAGGTAAAAATTAAAGTTTCAACGGGCTAAAGAGAAAAGAATCAGATACTATCAATAACCGCATTAGGTATGAGCTAAACTGATTGCCAGCAAGATTTTACAACTATTTGAATCTTACAGTAATTGAAGATTTGCTATCCAGACATAATGTGTTTTACGGAGACATGTGACTGACCACAAAACATACAAACATATATATATATATACATATATACCTATAAACATATATACATCTATACATCTATACGTATACGCATTTATATATCTATACATACATACATTTATACGTATATAATATATACATATACACATATGCACATATATACATATGTACACATACACACATATACATATATACACATATACACATATACCAAAATGAACCAAAACAAGGGATGGCTTTGGCATTAAGAGTGCTCAATACTTCAAAAAGTAGAGCAGTATCAAATAACAAACTTAAAATGTCTTGTGTCGCTACTCCAAGTTGTACATATGTACATATATACATATATACACCAAGTTACATAAATTTTGGCAAACATAAAGCTGTAACTGTGAATACTTTAATCAGCCTTAATACATTAGACTGGCCATCAAATGTATCAAAAAACACATAACATATCTTCACTGACCGTTGAAGCGAGAACAAAATTAAGATACAATTTGCCATAATTTTGAACGACAAACTTCTAAACTTTCTTCACGAGTTAGCATATTAAGAGGTGAATTTCATAAGACATTTAAAAAACTCGCAGTTCGTACTTTATCGGATCTAAAACACTCGGCCATCACCTCGTGTTTTAAATCCTAATAAAGCACTCCTGCTCAGTTTTTAAATATTGCTTACAAAATTCATTAAAAATTCATGAGGGAAATACAAAAGAAAATCATAAGCGCGTCGGATCTACATGTGATAAAGATACGTGTGCCTTTATACGTGAAGAAGAAGTTCAATTTTTTCACCTTACGAAAGATAAATTTCCAAACTTTCTTTGCGAATTAGCGTATTAGGTGGTGAATTTCATAAGACATTTAAAAAACTCGCAGTACGTGCTTTATCGGGCCTAAAACACTCGGCTATCACGTCACGTTTTAAATCCCGATAAAGCACTTCTGCTCAGCTTTTAAATATTACATATAGGTCAATCAGAGAGCCAGCTTTAGTCAAAGTTCCAAATATATTATAGAATCATCAAGTAGGAACAGTAAAAAATCTTTATTTTGATGTTCAAGTGCATGTTTACATATATATATATATATGTATGTATACATATATATATATATACATAAACCAAAGGTGAGGACCAGAAAGGTTGCAGTGTTGGTTTGAAGATGAAGAGCGCTCAATACCATACCAGTAGAGCGAATAAAGAAGTAAAATAGACAAAATTTTTTGCTGTCGCTACTCTGAGTTTCACGCGCTCAGGCGATCATATATATATATATATCATATATATATGTATATATATATGTATATATATATGTATATATATATGTATATATATATGTATATATATATGTATATATATATGTATATATATATGTGTGTGTATATATATATATATATACATATACATATGTACGTATGTATGTATACATATATTGCATGGATAATCATGTATTTATTAACCATCTATCAGCAGTAGTAAACTGTAGACTGGCAATTAAAAGCTGACAAATTTTATAACTAATTTCTGTTGCATAAATTGTTGTTTAAAATTATGTTAAATAATTGCTTGTCTGGATTATACTAATCAATCTCAGTGAGGTAAAATGCAGAAACTCCAGAATAGGGCACCTAGATTAATAATATGTTACTCAAAAGAGGTATGCTCAAATGATGTTTGGATTTGACAAATGACAAAATTGGATTTGAAAACCGTTAAATAGAGGATATTCATGTTTAGGTACATGTATGTATAAGTAATCTTTAATGAAAATCAAAACAGTTATGGAAATGATTATTCTTGATTCACTTACTTGGTTCCAACCTCAATGACTGTCGACTTGCATAATACTTTGGATCTAATAATCATAAAATGTTATATCAAAAGACACATGGATAGCAGGCTTGAGAGTTTTTACAGGATATGGCACTCCTCTTTACAAGTACTGATAATGAGGAATACAGTAACTTTCAGTTAAGTCTTTCAAGCATAATGTTGTCATACTACAACAAATTACATTACTACAGAACAAATGAAAAAACAAAGAAACAGGAGGTCTCATCTGGAAGGCATCTCCAGCAGAAAAATGTGAAATCTAAAGTTCTGTCAGTCAAATATGGTACTGCCTCACTCATGAAACATTTTCTTACATTTTATTTTAATTGATACATAATCATTTCCTTGAGAAAACTGTCAACTTACACAATGTAACATGTAGTTATCTGTCTGCATGTACTAATCAATGATACACCAGTCACCAATTCATGACCATGTCTGTTCAACTTCATCTAACCTGCTTTAGCCAGGGATGGCAGAGCAAAATTTTGAGTTGAGGGGACTAGTGATACAAAGACAGCCTTTTGGATGTTTTTCTGGAAATTTTCACAACAAATGTTTGGAAAAGTAGTTGTTTCAACATTACTTTGAGAAAAAGGAGGGAGCTTTTAGTTCTCCCCTACCCACACTGACCCTGTTGTACCTGTTAGCACAGCACCACATGAATGTTGTGAAGAAACTGAGACTACATAAATGTCTCAAAGCTAGAAACTGAGACTGAGTACTCTATTGAACTGATCAACAGATGATTAAGATTCTGAGGCAGACTCTTGTCATATGGATGACTACATTGAGTACACTCAGTCACTCTATTCAAAGCAGTTATCTGAGTCAGAATCTGAATTGCTAAGAGAGTACTCTGATTCTGCTTTGATAAGAGTGAATTCCCAGTGCAAGCCTGAAAATAACTTTCACAGGGGTGCCTGACAGAATGTCAGGTGTGAACAAGTTGGTGCCAGACATTTTTGAATTGGTGTCTGACATTTGGATCCCATCATTAATAAACTCTTGCTTGAAATAACAAAACATTTTATTAACATAAATAAAATAGAAATCAAAGAACACAATTCATGCACCACAAATAGTACAATATATTACACAAATGGTAAAATACCCTACATTATAACAGTTTATGGGTTGTCTCTGCTTATGTTAAATGTTTATACTAAAACAGATTAGAATCCTTTAAACTCTATTGAATCTGAATCAGAGTCACTGTCAAAGTTATCTTTCCACCACAGGCTTACATTACTTTTCTCCTCATCACCATCAGAAGGACATTGCATTTACTGACCATCGTGTGCCCAGTAATTGAAGGTTCTGACCTATAACTTTATCTGAAACCTTTAGGTTAACTCTTAGTGTGACTGAAAATTAGCTTGGCCCATGATATTACATGTATGTCACAAGCATGCATCAAAAAAATTATTGTCAGACATCTTTAAATGAAGACACTCTGATTTTGTAAAAAAGCAAAAACTACATGTTCAGTTTTACATCACCTTTTGAATGTAGCTGGATTTTGATATCACGTACAGTTGAAAATACATCAAGCTTCAGAAAGAATAAACAAAATGATGAAACATAAATTTGAATCAAAACAACTGAGTAAATATCAGGTATAAAAATAATTTAGGAGAAAGCTTTGTCATAATAATTCAGAAAAAAAAAGATGCAAATCTATAATTATTATCATGACCTCATTGACTTAATATATCAATTAACTCATTATAGGGGTGGGCTTGTCCCTTTGATGAGTAAAATCATCTGGCATAAGCCAGAGTAAAATATTGAAGTGCACCCTTTCCCCTTAACAGGTTAAAGAAGAAATACCATGCTCACATTCATATATTAGTTGTAAGAGGTTCAAACTCTTTATGAATTATGGCATTGATTGATAGATGAATATTTGTCAAGCTCTATCCTCAGGAAAACTATTTCTGAGCCCTAGATGAGGATTTAACCCTCAACCTTCTGAAGACTGGTGAGTCACTCAAACTACTGAGCTACCAAGACTCAGATGGTGGGCTAAGTTTCAAGTTCAATGTATGTGCAACCTAAGCAAAAGCCACTAAATGTCAATAATATTACCGTAATTTCTGGCATATTACCCGCGGGTAATGTGTTAATTTTATGGTTTTGGATGCTAGTGTGGGTAATGCACAGGTGCAGGCAATGCATTAGGTTTTAATTCTTGTTGCACGAATAATAAACTTTTAACAAAGGTGAAAGGTGCCAAGCACAAATTTGAAAATTCTGCTAAGTTTAAACTTCAACTTGTTGGAACATGAAATACCTAAATAATGACTGCTTGAATAATTATACTTCACAAATGCTTAGTCAACAAAAAAAACGGCTATGGATGTGAAATGAAGTATGTTACTAAGATATAAAATGCCAGCAATGCTATTCTAAGGTACTACTACACTAGCAATAGGGAGAAATCCTTACGCATTTTACGCAGTGAAATGAAATGTGCATGCTTTTTGTCAGGTGTCAGATCAAATTACTGGTAGTTAAAAATAACCAATGGGAAATCACTGCTAAATAAAAAACAATGTACAAATTTAGAAACAAAGTTTCAAGTTACACAGAGCTTTATTTTATATTTTCCTTGTGAATTCTAAATGAATTTTGGAAACATATATATATATATATATATATATATATATATATATATGTAATACTTAAAAACCAAGCAGGAGTGCTTTATTGGGATTTAAAACATGAGGCAATAACTGAGTGTTTAGACCCAATAAAACACAAACTGTCTTTTAAATGTCTTATGAAATTCACCTCTTAATATGCTAATTTGCAAAGAAAGTTTGGAAGTTTATCTTTTGTGAGCTGAAAAAATTGAACTTCTTCACATATTAAGGCACATGTATCTTTATCACATATATAGATCCGACAAGCATACAATTAAAAATTTTATTTACATAGTAATTTTTCTAGGCTCCTTTTATTGTGCGTTAAATTACTGGTCCTTAACGCAAGCTACGATGCTGCCAGCTTACAAATAGATTTGATTTACATATTTATTATATATTTTTTGTGTGGGTAATGCGACGGTGCAGGTAATCTGATGAACATTATGTCAAAATTTTGACAAAATTGTCAAGTGTGGGTAATGTGCTGCACAGCTAATACGCCGGAAGTTACAGTATTGATGAGATATTTTGGAAATGTGGAAGCTTGGAGATATCTTTAATGGTAGATGAACATATGTCAAGCTCTATCCTAAAATAAATCATTTCTGACCCCAGATGGTCCTCAGAAGGTTGCCAGCTCATCTCATCAGTCACCAGAAGGTTGCAGGTTTGATCCCTGTCTGGAGCTCAGAAATCATATTTCTGCAGATAGAGCTTGGCAAATATTCATCTATCACAGTTCAAGATATCTCCAAGCTTCCACATTTCCAAAATGTATCTCGTACATTATTGGATTATTATATGCAAGAAATTTTAACAAGAAGATATGGCTACTGTATCTTAAAATAAATACATGTATCAAAGCCTAGAAAAATAGGCACAGAAGCGGCATTCACTCAATTGAGAATAGAATATTTGAACACCTTTTGCCAGAAAATATACTATTATTAACACCAACCTCAAACTTGTTAAATGCAAAAATACATTCATTTTATTCAATCAACATTCATTAATGCTTCAGTCACTTTCAATTAACATTTTTGCATAGAAAGTGACATTCATTAGCTTAGATACACAACCATTTGCATCATAGGGTATTCTATAGCGACAACAGATGACCAGTAACACCATTCTACTGTATATTACAGAGAACAATATTTCAATTATGTAAGATATTTCTCTGGTCTATTGTGGGGTCAATTCAAGATTATATGGAATCCCGAAATGTATAAAAGATAATGGAATAAAACTATCATAATTCATGTATAAACTGAACTTGGTCAGACAGTTCAAACCTCTTTTATTTCACCAATATTTGATGACTGTTTGACCATGTAAAATACTCTGCTTACTATGTTGTGCTCTGTTAAGCCCTTTCAGAACCATCTTAATTCACAACATTAAATTATGCAACTGAAGACAGTTGTCCAGTCTACTGCAGAGACAAAATGGAATTTTAACATGTATTTTAGTTCACATTACTTTGTTAATACACATCAACTTTTGAGTCCCTGAAAAACAAGCACCTGTTTTGCAACTGAATAAAGCTTCACAATCAATGCTTTCATGCAGTCCAGTACTGCTGTGTATTGTAAGCTTTGATTGTAAAATATTTTTTGTCTAAGATGTAAACATTAATGTGTGTTAGCAAAGTGCTGTGAACTACAGTTGGATAACAGCTTGAAATTATACTTGTCAGGAAAAATATGGCATGATAAGAAAATTTTATAATATCAGTTAAGTGAAGGTGCAGACAATTAAACCATGTTTAAAAGATAAGGGAATAAAACTATCAAAATTTATAGACAAACCAGTGAATGTGGGCTTTGGATAAACAGAGGTTGA
This sequence comes from Heliopora coerulea, assembly GCA_030142905.1. NCBI lineage: Eukaryota > Metazoa > Cnidaria > Anthozoa > Scleralcyonacea > Helioporidae > Heliopora > Heliopora coerulea. The sequence continues at coordinate 9,626,184 of JASJOG010000001.1, forward strand.
AAGCTGTGTGTGTGATCAATTAAGACATTCAAGAAAGATGGAATAGAACTATTCTCTACCCCACTACAAAACATATTTCAATGTTGTGAGTTAAGATAGTCTTCAAAGGGCTCAGCCAAACACACAGAACGTGGTCAGCTGAGTGAAAAATGGCAAAACAGTCACTGACATAAATTGGCAAAGTAAAAGAGGTTCAAACAGTCTAACCAAATTCAGTTTATTTACAAATTATGACAGTTTTATTCCCTTATCTTTTATACATGTCCAAATTTGTATAAAACCTTAACTTGACCTTCTTTCACACCGGAGAAATATCTTGCATAATTGAAATTTTATTTTCCCTAATGTATATTAGAATGGTGTTAATGGTCATCTTTTGGCAGTATTGAATGTCCTTTGATGCACTTGGTTGCATATCTACGCTAATGAATGGAACCTTCCATTTGAAAGTTATTGAGTGAATGAACCCAATATGCAACTAGGTGACAGTACAATTTCTACCCACGTGCCACAAGGGGTAATTTTGTTTGAGGAGTTGCCCGGGGCGGATGGTTGCAGCGGAAATCACAAATAATGACAAAATACATGAACAATACAAACATTTTCCAAAACGGCCAGTTGTCTTCCACTGTCAATCCTCACAATCTCAATCTGTAAAATAGATAAAATAAGTTTAGAAAATTCATTTAATAGTACGTGTGTCTCCATGTCTGTTCTGTTGTAAGACTTTTTCATCTGACACCCAAAAAGACCCATCCAGAACTATTTAAAGCTTTGAACTACCGACGTTCAACATAGCTGATTATTAAATGAAAATTCTTTGCTTATACACCTTTACCTCCAATCAGGGAATTAGTGCAAGGGATATACATGTACAGTAAATACGCCACTTCCTACCGAATGCACAAGGCTTACACTTCCATTTTGAAGAAAAAATCCTAATGAATAAAGGAATGCCATAATCACTCGATCTGCTGCACGCTAGATATTGTCCTCCACATAGGTTGTTTTCAAGTCACATGCAATGGGTCCATAGTTCGAATGGACGTATTCACCAATCGGTCACGTTATTTTTGTTACTATTTAAAGAATTTTGGAAAATCGTGCCCAACTGTACCTTCATCTTCTATATCACGAATCTACCGTCCAGCTATTCAACAAAATACAGTCAAATGAAATGTTGTGATGCCAGTGGCGTAGCCAGAGAATCTGTGGTACCCGGGCCTGGGAAGCATTCTAATTAGGGGGACCGGGGTCATGCTCCCCCGGAAAATGTTTGAATTCTTGAGTCTCTGAAAGGCTATTTCTTGCATTATGTGGGCGCTATTCCCATTTTTTAGGCTGCGGCACCGAGCTGGATTCGAAGGCTTCAATCGTACAGATCCTCCAAATTACTTTTAAAACCACGAGATATCTCATTGATGAGAACAAATTGCGCGAATTTTTAGCGTGGGAGAAAAAGTTGCGCAAAGAAATTCCATTCGTCGACCAAACTTAAAGGGCTGATGTCAAATTATTCAAAATTTGTCGTGTATTTTTCAGTTGAATATGCCAAATACGTTTTGGGAAACGCCCATGTTCGTAGCTGACGCCCGGGCCTGATCCCGGGTAGCTCCGGGTCTGGCTACGCCGCTGTGTGATGCACTGTGAAATTTAATCCGGCTTCCTTTTCTTCTCGTCCAAAGTCCCTCGCGAGCTGAAGAGTGTTGCAGCCAGTGAACTCAATTCACCACTTCAGGGCTAACAAGCGAGTGTCACGTGACCAAACTGTAAACAAACCAACTGCAAACAAACGCTTGAAATGCTGACATTGCGAGGTTTAAGTCAATATGGTTACTGGTTTCTCAGTAACAGAACGCAGTACACGGAATCGTATAATTTGTGGAATATTTATTGTGATGGTATTAAAATGAATTTAAGATGAGTTTAAGATGAATTATTCGATCTAAGAAAAAGAATTAACAAAATATGGCTAAATATAAAATAGCTTACACGTTCCTAATATGTAAATTACATATAAACCGATATCTTTACTTACTTCTTGCCGGGTTTCCGCGTTCTATATCTTTAAACAGTCTTAAATCTTCAATTATGATTCACAGGTTAGCAAACAGAATAAACAAAACAGAATAACCCTACAACAGTTTTACCCGCCCAACGCGCTCTCACGTGTAGACTGCAGTTTATCATATGAGATCATATTACTTGGTGAACCTCGTGCTCCTAATTAAATGTCAATCAACTTATCTATTATTAAATGTTCTAACGAACGTATGTAGTTCCTCATCGATACAGTTACCATTAAAAGATGCACATTGAGGTAAGTTTTTACAAGATAAAAATTATTGTTGAAACTGTGATATTTCGACTTTATTTCAAAGTCATCCTCAGACAGAATGATATTACAATGCCAGAGTCTATATACAGGAGGTGTGATGACATCATCGAGACGGAATTAGGAAACATTACCAGTAATCCCTATTTATATGCTGAGATGTTGAGACGCTATAATGCTAATTAGAAATTCTCACCACCATGAATAAAGCGGTTGAGCCTAAACACAATAGAAGTATCGGGCAAACAGATAACAAGTGTGCATAATATCTAAATAAAAAGGTTGACTTCTTTGCTAGCTTTAAGCCCAGAATTAAGCTCAGGTTTATTAAACTTAATGTGGAGTGCTTCAATTATTAGACGTTTATTGGTGTTAGTAGACTTACTCGTATAAAGAATTTTATAGTTATTAAAGATTAAATTTTTGTGGAGGTAGATATGTTAGAAGATGAGGGAAGGTCATTTAGTCGGTCGTACTGATCGTATAAGTCATTAATGAAGTGAGCGTGTTCACATTCGAGAAAGTGTTGGGCAACTGCACTGGTGTTATGTTGAGTAGAATGTTCGGAAAGACGTTTGTGAAGACAACAGTCGGTTTTACCTATATATGTTTTGTTGCAGCCAGGACAAGTAATTTGGTAGACGACATTATTGCGAGACATTTCCGGAATCTTATCTTTGTTAGAAATAAAATAGGAGACTTTTTTCGTGTCATAAATAACGATAAATTTAACGGGTTGATTGAGATGACGCCGAATTTTCGAAATGCATGATTTAGGTAGATTTTCACTTTGTTTACCAGGCATAGGCGTAGAGTATGGGGGGGTGGGGGGTGGTGAGGGGCTCTAGTCTCCCTACCCCGAAATCTTAATGGAGGGGCTTAGCCCCCGAGAAATTTTGCAGCAAGTGACTCATCAATGACCATTCACAAATTAGAGGCCTGTTATAGCCTCATTATCCCGGTCAGCCAAAAGCGCCCATGTACACATAAGACAACCCAGTAATTAAACACATCATCAAAAAATTATAAAATTTAATAACGAGAAAATCCATACTATGATATAATATCTAAGACGTGGGGCATTCTCTTCCGCAAGGGCACTGGGGACGAGAATGGCGAGTCGGTGCTTCATTTACCCCTCATTATATTGTATCAAGTGACCAGGGTCAGTGTTTTGTTGGGGTCGGGCGTAGTGATACAATATGATCAGGGGTAAATGAAGTCCTTTCCGAGTGGCGGTAAAGTGCACATCCTTTTCTAGAGTGTGGACAGTGGAGTGTATATATCTTGAAATTACACGAGATTCTGCACAGTCGAATTAGCGATTGTTTCTATTCTATGATTCATTTTTTTACCAATAAGTTGTCAATTTTATCACTTAGTAGAGGTTTATTCCGTGTCAGTAACGATCAGCTGTTAGCGATTTTCCGTAGAACTCGATTCGCACAATCGCCAAGAGGTCATGCCACTCATGCACCTCGTCCTCGAATTTCAGCCCCCCCTGACAAAAGCAAAACTCTACGCCTATGTTACCAAGGAAAGGAATACGCATCCAAATTTTGGGTAAATTGTCATCATCGCAAGACTTATTCGTTTTAATTGTAAAAGCGTTGTATTTGCGTTTTAGTTTATTAATTAGAAAATACTTTACGCTGTTGGGATAACCATTCCACGACATACAAGATTTTAGAAAACTGATTTGGTTGTTTAAAAGCTTTCTTGAGCTACAAATTTTAAGAGCGCGGTTAAAAAGAGACTTTATCCATGCAGTTTTGCGTGAAAAAGGTTCAAAGCTTGTAAAGTGCGTATACTGACCAGTGTGAGTATCTTTACGATAAACGTCAGTACCATCAGCCGAAATTTTAATGTCTAAAAAATGGATATTACCGTCAGGAAAAGTATCAACTGTAAATTTTAAGTTTTTATCAAATTTGTTAAATGTCGTTAACACCGATGGGATGTTGGAAGGTTTAATCAAAAGGAGAGTATCGTCAACATATCATTTGTAAAATTTTATGATACCGCTATTAATGAGATCTGAAACTATAATCGGTTCAAACTCAGTATGTTAGCCAAGACAGGTCCTAGTGACGATCTCATAGATATACCGTCAATTTGTTCATATAACTGGTTGTTAAAAGAAAAGGTAATTTTACTGCAGCAATCCAAAATCAGTTTTTTCAAAGTGCACTTTGAAAAAGCTGATTTTTGAAGTTGTCGGCTGGTCATGGTTTTTGAGGTACGTGTAATTAAGTACGAACGTTTATTTACAATATATACAAAACTGTTAATGAGGTTCGACACTGGCTTACTCTTTTTTGTCACATAGACCACACCTCAACAGGAAAAACCAAAACAAAAAAAATACGTAATACATCCGGTTTCTTACACTCCCGAGGGTATCATTTATGGTACATGAATGATAGTTCAATAATATGTACAACATGCAATACAGTATTTGGTGCTTATAATTGATCCTTTCTCAACAGTTCTTCGATCACAGCTACATTTCTTCTCGGTCTCGTCGGTTCCATCGGATTTTGTGCCACAGGATATTCTTTGTCCACTACAGGGATCTGATTTTCTTGCTCCTTGGTAGAATACAACTCTAACGGTATTAGGTGCTGAATAGGGCGTCTTAAGTAGGTCGACTTCCCATTTTCAGTGTTGAGCACACGGATTCTTGCAGATCTAACCACATTATCTCGACTTTTGATCAATTCTTCCACTCTTGCCAATTTCCAGAATGCACGTGATGATTCGTCATTTTTTAAAATGACAATGTCTCCGACACCAATTACGCTCTTATCTGATCCCCTGGATACTCTTGAAGATTCTCTCAAACTCAGAAGGTATTCTGTTCTCCATTGGTTTGTAAATTGATTCAACAATCTTTGATAATACTTGTCTCTTCGTGTGAGTGCTTGACTCGTACTGATGATCTCAAACTGTTTGTCATTTGGTGTAGTAGCGACGGTACGTTCATATATCGCTGCTGCCGGGGTTAATGGATGAGATACACCTTGTTCATCGTCATACACGTACGTCAAAGGTCGATTATTCAACGTGGCCTCTATCTCAATCAATAAAGTACGTATCTCTTCGAAAGATAAGTATGCTCGTCCTACTGTCTTCTTCAAACAACGCTTCACGCTTCGTACCATTCTTTCCCAGAATCCTCCATGCCATGGGGCTTTCTCTATAATAAAATCCCATGCTACTCATTTATTGACTAAATATCTCTGAACTTCGGTAGATCTCGCAATCTTCTTTACTTCTTTCGCGGAAGACTTGAAAGTCTTTGCGTTATCGGAAATTAGCTTCGTTGGTAATCCTCGGCGTGCTGCGAAACGTCGGAAGGCTTGCAAAAATGTAAGAACTGTCAAATTAGGCACAAGGTCTAGGTGAACCGCTCTTGTCGTAGTGCACGTCCAAAGACACAAGTACGCCTTTTCCATCTTTCTTTCCACTCCTTCTCTAACTTGAGTGTCGACATATAATGGTCCTGCGAAATCGACTCCAGTATTTGCGAACGGCGGTTCATCACTGACTCAACTCGTTGGCAGTTGAGCTGTTGTAGGAGTACCAAATGGTTTTCTTTCGAATTTTTGGCACACAACACAATCTCGCACTACGCGTTTAACTGCTTCTCGGCCTCTTAATATCCAATGACTCTTTCGTGTGTTGTTCAATGTTTCCTTTATGCCATTGAGATGAACAAGCTCATGACTTTTACGAATTATAAGTTCCATCGCATAATGCTTCGTCGGCAGAAGTACCGGTTGTTTTGCCGACAGAGAGGGCGACGATTCGTCTATTCTACCACGACAACGAATTGTTCCTCCCTCATCTAAAAATAAACCAAACTGCTTGACTAACGGGACCATTTTTGAATTGACTCCCAATAGGTGTTGTCTTTCTTCTTCGAAGTTGTTTGCTTGAATCGTGTTTACCCACAATTTTTCTGCTGCTCTTAACTCTCGAGCTGTAACTTCAACTGTCACGGGTCGCCGTCCTCTCGCTGTTTCGATGAACCTCTTCACAAGTGCCGTTACACGTAGCAATTTTGTCATTGAGCCATAACGTTGACAATTCATGACTGCTTCGGTATTCGGAAAAGACACATTATGTGAAACAGTGTTTAACGATCTAACAATCTTGGGTCGTTTTTGGGTTTTGTTATCTCCACGTATGTGTCGTTTTCGTCGTTTTTCGAAGGTCCGGAGTCGGTGGGCCACAGTTCCTCTGGATATTTCAGAAAATCTGGGCCATTCCACCACACTTCATCCACAGCTAACCTTGATCCTTGAATACCACGAGACGGCAGATCGGTAGGGTTAGTCTCCCCAGGACAAAATCTCCAGTCTTCCGCCTTGGTTAGCTTTCGTATCTCGCTTACACGATGTTTAACGTAGGGTTTCCATGCTTTATTGTTTTTGATCCAACATAGGACTGGATAAGAATCGATCCAACAAAATACTTCAGGAACCATTATCTTTGAAAGAGATTCCTGAACTGTGTTTGTTAATCGAGCGAGAATATTGGCCCCAAGCAACTCCAGTCGTGGAATCGACGGCTTTTTTATAGGGGAAACTCTCGTTTTCGACGCAAGTAGAGTTACTTCTACTTCACCATTGACGTCCTCTGTTCGTAAATATACCGCGGCGGCGTACGCTTTTAACGACGCATCACTAAATCCATGAAGTTGATAATTCTTATGACTGTTGGTGGTATTCCTGTAATAACATCGTGGCACCTTAACAGCTCTCAAGGAAAATAGATCCTCCGTTATTTTTCTCCAAGCGATCAACGACTCTCCGACCAAGGCATCGTCCCAGTTAGCACCATCCATGCACAGCAACTGAAACAAGATCTTTATAACGATAGTGAACGGAGCTAGAAAGTCCAATGGGTCAAAGATCTTAGCTGATAATCGTAAAACGGATCGTTTGGTCGGAGGGAGAGTTTTTGCATAGTCCGTCCAATTGCTGAGAACGTATTTGAATTCATCCTTTTCAACATATCAAGAAACACCAAGAACCTTTACTGAACTGTTCTCGTTTTCTGTCACCGAGCTGTTTTTTAACTGTTTGTCCACTGAACCGATCGTTGAATCTTGGTACCTCTCATTTGGATAGGTTTGCAATGTGCATCCTGGTGTATTGTTCTTTACGGGTCTGTTGTTGACCCCAACTTCTTGCTCGCTCCCGAGGGATTCTATCGTCGTTAACTCGTTTGGTTTGAGTGTTGCTACTTGTGTGTCGACGGCCACTCTTTCTCGGAAAGTCTTTGAATTGGAGGTCCATTTCCGTAAAGCGAAACCACCTGCATTCATAATTCCCTTGGACTTCTCGTATATCTCAATCGCTAGATCATCGTGTGATGCACCACCCACGAAATCATCAACGTAGAACGAATCTTGCAACAATGATACGATTTGTGGCTCCTTTTCCTTGTTCAATTCTAGATGATGCTGTATCAGTGACGACAAAATTGCTGGACTTGGAGTGAGCCTAAAAACCAAACGACAAAATTGATACTGTACTATTTCAGGATGGTCCTTTGAAATGTCGTCAAACCACAAGAAACGAAGCATTGGTCGATCGTCAGGATTGATTTGAATCTGATGAAAGGCTTTCTCAACATCAGCCACGATTCCTATTGGATAAGCCCGAAATTTCACCAATATATCGAAAAGGTGTGGCACTAGGTTTGGTCCCTTTTCTAAACACTCATTGATAGAAAGTGAAGCCTGCTCATGTTTTGTCGATCCATCGAAAACCACACGCACTTTCGTTGTTAGCTTATCCCGTCGTACAACTCCATGATGGGGCAAGTAGTGTGTTGGTTCATCGTCGGTCGGTAGTTCTAAAACCCTTTCAACGATTCCTGCTTCTAACTGTTTTTGAATAACGTGATCATATTCCTTGAGAAGCGCTTAATCGCTCTTTAAACGTGAATTCACCTGATGTGAACGCTTTACACATGACTGATATCCATTCGAAGTTGGAATGCAACCGTCTTTCCGAGGCAAGCTTACTTGATATCGTTTCTCGCTTTCGTTGTACTGCGGATCTCTCAAGAAGTCTTCTTCAGTAGACTGTTGATTCGGCTCGAGTATCCCTATTGACTCTGTACGCCAGAACTTACTCACTGCATCGGTTAACTCGTCCTTTTCGTTGCTCACACAGGGATTGTGATAAGACACATCTGACCTTTCAATGGTGAGATTGACGTCGACCTCCTCTATTTCCGAATTGCTGGCCTTTACATTTCCTGACACTAGCCATCCAAACTCACTATTTACTGCGACAGGACCCACATCTCCTCGTCTGATTTCTCCCAGAATGATGTCAAAATAATAATCAGATCCAATTAATATGTCAATGTTCAGGGGTGAACCATCAATCAGGCTTTTATCTGCAAGAACCAAACCCTGAAGGTAATGGTAATGATCAATATCTAGTGTTGTCGACAAGGGAGAACAAATCTTTCGGGAGCAAAGCGCCGATATTTCGATATCCTTCGATTTCCCTTGTAGTCGTAGTCGTACTTGGTCACACTTTCGTTTTCTGAATCAATCTTCTCCAAGTGTTCAATTGTAAAATTTCTGTTTTCTCCGGAATAAGACCAAGTTTTTCTTTCAAGGATTCGGTTACATAAGATCGTTGACTACCACTGTCCATCAGAAGTCTAACAGGTACTACTGTAGCTGTGTCTGTGGTATAGGCGTAAGTTGTTGCTGTTAACAAGAGAACCTTGCACTTCCCTCTAATCGTCACACTTGTAATCGTGCTTTGATACCCAGTTGTCGTGTAATTCCCACTTGAATTTTGGATACTCGGTTCGGGTGCTTCCCATTTCGGTTCGTTTACCATGGGCGATTTCGATTCACGGCTCATCGTCTTCGGATCTGCAGTCCTTGGTGAAAACCTTTCACAAAGGGACTGATGATGCTTACCTTTACAACGTCGACATTTTTTCGTTACATCGCATTGATTACTGCAGTGACCTCGTTACAGACAAACAAAACATCGGTTGTCTCGCTTCAGAATTTCCTTTCTGTCATTTGGTACGACGACGACTTCGCAAGACGCTGAAAATGTAGTTGTCCACAGTAAACGCATTTAACTGAACCACGTTTTCCGTAATTTTCTTGCGCCGTTAATGAGGGAGTCGGAAATTGACTACGAGGTGGTGGCTTCTTCCTTTCATTGTCGACCTTCACATGCTCGTACAATTCTCGTGCCTCCACTTCTTTTCGGATAATCTCCAAAAGCTCTCCAATTTCCCATACGTCCTTTTTTGCGTTCCTTGCTACTTGGAGGCGAACGTCGCTTGATAGTTTTGCCATAATTACTGGTATTAATGAACTCCCGTACTGATCCGACTTGACTCCCAAGGTCTCCAATCCCCGCACATTTACACTCAACTTGTCGTAAGCAAATCGCAATTGACTTGCCTTATCGCCTATGCACGGGGGTATTTTTACAAGTTCGTCCATATGGCTAGATATTATTTGCTGTGATTTGCCAAAACGTTCATGCAATATATCGATAGCTGCTCGGTAATTACTCTCAGTTATCGCCAGACCTTTAATCGCGCGAAGAGCTTGTCTCTCCAATAACGAAAACAAATAATTCAATTTGTCGACTGTTGTCAGTTCAGTGTTTTTGTGAACTGCACTTTCAAAAGTCTCCCAAAATGTTCTGTAGTTTGTCAAATCACCCTTGAATTTCTGTAAAACCAGCCTGGGCAATTTTGTTCTTGTACTTGAATGTTTAATTTCACTAGCCGTCGAGTTACGAGAGGATTCTTTCGGGGTTTGGGTTGTTTGCTTCGCTTTCGTTGTTTCCTTCACTGAGACAGGTGCTTCCGTCCCTTTATTGACTTGATCTGTGAACTTATGTGATCTTTAAACCAATGTTACAAACATTCACAAGATGCTATAAACCTAAGATTGACCCATTCTTCACCAGCAACAGTGGATAACGGGTCGAGATGTGTTGTTGATACGTTCTTTCCAACAAAATGTCGAGCAACTGAATGATTCACCGCGATGACACGCTACAATACCGCGTTTTCGTTCATCTACAGACTTTTTAGGGGAGGGAAACGCATAAAGTTCATCGGATCACCATTATTTAACCATCAAATAAGGATGTCGAAAATCATTTTAAAACGTACCGCAATGCGCATCTCTTTAATGCACCTCGCGATGTCCGCATTTCATGCGTTTGTTTACAGTTTTGATCAAGTGACACTACAAGTGCTTTTTTAGCCCTGGAGTGGTGAATTTCCATACCTGGAATGTAACTGGCCAACGAAAAGTGAAGCCAAGATGGCCGCCCATGGAGGCCAAATTTGGACGTCCGTTTCAGTCCCCTACGCGGGCTGGTACGTCAGTTTTAGTCTCCCACGCGACTTTTTACATTTTCTGAAGAGTTTTCTGTGGAAACATACACAAAACATGCCTTCAAAATATAGAAATAAGTTTAAGAATTTTAAATATATTTCGACAAAGTCAAACCGAGTTACAGGTTATATATTTTCACGAAAATAAATTACCAAACTCACGAGAAACCGGATAAAACGATCTCGAAAAGTTACTTGAAGAAACTATTAAGTGCATGTCCTTTTTTTTACAGTTAGTTTACCATCTTCAGACAATTTAATACACTTCTTAGGCTACGCGGCAATAATGAATCCTTTTAAATACTCGATTATGTAAAATTGGTCAAGTAGTATTTCGTCTGAACACTTTTTCCACGGTTGGGAATGTTTTCGAACTCGAACCAAACAAAAACTAAAGATTAAAGTCGTGCAAAGGAGTGGAACTGACTTAAAAGACCGCGAAGAGGATTGAAACTGACGTCCAAAGTGAACTCTAAAAAGACTGGAACGATAACTCGAGGTGGAATTTTGGAGCCAAAAATGGCAGATATGGAGGCCGCCATGTACGTCAAACCCAGTCTTTTTTGTAGAAAATGTACGACGATTAAATCTTCAATTTACTGGAGTAAAAATTTTGCCAGGTAAATTATCAAGAATTCAGTATATACCTCGATAATACAACTTTTGTCAAAGCTGTTTCTGGCGAACTACACTAGAGAAAAGGATGAATTATTTGCAAAAAAAAGCAATATTTGAGTTCGAAATCGCGCGGAAATTTCAGGTTATTCTTATTTTTCAAAGCTGTCCTGAGGGATTACGGATTTTGAGTCAAAGATTCAGCTAGTTCAACCTTATATCTCGTCTCGAACTTAGTTTTCAGGGTCGTCAATTCTAAATCTAAAGAATAAACCAACAATTTATTTGGTAAAACTACAAGCTCACTGCTCCTCTGTGTTTTTCCATGTCTCCCCAGTCCCGTTTTAAGAAAAACGCTTGATATCGTCGATCTAAACCAGATTACCAACATTCGTAATTTTACTTTTTTTTATTTGTTTTAAGGATAGACGTAGGTCAATTTGAGACAAATCGTTTTCGAGTGCATTTAATGGCGATGTATCTGATGATATTCTATCACAAATAGTTCTTCCAGAACCAAATAGCGTAAATGTTATGACGGGAGCTACTTTTAACAATCGCTCCATAACTTTTGCGATGAACATGCCGTACAAGAACTGAGGGAGGAGAATAATTGTGTTGTGTAGTTGGGTTTTTTTGAGTGAACTGAGTATTAAAATCACTTCTCCAAAACATGTTGTTACCGGTTTCTCTTTAGCAGTAAATGTAATCGTAAAGATAAGTCTCGGAGATAGAGAGTACATTAGACATTGTGGTAAGTGGTTTTAAAGGTATTCCTGAGTATGTGGTTGGTAAATTTGAATTTGAATTTGAATTTATTAATTAAAAATAGACTTTGCAACCTAAGGGTTGAAATACGTCCATTGTTTACAATGAGATAGTAAAATACAATTACAAATGTTAGTTAAATATGATTTACAAATGGTAAAAATAGTAAGAAATTTATACCTATAATTACAAAAGAGAATATATAAAAATGTTAAGAGTACATACGTGATCAATGTTCATTGTAATTCTTTAAACATGACGGAATAAAAGATCTTCTAAAACGTTCAGTACTACATTTAATTGTTGCAAATTTATTAGAAGTCCGTAAATCGTAGGTAAGAGAATTTTCAATTTGGATTAAATCAGACAAAGGCGAAGACTGCAAGAGAACATTTTTATTGAAAAAACTTGAACATAAGTATTCGCGTCTTGTAGCCAAGGTTGGAATATCAAATACTGCTAAAGCATCGCTATATGACAGTGTTGGATTAATTATTTTTAGGGCTCTTGACTGGATTCTTTCGATATCTTTCAATACATATTCGGGAATGTTGAAATGCCAAACTTGGGCGCAATACTCCAGAATTGGTCTTACACATGTAACATATACAGTTAATGTTTTAGGGTCAGCACGAGCTCGTTTAAGGAGTCTTAACAAATAAAGTCGTTTTGAAGACTTCTTCACGATATAAGTAACGTGCTCGTTCCACTTTAGGTCATCGCTAAAAATTACACCAAGTAATTTTGCAGACTTTACCAAGTCAATAGGCAGCCCATCAACAGTCATCGGTGGAAAATTGGGTTTAATTTTCCAAAAACAAACAAGGATCTCCTTGCACTTACGAGGATTTAGGGACATATTATTGCGCATACACCAGTGATTGATATCATTCAAAGTAGTCTGCAATAATGATTCATGGTTTCTGGTAATGGTTTCTGAAAGTGACAAATCGTCGACATATTTCCATCTGTCTTTCCACTCCTCCAGCAGGTCGTTAATCATTATTAGAAATAAAATTGGACCAAGGACCGTGCCTTGGGGAACGCCCCCATTTACTGCTTCAAAACTCGAAATGACATTTCCAATCTTCACTCGCTGTTTCCTTCCAGAAAGAAAGTTTTTTACCCACTCAATTAGTATGTGGTCGATACCCATTCGATTCATTTTATTTAAAAGAATGTTATGATCTACCTTATCAAAAGCTTCCTAAAATCTAAAAGGAGAATTCGTGCACACTGGTTAGGTTGATCGGTAACGTTGTATAGATGGTGAGCAAAGGACAAAAGTGCGTGGGTGGTGGATAAACCAGAGAGTGATCCAAATTGCTTTCTGTCAATAAGATGTCTAATTCCTGACAATCCATTCAGCGATAAAATGTTCCATAGTTTTTGAAATAATCGGCGTAAGAGATATTGGTCTTAAGTCGTTTTCAATGTCTTTGAATACATCTACCTTTGGGATCGGAATAACGTTCGCTTCCTTCCAAGAATCAGGAACGCAGGTTTCTTGGATTGACGCATTAAAAATGTCAGCAACTGGTGAGGACAGTTCCATGGCAAAATCCTTCAAAATCCAACTTGGAATGTTATCGGGTCCTGGAGCTTTAGCACGTTTGAGGTTACCAAGCTTCAAATAAACATCTTCCGGAGAGATAAAATATTTACGTGCAATTTCGTTTCTCACTGCAAAATCAATTTCTACATTTTCTAATTTCGACAATGGCGGTAAAGAAATAATAGTATGTAGAAAATTTTGATTAATTTTGGATGCGAATTCCACAGAATGAATTTCTTTCCCCAAGACAATGGCGCTAGTTATTGTTTTTATCCTAGGAAAACCTGCAAGCTGTTTAATGGATTTCCACCACGAAGTTGCATTCTCGCAGTTTTCAACTTTACTTGCAAAGAAAGAACTCCGAAGCCGATTGCATAACCTGTTTACTTTATTTCTCAAGTTTTTGAAAACTAGTGGGTCCTTGAACATTGCTTGCTGTCGTTGTTGGATTAGAATTTTTAACTCAGGTGTAATCCAAGGTTTGTTTGTCGGATGTTGTTTAATTTTCCGTAATCGAAAAAAGGTATCAACCGCATAACTTAGCAATGTTTGGAATGCAGAACGTTTTTGTGTACACGTTGGAAGATCTTTAATGAATGACCAGTCAGTAGATACCAGCCATCTCCCAAAACCATATTTCAAATGTGGGTTTACTGTTCTTTTGAATAATAATTCAGCTTTCATTTTACGAACGGATTTTACTGGCCGAATAATTACTGAATTATGGTCAATCAAACCAATGCCAGGCAGGATTTCTGGAGAAGTACAGCAATGGAACAAGTTGGTAAAAATTAAATCTAGGATTGCATCACCACGTGTTGGGTTTTTAACCATTTGCCGCAAATTAAAATGATTACATATGTGCCAGTAACTGAAGTGATTGAAGTCCCCAACTAGCATAATCCCGGCATTAGAGTATTTGGTCAAGCCAACATCGAGCGATGAAATTAGGTGTTCTGTAAATAAGGAATCGTCTTCTTGTGGTGGATGAGAAATAATACCAATTATCAGGCAAGAAAACCCACGTGGAAGTCTGTTCGGACGTAAGTATAGCCAAAGGCTTTCAAATAAAGAACCATTAAGTTCGTCGATGGGTTTAAAACCAATAGAGGATTTAATATATGCACAGACACCCCCGCCACGCTTGTCGGCACTTCTGTCCTTCCGAGCTAGCGAATAATTTTCAATCTCTATCAGCGAAGTTCGCAATGTTATTCGTCAACCAAGTTTCAGTTATACAAACGATATCCGCATGGTTCTCATTCATGACGACTTCAAGATCTTCCAGTTTATTGACAAGGGACCTTGTGTTAGAAAGAAACAAGGTAGGGAGAGTAACTCTTGAATAAACAGATTCAACTTGGTTATTGGAAGTTGGCCGCTCGGTAAGAGGAACTGAAATTAAATTGTTGTAGTATGATTGCCTCTTCCTGCAAGGGATTCGCTGCCTCGTCGATGCTAAATTGGTACAATTAATAGAATTACTAAAATTATGCCAATTATTCCTTAATCTAAACGGGAGTGGGATATGTTTCCGGTTTCGAGAAGAAATTCTAACTGATATTGCATAAACCATTATACATAAGTTGAATAAATCCCATCCAGGGTCACGTTTACTTTCTCCTCAACGGTTTTACCATCATATTCTCTTGATCGCCATGGCTTACAACTCACGAATTTTGGCCAAAAGTTTCCTTTCTGCACCAGTGCGCAAGAACCCGATGGAATATGGATTCTAGCTAAAATTGTTCCTCTGCGTCGACTTCGAAACATAGAGATATACGTAGGGGTTATATTTCGTTGCTTAAGATACGATAGAATTTGATTCTCTTTCACGTTTTCGGCGATTCCAGTTAAGAAATATTTCTTAGTTTTGTTACGCTTACGCTCAACTCCGATAAAGCCATCATGAATTTCTTCAGGTGACCCACCAGTCTTACATTGTATATTCCGCGGAGCATTTCCGGTTTTATTTACCCTTTTAGATTTTGGAATATTTTTACAAGTATTATTAAGAGGAGGATGAGATGCCACTACGTTTGCGTACGTTGCCTGATGCTCTTCCACTATAGTTTGGTCAACTTTAAAGTCATGGACTGACACAGGACGAAAAACTATCTCATCATTTGGGCACTCTTCTAGCAAAGTTTTGGAATCAATCTCAGTAGAACCATTAAGTTGTTTAGTATATTTTACCCCTTCACTCGAATTCATGGCACTTTTGTCAGCTAACAAGTTAATCGATGAAAGATTATCATCCCGGTTGTTCAGGACAGGATTTGTCAATTGGTCTGGCTCAGTAGGATTAATAGCATCAGAGTTACTTGCATTGTGGATATTAACTTGATTTCCATATTCATTATGCTCTTTCATTATTGTTGTTGTTGGCTGTACCAAGGTTACATCGCCCAAATCTTTTTTATTCTTTTCCACAAAACTTGAAGTTGAGAGATTACGGACGTCATATGAAGAATAGAGTCCGATAATGTTCGAATTGGTTCGCCATTTACCTGCTGAGCAAGTTTAAGATTCTCGAAATCCGTTCAGACAGACGATTTGCTTGATTGCCAAAAGTCTGAAGTAGGCACGTTTGAATTATCCGTACATATCAGTTTACATAACTCTTTAATAACATCACTCGCCTTTTCTCCATCAAAAAACAACAAGTTCTTATTCTTTCTCCATATTATCGTTGAATCTTCGAAAGTAAATAGCTTTTTGTCCCCTCCAGGCTGTGACCAAGTTCCATCAAGTTTTAAATCTTCACTTAGTAATTGCTTTAATAAATCGAAGTCACCAGTCCATGTGAAGCTTAATTTCTCGGTTAACGTTGTTGTCGTCATCATAAATGGTCCACCGTAGCTTCTTATCTTTTCAACGGTTCTCTTGCAGTTGTGATAAAATTGTTTGTTAATTCGCAATTTGTTTAGTTAGCTCGAGCTTACTAAACGTCCTTCCTTCGGCAACATTAGTGTCTGTAAATGTGATACAGAACACATTAATAAAATATCAGTGTCTGTATCAGATTTGCAGACACTGGTGTTCAATTAATCAGCTCCTTATCATGGTATAAACACACTAATTAAAGTTCTCAGAGTTCCAGCCTTATTAACGACGTCCAGAATTTATCGCCAAGTCTCCGTAGCTCTGCTGTTTTCCACCTCCTCGATACTTTCATTCCATTCGTTAACCAGCACGTCGGATAGAAGTGGCAATCAGGTTTCACGGTATATGATACGATTAAATGCATCGTGGGCGTGGTGCCAGTTCTCTTTTTCGAATTTTTTTGTTGTCTTCGTTGTTTGTGCAGAATTTAGAAATAACGTAAAAATGATTGCCTTCAAAAGCGTCTGCACCGCAGGCTATTTCGATCATGGATTGTTTGCAATTCAAAAAAATGACTTCCCTCTCAGCGTAAGCCGTAAACAGACATCCGGATTAGTCAATGAAAATTAACCAACATAATGATCAGAAATAGCTGGAACCTAATGTTTTGATGCGGCTGTGACGGTATTTATCAACTACAAACACGGAAGTGGGAAACACAGTTTGCTTGAACCAGAACGAGAAGAATACAAGATTGAAGTTTAGTCTGGCACTGCTTCTTTGTTATTGCCCAGCTGACAACACCATTATGTTTCCAAACACGAGTCACAACATCTCAGACAAATCAGTTGAAGACTGCTACGAGACCTACGTAGTTCTCTCTCCATCAACGTCTTATATCATCAACAGCGTGGTGGGCTGTGTTGTGAACGCCATCTTTACCGTTACTGGAACATTTCTTAATGCACTCGTGGTCTGTGTTTTCTGGAAAACGCCGAAGTTGCGACAGAAAGTATCCTATTTCATGATAATGGTTTTGTCGTCAATCGATATGTGTGTCTCAATTATCGTCCATCCATTTCACCTGGTAAACTCAATAGCAGAAATAACAGAAACACCAAAATGTTTCTATAAGATGTTCTACCAGACATCTGCGGTCGTGTTTTCAGGAATGTCGTTTCTAACTTTCTTCGTCATGAACATGGAGAGATACTTGTCCATCGTCCATCCATTCTTCCATCTCAAACATGTCACTAAATACAGGTGCCTGGTGTTGTCATCTTTCCTTTGGGTGATCTGTATTATAACCGGAGTTGCTCCCATATTTAAACTAGATATTCAAATGTTTGTCACAATTCTCGCTCTGATCGTGATCATTGGAACATTCATCATATACGTTTCAATATTTTATGTTGCAAGAAAACGGCACCACTCCAAACCGAGGTCGACAAGTACAAGTCGGCAAGATCCAGTGGTTGAAGATCCTGCGAGTGGACCTGAGGCCAATGACTCAAAGAAAACAGTTTCGTTTCTACATGACTTGCAGCTGGCAAAAATGTACTTGCTGGTAGTCTTTTGCACTTTCTTTTGCAATTTACCAAATGCAATAGTTTTAGGCAAGTTCGCCGAAAGAATAAAAACTCTCGATGGCATAGTGCAAGTTAAAATCTGGACAGTGACACTTGTGGCAATGAACTCGACTTTGAACTGCCTAATCTTCTTCTGGGCGAATAAAAGACTGAGGAACGAAGGTAGAAAAATATGTAAAGAATTTCTCAAGCGTTGAATTGGTTTATTGGTGAACTAGATTGCTTAACTTTTGTATGTCAATCCATATGTACATAAAAGACCCTGGAAATGAAGTTCAATCCGAACATTGAAAAAAATACCGAAAATTGAAACAAATAACCAAGACAGACTTGGCAATACCTGCCGACCCGTTTAGAATGCACAATACTCTCAATGCACAATGCGCAAATTACACAGGATTGCACTTCCTCCTCAGTAGTTAGCCAATCAAATATACCTTTAACTCAAAGCCAACATTGTTTACCACACCAGAGTTTGGAAATTTGCCACAAAAATCAAATTTTTCCACGGAGACCGACATTTATGAAAAACTACTGACAGCCACAATCGCGATATGTCAAATACGGAGCGACACTATAAAACGGAAAGGTCCTCCCCCTTTTTGACCCCTCAAGCAACGGTTGAAAATTACACAAAATGGTGGAAAGATAGAACGCGTCGTCAAGAAATCTAACAAGCATCGAGTAGCGCATTCGATCAACGTTCACACGTTGAAAATTGTCTTTCATGACCCCTTAAACAGAAATTTTGTGCTTGATGTTGAATTCATAAATCATAACCATTATAAAACTACTTTCGGACGTTAATCCACGTGAAGTTATTCGACGCATCCTTTCTCGTGACCTTGACCAATTATTTATGAATTATTTAGAAGCTGATCTTGTAGCAAATCTTAACTCTTAAACTCCTGAATATCGTTCCTTTTGTTCTTTGTTCTCTTTTTGTTTATTTTTTGTTCACTCACTGGTTCTTTCGTTTTCTGCCGGGTCATTTTGACCCCTATTTGTACTTAGAGTTAACTATGACATTTTTATAGCGACTGTAATATATTGTAGTCATCTGTATATTTGTAAAGACATGCATTGATAAAGTATATGGAAAATTGAAATTAAAACTGTGGCGCCACTTTCCAATTTGGCGTGAACATGCTTGGTTACCCCATCTCTACATCTCCCTTAGGGTCCCTCTCGGATGCAAAATTAAACAAGCAAAAGCGCAATCAATCGTATTATGGGCAAAATAAAGCCGGAAATCAAGGAAAGCGAAGTAAATTATTGCTTTAAGATCGAAGTTAACAGAAACGAGGAAGTTCGTTTGGGAGAGTTACGAACCAAGATATACCCTGTCATGGACCATTTACAATCCAAGGGCAAACTGGCTAGTAATATCAGTGCGATGGAATCCTTGCTAAACTGTTGGTTTAATGGTAATGGTAGCACCTCCGTTTCGGCAAAGCAAACAAAGAACGATTCTCAGGGGCGTTAATCTCGGATCCCTCCTTCGTACGCCTCCCGGCTTGCCATAGATGTTAGACCCCCTCAAAAGATATTTATACCCAGAACCCAACTGCACAGTTCGTGTATCGACAATGATGAGATATACTTGGTTTGTGATGCTGCACTTCAACGATCGCTCAGAGTTTTTTGTTGAAGGAAGAGGGCGCTGTGAATGCGGAGAAGGTTATGATCGGTCATCGTTGACCATTGAACAACCACTGTGCCAGGGCCCTTTGGAGATGTGAGGGGGTTAGCAGCCATACAGTCGAGTGGTTTTCGTCTTCGATAGTGAATGAGAAATATTACACTAATTTGAGGTATGTTACATTTATAAACCATTTTCAATTATTGCAACAATAATAGCAGTAAGTAGATTTCTTATACCGTGATTTATTCTTGATAGGATGATCCATGGTTATACAGCTGCTGGTGTACTAGAATCCCAGAATGAAAATTTATGCAGAGGAGTAAAGCTTGGCCATTTAAACAGATACTACGTAGCAAATGGTACAAAAGCTTAAACTTTCATGAATGTTTTTTAAGAATAATCTTCTGTGTACATGTAAGAGTGCATAAATATATTGTACTAATACATACTGTATATACGTGTATATGTCAACCTACCTGTCAGCCTGTCTGTCGATATGAAATAAAAATGGAGTGCTGCGTAGGCAGTGTGGACATACTGTACCTTATAATGCTTCACAATATTCCAAAACTGCTGTTGTAAAATTGCTGGATCACCATTACAATTTTTCATAGCAAAATAAAAATATGTTTTTATACTTTTAGCTAAACAATGAGAAACAAAGGGACATGCTTATCTTATGTGCAATCTTTTCACCACATTTTACATTTGAACCAGCTTTTGTTGTGGACCCTTAATTGTGCAGATCTTTGTCAGAGTTCTGTGAACTAAACTTTTCCTTCAGTTTTTAGTGTGTCCCTGGTTATCTTCCGAATTGCCTTCTTTACTCCTTCGCCGCCTAAAAAGTCACGAAGCAAAAAATAATTGTAACTTACTTTATTCTGTTTTGCAAGGCCGGCGGAGCCAGTTCGGTTCGTCCGGCCATGGCCGGACTAACTTTAGAGAAAAATGGATTTTTTTAAAAGAATAACTCTTTCAAAAAATAAAAAAAATTTATTTTTTAAGGTAGATTTTTTGCCCTACAATATAACAGAAATATAATACTTTTGATCTGAAAACGCTGTAAATCGCGTTTTAGAAGTGTAACATTTTCAAAATTTTCCGGGGAAGCATACCTCCGGAACCTCCTAGATTCTCACACGTCCAGTGCTCGTAGTCTCCCACTGGACCGGACCAACTTTAACGTGCTTCCGCCGAATCTGTTTTGGGTAGGTGATGATGCACTTTCCTCATGCGAGACCAAGGAAATATAATATGTTCTGACATTTCCAGGTGTAAAAAAAGAGAATGAGACTTCTCCTCTGGCTTAAAACTCACCATGCCAAGTATCAAAAGAGTTTGAAATTCCTCGCTCTTCCAAGTCCTTTTTAATACTAATCATTGAACCATGGCCCACTACTGTTATATTTAAACCTGGTTGTAGTGATACAAATTGTGTGAAAAGCATTTACAGATTCTTTGAATGGAATGCATTGTTTTTATGAATATAATCATGAATGAAAATTATTAGATTACTTTGTACCTTCTTGTTGAGTTACCGGTAATGAGTCTATTAGATCAGTTGTCATTGGCTTTTCCCTTGACGATGAACAAGCAATTTTTTTTCTTGAGCTGTTCCTTACAGATATTATTTTGTGATTACTAAAAATGTTTACAGAAGTATTTACAATTTAGGGTGAAATGTACATGTTCTTTGTGCATGGAGCAAACCAGTTGGCTAAAAAACAGCACTATCGTGATGTGCAACTTTATCAGATAACTTCATTACATTCTTTTCATCACAAATGGTTTACATACGTCATACTGATTGCAGTCACTAGTGTGGTATGCTTGGTTCACTGAGTCATACCTTGTATCAATCATTATTCTCCGAAAAAAAATGTAGAGTTCAGAATTATAATTACACATGTTTTAATTGTGTTCAAATTCAAATTGTGTAAAAATTAAATCATTCAAGTTGGCATATTATTGTAAATTATTGGAGAATTTAGTCAAACAACTTGTATTAAATTTAGCATAGTCTTGTATTTGAGTATCTCCATACTTTAACTCACCTATCTAACCTTCAAACTTACTCACTCTCCAACATATTTATCTGTCTATGCTTCTGCCTATGTATACATATAGACAGACAGTGAAATAATGAGAAAGGTTTGAGTACTGCCGAAATGTGAGAGTAGTTATCTAACGTTTCGAGCGAAGACCCTTCGTCAGAGAGAAAAAACAAGGGAGGATCGAAAAACACGGAATATATATATATATGTGTGTGTGTGTGTGTGTGTGTGTGTGTGTGTGTGAAAATGGTCATGTGACAACAAATTGCCAGTCAGAATAGAAAAATGAAAACAAATGTAAATGACATGGTTGCTCGTCACTTTCCTAAAATATAGCCGATCAGCAAACCAGGTGGGTGTGTCAAATATAATATGGGTGAGTGAAAGCTAAACACAAAAGAGCTAGGTAGCGAATGTTACGCCCATCCGTGCAAAGCAAAAACATTAGCCACAAAGCAATTAAGTAAATGAAAAACGTTCGTTGAGTCCGTGCGGGTGAATGGTTCCAATTTTAAAGATGAGACGCTTTTCCTGTCTTTTGCGACTATTATTACCGCCAAAAATTTGGGAGATGGCACAAACTTTCATGTCCGAAAGAGAATGATTGGCGCTATTAAAATGTCGGGTGACAGGTTTGTCGACGTCTCCATTCCTTACGGAGTGAAGATGTTCGGCAAATCTGTCGGATAAACGTCTTCCCGTTTCTCCAACGTAGAGCAGACCACATCTGCTGCACGAAATGCAGTAAATGAGGTTGGAGGAGACACATGTGAAACAATGTCGAATGACAAAATTAGATTTAGGTCCCGAAATGCATGTAGAGGCGTTAAGAAAAGAGCACGTGTTGCAGCGAGTTCGAGAACAAGAAAAAGTACCCACTGGCGCCGAAAGATTTTGTCTAAGGGCGTTATGAACTAAACTATCCGGAATGTTTTTATTGCGTCGAAAAGAGATTGAAGGGTTGTCGGAGAAAATAGAAGACGTTTCAGGATCATTCTTTAGAATATGAAAATTACGGCGAATGATATCCCTGACTTTGTAGTTGAAGGGATGAAATGTGAGCACTAATGGGATTTTATCTTCAGAAACTGATTCCAAACGTTGTTTGAATGTATCGGAACGGGGAATACTAGAAGCTCTTTGAACAGCAGTGTCCAAAAGATGGGTAGGGTAGCCACGCTGGACAAAAAAAGATCTTATCTCCGAAGATTTTGTCTAATAATCTTTGTCATCACTGCAAAGGCGGCGCAGTCGCAGAAATTGAGAATATGGGATGGATTGTTTGATGTGGTTAGGGTGGGAGGATGAAAATAATAGGTAACTGTGTGAGTCGGTCGGCTTGTAAGAAACAGACGTCGCGAGTGCATTATCATTAATCGACACTAAAATATCAAGGAACGACACGCTGGCTCCACTGATTTCTAATGTGAATTTGAGCGCTGGATGGTAGTCATTAACATAGTTAATGAAACGCTCTAAATCCACACCTGAACACGATGCTGTTCCTAAGCAGTCATCAATATAACGGCCGAAAAAATTAGGGAAAGGACCAGTATATTGCTCGAAGATTTGTTTTTCTACATAACCAACAAATAGATTGTCGTAACTCGGGCCCATTTTGGTGCCCATAGCTGCACCACGTATCTGTTGGTAATGTTCACCATCAAATGAAAAATTATTGAGGGTGAGCACAAGCTCTGCCAAGCGAATTAATGTAGTAGTCGATGATTCCAAATGAGTGCGTTAGTTAAGAAAAAACTTCAAAGTTTCGAGACCATCGCGATGAGGAATGACAGTGTAGAGAGACTTGACGTCCATGGTAAAAATAAATTTATTGGGGCCGTTAAAATGGATTTGGTCGAGAATTTGTAGAGCATGTTTGGTATCTTTGATATAAAAAGGCAACTTCTTAAGCAAAGGAGCCATAACATGGTCTAAAAAACTGGATATGAGTTCTGTGGGGCAACTGCAAGCGTAAAACTATCGGCCTCCCGGGGTTATTGGGCTTATGAATTTTAGGTAAAAAATACAGAACTGGCATTCTAGGAGTATTGACTATAAGGTTAGAAGCAGATGTGGATAGTTCACCGGCCTTAACCAAATCGTTAATGGTGGTTTTGACAGATTTTTGGTGGGTAGGCGTGAAATCGCAATTTAATTTAGTGTAAAAAGAGGCGTCGCTAAGATGGCGGAGAGCTTCTTCTCGATACAAATCAGCTCTCCAAACGACAATGGCGCCACCTTTGTCCGCAGGTTTGATAACAACGACTCATTACCGGTAACTCAACAAGAAGGTACAAAGTAATCTAATAATTTTCATTCATGATTATATTCATAAAAACAATGCATTCCATTCAAAGAATCTGTAAATGCTTTTCACACAATTTGTATCACTACAACCAGGTTTAAATATAACAGTAGTGGGCCATGGTTCAATGATTAGTATTAAAAAGGACTTGGAAGAGCGAGGAATTTCAAACTCTTTTGATACTTGGCATGGTGAGTTTTAAGCCAGAGGAGAAGTCTCATTCTCTTTTTTTACACCTGGAAATGTCAGAACATATTATATTTCCTTGGTCTCGCATGAGGAAAGTGCATCATCACCTACCCAAAACAGATTCGGCGGAAGCACGTTAAAGTTGGTCCGGTCCAGTGGGAGACTACGAGCACTGGACGTGTGAGAATCTAGGAGGTTCCGGAGGTATGCTTCCCCGGAAAATTTTGAAAATGTTACACTTCTAAAACGCGATTTACAGCGTTTTCAGATCAAAAGTATTATATTTCTGTTATATTGTAGGGCAAAAAATCTACCTTAAAAAATAAATTTTTTTTATTTTTTGAAAGAGTTATTCTTTTAAAAAAATCCATTTTTCTCTAAAGTTAGTCCGGCCATGGCCGGACGAACCGAACTGGCTCCGCCGGCCCTGCAAAACAGAATAAAGTAAGTTACAATTATTTTTTGCTTCGTGACTTTTTAGGCGGCGAAGGAGTAAAGAAGGCAATTCGGAAGATAACCAGGGACACACTAAAAACTGAAGGAAAAGTTTAGTTCACAGAACTCTGACAAAGATCTGCACAATTAAGGGTCCACAACAAAAGCTGGTTCAAATGTAAAATGTGGTGAAAAGATTGCACATAAGATAAGCATGTCCCTTTGTTTCTCATTGTTTAGCTAAAAGTATAAAAACATATTTTTATTTTGCTATGAAAAATTGTAATGGTGATCCAGCAATTTTACAACAGCAGTTTTGGAATATTGTGAAGCATTATAAGGTACAGTATGTTTTCTTTGTTCCATTATAAGCCAAGAGGTTATTTATTAAGTTGAACAGGTTTTTATACCAAAGAAATAACAGTATTTTTCTCTTTCTTTGTCCCTGTGTTTCAGAGCAATCATCAAAACTGCAGCTTGGATTTACGATGTAGAACTCAGCAGGATTATACACCAACAAAGAGAGTGATAAAAAGCATGAATGCTGCTACTGCATTGCTAAATGCAGTAAAGGCTACAAACATTTACAAATATGCAGAAGATTTTGCCAAGGTATTAAATAATTTTTTTACCTGATTGATTACCAGTAATCATTTCATATGGCAGCTATAATGCAGTTAAAGAAAAATTAGGATTCTTATCTTTTTTGCTTCTTTACAAAAATTAGTGCAGGGATACATATTACATTGAAAGTTTCCATAATGCAATGCTGGTTTATGCACCGAAAAGAATCCATTTTGGATACGAAGTTTATAACATGAGGGCATAGGCGTACGGGCACAATTTTCTAGGGGGGCTGAACCGAATTTGCCCGAATGACATGTCACCTAATAGATCATTATGACATCACCATCCAAAACTATAAACTGAATATTCCGCTGAAGACATGCCCCTGAAGAACACGAAATATAAGCGTTAAAAACAAGAAAATTCTAAAAAGGAATTGACATTAGGATTACAAGATAATCTTATTTAGGTATTATAACCACATCAACTAATAGTAAGTTGGTATATACAGTATACGTACAATAGAATAACATGTAACAGTTAATATGTGCCAAACTGACGTACGGCGTTTGTCTCGACAAATTTATTTAGAAGAAATAAGAACTGCGATTATGTCGCTGTCCGAAGGTATCAATGATCCTTTCCATATCATTTATTAGTGTTTTGTTAGCATAAGCTCTCTCAATATTAATCAGAGCGATACTGTTTAACCGTTCATGGCCCATTGTGCTTCGAAGATAGGTTTTTAAGCAGCGAAGAGTACTGAAAGATCTGTCAGCAGAGCAGGATGTTGCCGGGATCGTGGCCAGGATCGAAAAAACTTAGTAAGCAACAGGCAGAATCTCGTGGACACCATTTTGATATATTCTGTTTACAATTATTGCGGCGTTATTTTTCTCTACGCATGGGTCATCAGCATCAAGACTCCTGAAAACTGCCTTTTCGCTGCTAAGAAGTCCACTGTCGACACCATAGAACTCCGATACAAATTTGATATTCGCACTGGTTGGAGTACTACTAAAGACGACATCTGCAAGTGCACACAACACCTTTTGATCATTTCCTTCAAATCTCGATCTCATTTCTGCAACAACTTTGTCAATGCTCGCGTAGTGGCAGGTGACATGAAAATGGTCTTCTGCAGTCCGGTTCTGCACTTTTTCATTTCTTTCGGGTGTTTTGTTGACAAGTGCCTGAAGTCGGTGCGAAGGTTTGGTTCTTGGTACCTTAGCATCTCTGAACGAAAACTGCGTACCCTCAATTCCTTTCTTAATTTGCTGTGAGATGAGACTAACACGTGACCACATCAGATCAAAGCCGTCTTGATTACGACATCCACTCAAGGTCTTGATCACGGCATCAGCCGTCTTCTTCGCTGCAACCACATCAATCTGCTTCCCTTGTAGATATCTGCTCAGACCATCAGTGTTAGATAAAAAAACCTTCAACATCACCAAACCGAAAACGAATTGAAAGTCACAAATTGAGCAAAGTAGTGCATTGCTATCATTGTAGGTTTTTGGATCACGGTCTTTTGACAGTTTGAGAAGTGCCTGAATAATCTTTGGCATTTGTTCTACCGCTGCCTTCACTGCTGCCCAGCGACAAGACCATCTAGTAACACTCAGTGACTTGATTGTTAGCGCCATATGCTCCTCACTCTCGACTTCCATGTCCTTAAAAAAGGTGTGGCGTTTAGGACTCCCCTCTATGAAATTGTAAAGGCTCTGGATGGTACCTAGAGCATTCCGAAGTGGCTCAATCGCGGTCATAGCATCTTGTAATGCCAAATTGAGTCGATGACCGTTGCAGTGAACGTAGATGCCAAGTGATGAACACTCCTTCGTGCATGTGGCGAGACCTTTGTGCGTTCCACTCATATTTGCCGCGCCGTTGAAGCATTCTGCAGCTACATTCTCTAAATTCAACTCGAGTTTATTGACGGCTGTCTTTACAAGTTCATACAATACTTGTCCCTCCGTAGAGGAGATTGGGTAGAAGCCTGCAAATGTCTCTTTGGTTTCGCCATTGAAAACGCATGTAAGGCATAGGGGAACCTGCTCTGCTCTACTGATATCTGACGTTTCATCCACAATAATTCCGTAATATTTGCTACTTCTCACTTCTGCTGCTATTCTCTGAAGAATAAAGTTTGCCATTATATCCAGTGGCTCATTTTGAATAGCAGGTGATGTCCACTGGGCGTGTGACTTGAGCTGCGTTTGAAGCTTAGACTTCAGCCATGGCAAATCATTGCATCTTAGGCAAAGTAGCTCCAAAAAGTTTCCTCGGTCTATATCAGATATTTCCCATATATCATTCCGACTCTCTTCATGACCTCTTGTGGCAAGATTTTGTTGCGCAGTATACATCAAACATTGTATGATTACTTTTAAATACTGCCTGTTACTTGCAACCTGTTCCTGATGAGCACTATTTAACTGCTGCAACACGGAAGTGTTCTTTTTTTGCATTGACTTCAATTGTACCCATTTTGTCATAGATCTGACATGATTCTCGTTCGTGGCATGTTGACTTAGATTTGATGTTTTCTTCCAATTCGTATACACGAACGAAGTATCCTTCCCAAATTTTGTACATGCAAAACACACGCACGCATCCTTCTCCACATGATAACCGACCCTGGTGGAACAATTTGTTGTACATCCTGATTCGATTCAATCAGTTTCCGTTCATCAGTTTCTTCCAATAATGACAATGGTTTTAACTTGTCAATTTCCACGGGAATGGCTATTGGTTCAAACTGTTGAGCCAGGGCTGCATTCATAGGTTTCTTCTCAGTAATCTCAGACTTATCATTTGCAAGAGCTGTCACAATTGAAGACGCATCTCCCAAACCGTTACTTTCAGTGGGTTGACTCGATTGAATCGGTTCTGCCTTTGTTTGTGACAATTCACTCATCTGGTTACTGTGCTTGGTTCTCATACCACTTTCAATGAAGAAATGGCTTATTTTCGACTGGGATGAATCGGATGATTCGATGACTGGGAGACATTTTATATTTTGACCATTGTGAACTTTTCGAGAATGGACCTCTTTACAATCACTGTCGAATTCCTTGCCGCATTCTTCGCATTGAACACGATATCGATAAGACCGTTTACGAGACGACACAATATTCTGATATTGTAACGGATTGAGAGAAGGCAGAATTTTTCCAGATATTTTCCGTAACAGAGTTCGCGTAAATCACCATGTCTAGTAAATGTGGTGAAATCATTAACTTATAAATAAACCAATATTTTATTCACAGTCGGATAGCAATGGCTCAGGGGAAATTCTAGTGAAGTCAGTTGAACTATTCATACCATGAGCTTCATAGACTAAAACTGAAAGTCAATTGGAGGTTCTCCTGCGGTAAATCACGATAAAAGACAAAAACAGGAACATGACGATGAAAAGATATAAAACATCAACAATAAGTTATCCATAGTCAAAACACTACGGACCAAAGCACTGATTAAAATTGCACAATCAAGGACAAGGCACAGTGCGAATATTATAATTTCTATATTATGTAAATGAGCAACAAAAAAAACAAATACATACTAATTTATGTTTACATTAAACAACTTTAGGTAACACTTACATCAAAGCAAACCTCATTGGCAATCATAAGTAAAAAATGAGGAAATAAACATGCGAAGTATTCTTACCCAAACACGTGCTTGTCGCCATATTTCTTTAAATTTGTTTTCCTTGTTGTGGTCAAGACAAGAATTTTTACATGAAGTATTACCGTTATGGAAGGGATACAAAACGTTACTTGAAAGTTTAATTGTACAATAGGATCTCGGTTTTATAAAGAGGTCATAAAAAATTTTGCAGTAATTTTTAGATTAAAGATTTATTATTTATGGGATTTTTAACCCAGTGTACGATCATTCGTGCCCAAATGACAAAATCATTTTTGCCCGAATGGATCAATTTTCACAGCACTGGGGGGGCTGCAGCCCCCCCGCCTGGTACGCCTATGCATGAGGGTCAACCTTGTTTGTCTGGACTGGGTATGTTAAATTCATCTGCAATTCGTACAACACAATACAATTTTAGTAACTTTTATCAGTATATTCTTGTTTACTAGAATGAAAACGTTGACTGGGACGTCTATTCCACAAGATACTACCAAAGTATCAAGAGACCAGACAGAGTGGCAACCTATCGTGTTCCAAAACCAAAAACCTATCGGTTCACCAATAATATATGGCAATATTCTTTGCACTAAACTGGTTATGGTCAACATCTGTCATAAACTGTAAGGATAAATTGATTATATGCCTTTGAACACTTTCAGTAAGTCATGGTAGGAATATGACCTTTGTATGGGACATCTGGAGGATTTGGCAATCGTTTCTTGACATTCGCAACAACGCAATTTGGGATGACCTCCCGGACATCTTTAATATATATACCCTGCTCATGCTTTCGGCTAATATATACGTCATTTTCCTAAAGACCATTCTTTCTTAGCACTCAGTCTCTGTAGGACTCCTTTTAGTCTTTGTATCTTTTGCATGTATTGTTAGCGCGTGGTGGTCTGTAGGCCCTGAGAAATGTCGTTCGATGTTCATTTGGCATGATCGCACAAGGCAGTAGCAAGCAAAATTCACACGCAGTTCTTTCTCCAAAAGTTTTTTTCTTCAACTCTACAACTTCCATTTGAGAAGAGGAAGTACCTAACGATCCGAGACTGTAAGATGACTCTCCCTGATCTATCAATGAAAACCCAAACCAACCGAAGCGCACTAACAAATGACGCAGTCATAGGAGAGCATTTATTCAATATTTTATCAGAGTGGCGTTGAGAAGAAGGAAAGCGTTATTATAGACCAACCTTACCTTACTAATGAAAATTAGTGGCATTATTCACCTTGCCTTGCCGATCCCTCTTCATCTTCATCATGATCTTCGTGCTTTCTCTTGCGCACTCTCGTTTCTTTCAAAATCTCACTGTTTAAATGGTGAACAAAACTACGAAGTGATTCCAGTTCCGAAGCTGGAATAGTTAAAACAAACTGGACACCAGAATCGCAATATCAAGGAAATAAGGCGCCATGTCATGTTGTCAAACATGTTCGTCACAATTTTGTAGACATACCGTAGAATCAATTCCGAAAGTAACGGCCCTTCCAAAGTAACGATCCCCCGAAAGTAACGTCAAATTTATGACACTGTGTGCTTTTATGTTTCAAACACATGTTTAGCCAACAAAAAGTAATGTTTGCATTCAAATTAAACAATCAATTTAAACGTGTATAATTACTGGCCATTCAAGAGCTGCTCCAGAAGGCGTTTGGGTGCAAGGTGGAGGAATCGAAATTCCATGTCTTTACGATGTTGAAATTAAAGAGGAAGTAAGCCGAGATGTTCGAAAATGTCTCAAAGAAAACCTTAAGTCGCTAAGGGCAAATACTGATGGAAGCGTCTGAGCGACGACTGCAAAAATGAAACATGACAATTGACCAAGGACTAAAATAACGGAATAATATACTGTAGATTACACACACTATTTACTTCCATTATTTTGTTTCTTCTTGTTTCTAACTTGAATATCAAGTCTCAGACCATGTGCACAAGGTGTCGTTTTCTATCGTTTTCATATTGTTTCAGATAATAAACCCATTGTTTTCTACTCCCGTTGCCTTGTCTGAGGACGTAGAACATCATAAAATCTAGGAAAACGACACCGTATACACATGGCCTCAAGATGACTTTTTTGTTTTTGGTTTATTGTTTATTCTGGTCAAAATATTCGTAGTTTATATCTAATTTGACAATCAGAGTAATTAAATCTGGTGATAAAAATGTTGGAAATTTCATTCCTTGCATCGCTTGATAACTAAGTCAACTCAATAGCTGTTTCTTCCTGACGTATTTTAACTATACGAAAGTAGCGACCCCGCGAAAGTAGCGACCCCCCGAAAGTAGCGGCTCCCAAGGCCAGCTAAATCCGAAAGTAACGAGGGTCGTTACTTTCGGAATTCTACGGTACCTTACGTAGAAATCAAAGGCGTGCGTCATTCGTGTTTACCTTAAACAAATTTTTCGACATTTCTGGAACGCTTGATCAATAACTCTAAACCACCAACAAGTTCTTAGCAAAGTAACAGTGAAATAGGATAATATCCCCTATTATCTAGCTATTAACCTGTCATCCAGACTTTAAAATTTCCACTTTTTACTGCTTTGTTGATTTAAAATATGAAAAGTTCGACGCTTAAACTGTATCTTAGATGTCATCAATATGTTGTGTAAGATGCTGAACCAGTCCTTCGCTTAAAGTCTTCACATCTTGTAACTGTGAGCATGACTGTATCCCTTGAAATATGAGGACTATCAGAAAACAAACGATGCCATTACCCTTGTCTGATTTCATGATGATAATGCTGCGGTAATCTCTTAAATTCTTGAGAAGCTGATTGACTTCTTCCCATGCCAACAAGGAATTAGGTGGTGAATAATCTCGTTAGACTGACAAGGCAATGTCCTTAAGTTTCGCCTTAAAAGAATCATCATAAAAACGGAATGCTTGCAAATTGTTTGACGTTTAAGCTGTCGGTGTACCTACTTAATGGGCAGGAGAAAGTCCCAATAGTCAAGTTTGTTTTGTGGGAGTGAGAAGTTAAGTCCCTTGGTCAAGATATCTTTCTCTTCAAGTGTAAGCACGCGGTTTGAATAATTGGAAATAACGTCATTAGGATTAACAGGCCCAGTGGAAGAAGACGAGTAGCAAAGGCAGAATAACCTTTTTTTTCTTGGGCTTTTTGATGTTTCTCAATGATCCTGATATTTTCTTTGTCGGAAAGGGATTTTAAATGTATAAGATCCATAGTTCTTACAAACAATGAAAGGTAAGAATAGGTAGCGGCTCATTGGGTTGTCAACACAAGTATTCTACACCTGTTGTTAGGGGTGTCCTTGCGTTAGTTTGGAGCAGGCTTATTTACTTCTTTATGTTGTTTTTTGTCTTTGTATTCTGTACGACTTCTCTTCTGACGGTCATCGCCTTGTTTATGATGAGTGACCTGGTTTAGATTCGAG
Source organism: Heliopora coerulea (assembly GCA_030142905.1). NCBI lineage: Eukaryota > Metazoa > Cnidaria > Anthozoa > Scleralcyonacea > Helioporidae > Heliopora > Heliopora coerulea. The sequence continues at coordinate 9,658,548 of JASJOG010000001.1, forward strand.
TTCCCCTGGCTTCTGAATGATAATTTATGTATTTCCCATATAATGATGTACTAAATTCGCCGCTAATTTTAAGCTTATCGATTTCATTAAAAAGGTTTTCAACTATTTTATCCATTTGTCTCTTGGGATGCTTTAAATTTTCAAGCACTTGGACGTAACATGAATTGTTTGAAATGTTAATAATAGATGAGAGGAATATAATCGCCAAGAACATGCTCATAAATTGCAATACATCCTCAGCGTCGTTCCAGCCAATCATGAACATTCATGGAACGATATCAACATACAGGCAGCCATAGGAGAAATAGAGATGACGGAAGGAAACCTCACCCAGTGAAGGACTACGTCAATTATGTTTTTTGTGAGGATAAGGTGTAGAGGCGAAAGATGGGAGGAGCAAAATGTTTCTCCTATTCTTCATTGTTATTTCCGTTGGCGCTCTACACGAGACCTAAAAGATTGCCGTTTTGATTGGATAAATAATTTTTCACATAATCCTGATGGCTGCATTTAGCATTCATCAGGCCCACCGAGATAAAGGATCGATTAGGATTAGCAGTTAATCTACGAACAAAGTGTCGTTGTCATGATGAGTCACACTCGACCTTCCGATATCCTCTATGAAGCAGTTGTCGCTATTTCGATCCGGGCTTCAGAAGTATTTTCAAAATTGATGGCCTTATATTTATGAATCTCAACTTTTGATTTGTGCGCGACATAAAGTCACATTCGGTTGAGCAACAACATTTCATGATAAAGAGGAAGTCGTGAATCGTTTCATATTTCCATACGTAATCATTCAGCACGGTTTTCAATCGGAAGTGAATAGATTCAACGGAAATGTTTGGATCCAGAGAAGCATTACTTAACAGAAAGCACGAAAGTGCGTAACACAAACTGTTTTGGCACATTATGACAATAATTCGTCGTTAATAGATTCTCACTGCTTCTTTTCTACTGTCAAACAGACATCAGAATCATGTTTCCAAACGGGAGTCACAATAGCTCAGCAGACGTATCAGTTGAAAGTTGCTACATGACATACGTGGTTCGCTCGCCATCGACGTCTTATATCATCAACAGCGTGGTTGGTTGTGTCGTAAACGCTATCCTTGCGGTCGTTGGGACGTTTCTTAATGCACTTGTAGTCTGTGTGTTCTGGAAATCACCGCATTTGCGACTGACAGTATCCTATTTCATGATCATGCTCTTGTCCTCAATCGACCTGTGCGTTTCAATGATTGTCCATCCACTTTACCTGGTCAATTCAATAGGAGAGATAACAGAAACGTCAAAATGCTTTTATAAGATCATCTACCAAACGTCAGCAATTATGTTTTCAGGAATGTCCTTTCTGACTTTCTTCGTCATGAACATTGAGAGATACGTGTCCATCGTCCATCCATTCTACCACCTTAACCATGTGACCAAGTGCAAGTGCCTGGTATTTTCATCTCTCCTTTGGCTTGTCAGCATAACAACTTCAATTGTACCCATCTTTGGAATAGACATTCAAACGTTTGTCACAGTGATTGCTTTGATTGTAATTTTTACGACTTTTTTCATATACGTTTCAATATTTTACGTTGCAAGAAAGCGACGACGTTCGAGGACAATCAGTACAAGACGAGACGATTTGATGCTTGAGGAACCATCAATAGGAGCAGAAGCTACTCAATCGAGGAAAATGATATCGTTTTTACACGATCTACATTTGGCAAAAATTTATTTGCTGGTACTTTTTTGCACCCTCTTCTGTAACTTTCCGAACGCCATCGTCTTGGCATTGTTTGACGACCGAGTTAAATCCCTCGATGGCGTAGTACAAGTTAAAATATGGACATTAACGTTGGTAGCGATGAACTCAACTTTAAATTGTCTAATTTTCTTCTGGGCAAATAAAAGACTCAGAAAAGAAGGTTGGAAAATATGTAAAGGATTTCTTAAGTTTTAAGGTTTGCTTATTCCCTCTATTGTTATAAGAAAAACCTCTCACCTACTGGAGTGAAGGAAGTGAACAACAATCGTTAATAAAATAGTTTATCAGTATTTGCTCAAGTGTTTTAGTAGAAACCCAGAATCTAATTTTCACATCAGCATCGCATCAGGTGTACTTTTTACGCCTAGCATAGCCCTAGCGTATTATAATGATAATATAATTATAAGCTTGACCATTTAGTGACACACTCCCTTTTGCAATTAGACGAAATGAAGGGGATGGGACACGATAGTCATCATCGAACAAAAGCAGTGTAAGGTGTGATCGTTTTGATTATGTCTGAATCAACACACTGTAGCACCCAATCACAAAGTTCAGGCCTAGTTTTGATTGGCTCACAAATAATGTCTAAAGGTTCCATTTCTGTGTCCAACGCACGTATTAAGAGTTTTGTCACGAAAAGAGTATTTTTTAAGATGCCCAACAAATGCTGCTAACATAGGCAGGGCAATTTCTGAAAAATTGGCGGAAGCACGTCAGAACCTTAAGAAGTGACGCGTGTACGTGGAATACCAACTAGAATCACGACTTCCGTTCATATATGTTGTATTTTATAAATTATATCGGTAAAATCATTCAACCAGGTCTGTTGATATGTGGTTTGGAATTTGAGTTATGGCAAGAAAACGTCTACATCTGGTTGTTCACAATAATGTTAGCTTGATCATTAATAGGTCACAGTTTATAGTACTGCTCAGGAAATTAGATTTAGGGGCCGATTACATGGAGCAGGCTGGCTCGGTTAATCGTGCTAGCCAGGTCTCTATATAAATAGTATAGTTTTTCAACGATTCGATTACATGATAAGCGGGCTAGCCCGTCTTGCCGGGATCCCAGTAGTTGCAATCCGGGCAGAAAACTTCCATGTAATCGTTTTACCTCGGTAACGCGGGCTAAAAATAGTTTTATGCATGAGTATTCGTTTCGCCTACGGATCCACGTTTCTCTTCTCAGCATGATAGTGCGTTTGACAGCATAGGAAATCAGTAGCCTATCACAGTGGTACTTATGGACGAGTGCGCAGACATAAATCACTCCGTAAAACTGCACTAAAATGAAGTAAACAAGACTTAATGGTGCAACATTCATTCACAGTTGTCAAATTTTGCCTCGTAAGATGTCTGACCCACCATTTTGTTTTTTCTCACGATGGATTCAAACCTTGCCGCCAAATTTTCCGCTAGACTAATCTTCCCCAACCAGCTGTTGTGGAATCACCCACATAACCGCCCAGTAAAACTCATCTCAGGTAACCGGGCCAGCCCGGTCCATGTAATCGGTTCCTAAAAGCTAAAACTCATCCCGGGTAACCGGGCCAGCCCGCTCCACGTAATCGGCCCCTTACTTACAGGCACTTTGCGTAAATTTACAAAGATTTTGAACAATAAATTTTAAATGCAGGCTCGTTGAGGAGTCGATGGGTACGTTTGCATCCCCCCGGACTGAAGAAAGTGAATAGCTACCAAAATAACTGTAATGCTTGTGATCTAATACAATACTTCCTGACACCTTTGCCCGGAGTCAAACAAAAAACATCGAACTATAAAATGGTGGCAGGTTGCACAAAGTATAATTTTCATTAATTTTAGAATTGCCCCATGATACTATAAATAATTTGGATAATTTTGTTTATCAATTAAATTCAAATTTCATACATACCAAAAATTCCACTTTCCACATTTTTATTTTCAGAATTTGTCCGTAACTTAATATTTAACCAATCCATAATCAAGCTTATTAATTTTAATATAACCGGATCCAATTAAGAATAAACTCAGTTGGAAGATCGGATTTGCTGTCTGTACAAGAAAAACCACAACGAGTACCAAGCCAGGAGTAAACATGAACTAAAACGTTAGAGGTAAGACAAGGGGCAAACTTCGAAGACGTAACAGCTTTAATGACCAAATTGTAAATGAGCTGGAAGTCATATCATAAATTACTATGTTAACCTCGATTGCTTAATCTGTAAAGGAAAGTCAAACTGCCGTTTGATTTTCAATGAGTTTATCCCACCATCGGAGTCCAGTCATACACAGATCAGTATTCGTATCTCGTTTCGATCAATCAAAGGCAGAAGTTCGAGACATAGTCTATCAGAATTCTCGCCCATGGCCAATAATTTATTTTCATTTTTCTTTCATTTCATTTCTTCTTATTTTTTCAGCTTTTAATTATATTTCTAATTGTATTTTTTCTTAAAAAAAAAATTAAAAGCATTTTCAGCAGTCTTCGACCACCATACTTCCTGTAAATCTAAATCTAAATAACCCAGAGAAACGAGAGATTCAACTCGATACCTCAGACAAGCTTATATACATATATATATATATATATATATATATATATATAAACCAAATAAATGTAACGAAAGTATCACAGGTATGGCGTGGATGTATAGAGCGCTCGATACCGTAATAGGCAGAGCGAAAACGCAAAACAAAGGCAAATTTTTTTTGTTTGCTGTCGCTACTCCGAGTTTCACGCGCTTAGGCGATCATCGCTTAAGCCTGATGATCGCCTAAGCGCGTGAAACTCGGAGTAGCGACAGCAAACAAAAATTTGCCTTTGTTTTGCGTTTTATATATATATATATATATATATATATATATATATACATATGCTAAAACAATTATTCCGCCTCAATGTTGGTGAATAATTAACTATGCACGCTACAGGAACCGAAGACAATGTTTATTATTGACGCAAAGGGAACTTTCACTTACAAACATTCTTTTAGTCATTTCGCATTTCATAAATCGTTTCAATTTTTCAGATAAAATAAAGTTTAATAATTTTTTTCAACCAAAGTAACCATAGCTGCGATCACACTAACCTGAACCATGTCAGTCAACGCAACACTTCTGTAATGTGTGGTGGAGCGAAACCCAAGCTGGCTAGAAAACTGATCCGATATGCTTGATTCTCTGACGTGGCTAATTGTACCCTTGAACTTTGCTGGAGTTGTGAAGTCAAGTGAATTTTGTAGCGTGACCACTCGAGTTTGACATATTCTTAAAGAAAAAAATAGATAAAAATCTTGGCGATAATTTTGAAGCACTGTCTTGTACATTCTCGTCGATTGTTGACAAAGAAAAATACCACATAGTAAGCGGCAGGAAGAAAAATCATTTTCCCCTCATTTAGCGCAGGCTATACATTCCACGGAGTTTACATGACATAGCTATGCCAAAGCTACATAATGCTACATTGAAATATTTTCTAAAAATACCAAGCCCTCTCCATTGATATTCGTTGATACATTAGTTATTAAATGCATAAGTTATTTGTCAACATCTTTCAACAAGCAAAGAAAGCAGTAAATTTACGCGTCTGACTGCAAGGTGTTTCGCTTAATAGAACTTACTTTATTGACGTCACGAGCAAACACACTGATCGACCATGCTGTGACTATGTCGAGCGCTCTCCAGGCATTGAACTCGAGTTCACTGTCCGAGAAAACCCTAGGGAGCCACCTTAATACCAAAACTGTTTATTTAAACAAAATACGTAATTGAACAATATGGCCGACGACAACCTGGATAGTTACAAACATCGTCGCAAGAAACCTACTGGAACTCCGGAATGGAGTGAGACTTGCATCGGTATATGGACAAAACAAAATAAAGAATGCAGTGAAAAAAATCAAAACGAGAAAAAAATATGTCGAGGGATAAGTATACTGCATTTAAATAAGGTATACTAACATAAAGTATCGTATTAGATAGATAGATAGATAGATAGATAGATAAATAACTTTATTTAAACACGTTAACCTCGTCAACTTAAGCTGATTTCCACGAAGGACGTGTACAACAATAGAAATGTATAAGATATAGTAAATATAGTTACAGAAATATATTTACAAATGTATAAGATATAGTAAAGGTAGTAACGGAAATCTTTTTACAGAATGTGTGGTTTCATATGTTATTATCAATAATGTGAGTAGCGATCTTACTTTCAAAGCACGAGAGGGACTTGCTCTCCCTAATTTCTTTTGGTAAAGAGTTCCATATGTATGCCCCGTCAAATATGAAACTTCATTTCATGTTATTGGTACGTGGCTGTGGTAAACAAAGAGTACATGAGATGTCCCGGAGTTCATAATTTGACATCTCACTTTTATATGTAAAAAGTAGAGTGAGCGACTTAGGGCCCATTTTGTTTAATACTTTAAACATCAATTTTCCTTTAGTTTTTTTCTTTCTGCTTTAAGTGGCTCCCACCCTTATGCACTCAAAACAACCAGATGATCTACTTCGTTGCTTATATTCATTATACTGTAAGTTGATCAGATCTATTTTGGAGCTTTTGTAGCCGTTTTGATTGTGTTTCACCAAACACATCCCATACTTCACAACAGTAAGTAAAGTATGGTCAGACAATAGAATTATTTACAGAAAGAAGTGTATTTTTGTTTATTGTGGGGGTTGCTTAGTCAACATTGGGAATATGTTTACTTTTTTGCTGACAATTCAAATATTACGTGGGAAATTTAGAAACAATTGTTCTTAGAAGTTCATAAGCATGCACACCATCAACAAAAAAGGTTAGTTAAAAAGAAGTCCCTTGGATTACAAGCAATATTAAAAAGCTAATAAATAAAAGGGACAAATTAAAAAGAAAGCCATTGTTACAAACCTACAAACAGATTGGCTAAATTATAAAAAGACTAGAAATAAAGTAAATGTAGAATTAAGAAATGCTAAAAAAGATTATTATTCCAAAAGAATTGCTGGTCAAAAGTTCAATCCTAAAGAGGCTTGGAAAACAATAAACAACTTACTAGGCAGACAAAAACAACCAACAGTGGTAAATGAGTGGAATGTGGTTTTGCTATACAAAATTACTGGTCAAACTGGCTCAAACTGTGTGGTCTTAATGGAGGCTAACTTACCAAGATGTACTTTTTTCTCATTGCATTCTTCTGACTCCCTCTGCAGTATGCTGATGCCAAGAAAGTAAAAAATATTCCTACTCAAGGGATCGAGATAATTATACGTGAAGGAGGTCAGTGCATTTGTGCATGTTTTTGTAATGAAACATGTTAACTTCTAGAGAACTTGCAATTTAGTGAGTAATTTTTTTCAGGTGGTCTGATGTTTGTTTTAAATATATTTTACTTTTGATACACAGTACATCTTATAAAGCATCAGCCAGACAAATCCCCTCAAACTTGGACTGTCACATTTAACAAAACCTGATGCAAATTGTTTGAAATTGGGCCTATTCCCAATTTTTTTTGACATGGTTCAACCATGATGTTCGCAGGATTTATCCAGAGTATGAATTAGCAATTCGCACCTCACACTTTGGTAAAGCAATATTTTGTCACTTGTGAAGCAAATTAATCTAGTAAAAATGTTTCAGCTACATGTAGGTCAGTGGTGTTGACCCTGAGGTTTACATATAGCTAGATACTTTGAATCTTTTGAGTTGAAAAAGTCAGATATGGACCAAAGAGAGTTAATTGAGGTATTCTTAACACTATCCAACCCAAAACATCTTCCAAGATGCCCGCTGCTAAGGCTGTCGAAACGTCAGTCACTTCAACCAACAGTCTTTCTCAAGACTACACTAACCTGGACGATCAACTTCCTCAAACATGTTCCAAAACATCTTCCCTTGACAAGCAAAATCATCCAGCATAATAACCAGAGTTTAATTAAAAAATCAGATATGGACTGAAAATATATCAAGTTTTTCACTTAGTGAAATAGAAACATAGGTGTATTGTACATAAAGAGATTTAGTCATGGCCACTAACTCGTTCTAAACTTTTGGAGATCATTGAAACACTGTTAGAAGACATTGCAAGTGAAATATTAAAAGAGGGAAAAATTACCTAAGCTACCAATGGTGCTTACCATAGTGGAGGTTCTTTTGAATACTATCATGAAGTTTTCTTTTTTTATGAAGTGGTTGGTTAATGTTATATACTAAAATAAAATATTGCAGTAATTTGTGATGGCAGCGCTAGATATTCCACATTGGGGGATATACAGGGCTGAAATTTCATCGTGGCCATGGCCTCTGATAAAGGAAAAATGGCAATGGATAGAATGAAATTTTACTTGAAATCCAAAGCCACTTTTGGTCCCGATGGGTATTTCAGGAACGCAAGCACATATCTCACCAACTTCAAGGGTATATTTTCATGAGTTTTGATGTATTTTGCAAGCAAGATGCAATTGTTTACTAAACGTATTTGTAATGGAAATTCACCATCAGATGTTTCTTTGTGGAATTATTGTTGATGCTATTAAATTTGTCTTGTTTACAAAAATTTTTTTGTGCAATTATTCCAGCTCAAACATGCTGAAGAGAACAAGTATAAATACTGTAACAAAACAGCAAAATTATTTGGAAATTGATATGAATTTGATTTTTGCAAAAAGGCTTTACTGAACATAATATCTCATGTGACTCCTAAAATGTCCTTGACTCACTTGAAATTTTGCTCATTAGCTATTACCACCACTAAATTGGAACATGTGAGGAAATCCTTCCTTGTCATTTCTTTGCTGCAATTGTGGCTAATACTTCCAAAACTTCTATTGCTAACTAGAAGTTTTTGGAAACATATGATGAGATATTTCAGCTTAATTTTTGTAAATGAGGAATAACTTGAATGTAATGTTGGATGTTTGCTTAAATTTGACAAAGTCTGTTATTGTAAGTTGTTATTAGGACTGGATGGTGATATGATCTTCATAATAGAGCTTTAAATTCCAGAAAAGTCATGAACCACTTTTCAATGATTAATTCAAACCCTGCAATGTAACTACTAATGAACCAACTCATACCACTAATTCTATTAATGAAACTGCCACTGCTAGTACAGCCAATTTATGAGTAAACAGCTTGCAAACTGAGAGCAAAGCTAAAGACCATTCTAGAGAAGGTGGTGACAGAACTCAAGGGTAACAACAGTAAAAATTTGATTTGAGAATGGCTAGAATATAAAGAGGAGGATAAAATTGAAGTGAACTCCCTAATGTTACATCAGGCAGTCAGTGTCAAGGTCAAAAACAGTTTATTGTTTGTGAGCTCTATATAAATGGCACACATATACATTGTGCTGTTAAGTACAGCACCATGCAAAATTATTGGTTGCATGAATGGATGTTGTGAAGGCAAGTATGTTGAAACACAAACCAACCAAAATTCATGAGCATAAGTTGGTACTCTAAATAAATGTTTGAAAGTGGTTTATATACAGGCAAATATTTGGCCTTGGATAGCCACAAGCAGATGAAATTACCTAGGCCATTTTTGGCTTAGGATAGCAAAATTTAAATTTGAGCCCTGATATACGTAGTTTGGAGGGCAAGCAAGGAGTATTAGAATTTTGAAGAGAGGCAAAGTTCTTGAAAACAGATGCTAAATTTTTGGTGAAATATAAAAAGTATTAAGATAATGGAACATTTGGCTTCCTTGACTCCTGTTAAGATTTCATAGCTCCTTCACCCTTGAATGACTGATTGTTTTTGAGAACTTTTAGATCAAACCACTAACTCTAGCAGTGGCATAATAAGAGGGGGGCAATAGGTGCAGCTGCCCTGGGCAGCACTTTTTGGGAGGGTGGCATTTTTGGCCTTCAGTGTCCTGAAAATGTTGACCCACAACAGCTTAAAATAAATATTTGGCCTAATTTTTGCAGCGGCATAAAAGAATGTTACTAGAGTGTAATAACTACCATGTTCGTTCTATGTTTTCCACCTAACCAAGAGGGGTGTAGGCAACCCAAGGGGATTTGACATGATTTGACACTATAGTTAGACAAGTCAAGGTAACAGTCATGGTGACCCAACTATTTAGTGGAGACAGAATATTCTATTTGTTGATAGAATATTCTTTGGGCATGTGTATTTTTTGAGTCTTCTTGTTTTATTTATTTCTGGGGGGACAGCATTTTCCACTCCCACCCCAGGCAGCAATTAGCCTTGTTACACATCTGTACTGTAGTATATTATTATGCATAACATCTGCATAGAATCCCAAGAAAAATTAATGTGCAACATGAAAGGCAGTGGGAACATTGTATGAGTATGTAGCAAAAAGTGAGGCACCCTAAATTTTGGAGCCCACATGTGGGCAGACTGGTGTGGGTGAGATGTTACAGAGACACTGTTCCAGTGAACTTGCTGTCCTATTGAGGGGGATTGGCAGGGCTCAAATTTTACTTTTTCTATCTCAAGCCAAAAACAGTCTGCTTATGGCTGTCCAATGCCATTTTCTTTTATACCAAGGCCAAATATTTGGTTGTATAGAAATAACCACTTTCAAACATTAAATTAGAAAACTGACTTATTGACAGGAGTTTTCAGTAGTTGGTTAATTGTGTTTCAACATAGTACTTGTCCTCACAACTTCCATTTATACAACTAATAATGTTGCATGGTGCTGTACATAACAGCACAAAGTTTTACATTATGTGTGCCATTCATATAGGCTTCACAAACAATGAACTGTTTTTGACCTGGAAGCTGGCTTGCTTCACTGCCATGCCAATACAGTGTATAGTATTCTCTGCATCTTTCTAAATAGTGAAGATGGTCAATTTTACCTCTATATGTTTGAACATGTGTTGTGAGTCTGTGTGCATTGCCTGCACATAAACTTCAACCAATTGTGGCAGAGTATGCATGCAGGCTATTGATCTGAAGCATGTCTGAAACACACTACACATTACAATTAAATGACATCAAATGTGCAAAGTTTTTAGAACAGAACAAAAAATAACTGGTTGCACACTGTCAAGAAACCTTGCTCATAAATAAAGCAAATTTATTCAGAAATTCAGGCAGTTAGCCAGATGCATGTGTGCTTTCCAGAAATACCCATGGAAGCCAAAAGTGGCCTTGGATTTTAAGCACAATTTCATTTTATCCATGGTCATTCTTCCCTTTATCAGAGGCCATATCCATGATGGCCACAATAAAATTTGAGCCCTTGGCAGGGGGAAGAGCAGAAATGAGGGCTCCTTTTGCATGCTTATTTGATAATTTTTTAGACATTGTTATCTCTGAAAAATTTGAAATTGAGCTTGGTCACTTGATTTGTTGATTTAGTATGGCTGAAAACTCAAAAAAGAAACATAGGGTCATATATGACCCCATCTGCAGCCTAAGAGTTAATAATATCCCTGATTTTGCTTTAACATGGGTTTTCTATATAAAAATAGTTACCATCATGTAATGTGCCAATCTTACACTATCATTATGAGTGTTGAGGGGCAAAATGGGTGGAGGCAAAAATTTTCTCTTGAGGAGGAAATGCCCCTGTTCATGTTGCCACCACTAATTTGAAAAAAGGACTTGTTAAAGCATAATTTTATTAGTTATTGCACAGCACAAGAAATTTTTCAGGTGGTTCTGTTGTTGATCTTAAGGAATTACTGGAGAAGACTTCCATTAACTAGAATGTTATGTACACAAATACAGATGATGTGTTTTCATTTATGCAAGGTTGAATAACATATATATATATATTTACTTTAAGATCAGCAAATTACTGCAGGTACATAGACATAAAAATTATGCATTTTTTCTATTTTCATAATATATAAACTTGTAGCCAGTTTGATAGACTTGCTAACTATTAGTTGACATGATTATGACAAACTAAACAGTAAAATGTTAATTTTTATTCAGTGTGGTCTGTATTAGATTTGATATGTTTTACTGCAGGTTGTCTGTTGCCTGTTTAAAGATATTCTTTTACAATTTACTGTACATGTATAATTATTCAACTATCACATTGCTGTATTCTCTTACGGCTGTTCTGCTTTTGGCAGACAGGGCCTCTTCCCCACATAACCTCCATCCTTTCCTTGGAATCTTCATAGATGAGCAAGTTACAAATAAGAAAGAAAATGGCAATGAAAGGTAGAATATTCTGTAATATGACTTAGTTAAATAAATTAAATACATATTTAATCACCATGAATCTCTCTTGTTTTTTTTTTTTTTTGAATAAAAAATTTGCAAAAATGTTGATCATTAGATATAATGGTGTTGAGAATTTGGCGTGGTCGTGGTTTCTACTTCAAGGTTTAAGGTACAGTACCGTTACTAGCAAGATGTGCTACTCTATGTCAGAAAAAAAGAAAGGTAAAAAGTCAATCAAATGAGCAACCCACCAACATGAAATTAGTAACAGTATTGTAACTTTAACCTTGGAGCCAAAAGCAAGCTGAATTCTCAAAACCACAAATTACTTGAATTATCAACTATCAGTATTTGCATAAAATGCTCTTCCTCTTTGACTTTACAATTGAAGATTCACTGTGGGAAGATTCAGGGTTCTCCCTTGGCTGATATGACAGGGTAATTTACCCTGTGACTTTAGTTTTTGTCTTTCTGTTTTAACTTCCATCCTGTTGTTTCTTTCATCATCTCGTGGTTTCACAATAATACAATGATCGCCATCTCGATTTCACAAACTGGAAGTAGTCCAATTCAGCAACAAATATCCAACTTTCTCTTAAGAAGAGTTTAGTAAACTCTCGTTGAAAAAAGAATTGCGTAAAGTATTGCGTGTCTCGTCGTGTGGGGAGAGTGCTTCCAAAGTTTCTTTTGAGTTATTGCATTTGTCATTCACCTTTAATTACCATACCCCAAAGAAAAAGTAGAGCAACGTTAGATGAATTCTTGAGAAAAAAGGGAAAAGATGATTATAAATTTGACAACAGGGAGGTACTGTACAAAATAGTACAATTCTTAGGTAGAAAGATCTTGGTTAAATTATGACGATGAGAAAGACTATCATATTGTGGTTAAATTATGATCATCACATTTTGTGTTCTTTGTGCAAGCAACCCAAAGTAACTGCAAGAAATGTCTTCTTCCATGGGCAACACTCATTGCTAAACTAGAAGGGCAGATTTCCGGATAGTGAAGTGATAACAGCCCTTTTAGTACTGGATCCCTCCCGATACGCCTGAGAAATTCAAATCATTGCTTCTCGCTTTTGAACGAATGAACTTTAAGATAACCTGCTTTATGAATGAATGCACTACAGAGAACTTGTAAGTGGAAACTGCTTTGGTTCCTGTACATCTTAGCGTCTATAACACAAGTTACACTATCCATGATAGGCAGTTGTTGAGAGAACCGTTCTCCTTATTTGGTAAGTTGCTAACCATTGTAGTTCCTCTTCCAGTTTCTACTACAGACAGTGAAAGCGGATTTTCCAAATAAAACTTATTAAAACAAAACGTACATGTAAGTAAATGTACCAAGGGGGTCGACTGGGCGCTTGCCCCTGGCGCAAAATGTTATGGGCGACATTTTCAGACAGAAATTTGACTTTTTTTTTCAAAAATTATTTTTAAAATTATTTTTTCAAAAATTATTATTTTTCTTCAAAAATATTTTGCAAAGCTCAGCAAAATGTTAAATTAATGTCTCCACTTCTCATTGTTAACTGATAAGTGACAACTTTGCAACTGTCAAGGCTTGGAAGCACCTGTTTTAAATTTTCAGTGACATTTTGAGTAATAAGAAACAAAAAAACACAAAGAAAAATTTGTTTCTTCAGAAGTCTGTCGTTCAGTCGTAGAAATGTAGTACTGGTAGACAATTACTATCTAAAGAGCTTGAGGTACGTCAGGGAGGTCCGAATTAACTTAATTATACATGTAGAGCTGATGCGTCTTGTATATTTTATCGTTCTAGCAGACCACAGGCAAACTCTGAAGGTGGCAAAGTTAGAGATAATCATTCCGACGAAGCTGCACCTAAAATTTTGCAACAAGTTGCTGAGAATTGGGGAAAAAGGTGTCACGATACTGCGAAGAAAGTAAAAAAATATTATGACAATCCCAATTCAAGCACTGGTTAGTAACCGAAAGGCTTCCTTGGGTTTCCATTAATCCCGAACATTTTTCTACTAATTAAACTTTACCGTACTACTCTAACATTATGAAGTCTGGTTTTCTTTTTTGGGTTTTTTGGACGGGGGTGAGGGTGAAAAATGTGTAACACCAAGGCTTAAACGGATAAACTTCGTCTTATTTTGATTTGCAAACTGTATAATTATGTTGCCACAGCGACGAAAAGGGACGTAGCAATGACCTAATAATTGCAATATGCTCAAGCGTACGGCAACTCTGAAGTACAACTAGAATTTACCGACTTTTTTGCTCTTTAAAGTTAATCTTATCCTGAAACGACATCTTTTCGACTAAAAAAGATTTTCCCATAAAAAATTATTGAAAATATTTGTTTAAATTTTCAAGGCAGTTGGTAAACTTGGCTGTAACTTGTATTCTATTGAATATTTTTTGCTGGTTATATGCAGAAAAAACGTAAAACATTACCTCAAATGATTTCTGACTAGTAAAATGTCAAAGTCAACTCGAGCACTTTCCACCCTGTCCCCACAGACTTAATAGGGCTTTTAAAAATGTCCTATTAACAAATCGGGAATATTGTGCTGGAAAATATTTATTATTTAGCTAAATTTGTGTTCATTTCGTTGTCTGCTTCATTGTTTTTTGTTTATTTATATACACTTAATATTCATTGGTGGGAAACTCGATACAGTAATACTGATGGAAATTAGGTAACAAAAAGAATTTGTAATTGCAGTCAAAAGCACTGTAATGAATTCGCAGTTATGTCACCTGAGACTATTAAAATGGGCTTTGCGCACCTCATAGATTTCAGCAACAACCTGCTTTTCATGCTTTGATAATTAACTTACTCAAAATTATGAAATTACACTTCTAATAAGTCCATTGTTTCTACTATTTACACGGTTTCAGTTTTAAAAACAATATTGCTTGATTCCTTGCGTATCTTTATGAACGTCTATGGGGATGAGGACTTATAATATATAGTTTTTCGACGTTTCACACCGAGATGAGTTGCAGCTCAAAGTTTCAGACTCGACTCTATATGTGACACAAACTATTGTGAAACTCCTGCACACTGACTAAATAGTGAACCAATTAATTCATTGTACTGTGGCCATTGTCTTTGAAAAAATAATTGAAAGAATTGGTACCATTTCAGAAATAAATTACGTGCTATTGCATACTTATTACATTGGGTTTATCCTTTACTGACTAACAGTCAGTACAGGAAGATATGTAGGCATTCGTCAAGTTCATACTATATCTTCAGAGAAATGACTTCTGAGCCCCAGACGGGGATAGAAACCCGCTACCTTCTCATGACCGGTGAGATGCCCTAACCATATCAGCTACCAAGATTCAGATGACAAGATAAGGTGCAGGTTCGGCATATGGGCTGCCCATGCGGCTACCACGATATAACAATAATAATATCAAATGAGATTAATGTTATATACATTGAACATGTGGAAGCTTGTTGATATCGCGGATGATGATTGGATCAAATCCTCAGAAAAACGATCTCTAAGCTACAGACGGGTATCGAAGAACTCCCTCATTTACATTACGTACAACATTCATCTCATTTACTTTCATAAGATTACCATATCGTAGTTGCTGCATTGGTATGCTGAACCTCCACCTTAGCTTACTATCTGAGTCTCGGTACCTCAGTGATTAGGGTGTCTCATCGGTCTTCAGGTTCCAGTACCGCCCAAAAGTATTTTAATATCTCCGTGGGTGTAGTATGTGTGTAACGTGCATGTACACGGAATGGAGCTACACGTATTGCTAGTGTACCACACTGTGAGGAATACACGGACTATACGTGGACAAAAATCCAGCACACGATCGATCAAATTTGACGATTCAATCTTAGCTTTGTCGCGTTCCAAACTGTATCTTAATAAGTACTATTTATAAGAAAACCTTTAACTAGGATTCTACAGAATGTTCCATGAACATACATCTCTTTTAGAGAAAAATGTGTTCCGGAAAGAGTTTGAAATGGCGTCCACTCACTGATATTTTGCTTTAGACAACGTAAGCGCTTTGCGAAAGGGACAACTAGCTGCCGGTGACATCAATTCATAAATTAACACGATTAAACCATACGGATCATAGTAAACAGATAAATTTTATTATTGTAAGATTTACACACGTTTACGTAAGGAAAATATTGATTTAATAGCCATTAGCTTTTCCTTCTTTCCTTATAACCCCGGGAATAACTTTCTGTAAGTGACCAAAATATCGACTGTACTTGTTCGATCCCCGTCTGGGGTTCAGAAATTTTTTTTTTTAAGAATATGAGCTCAACGTATGCCCACATATCTTCCGTGATATCACCCAGCTCCCACATGTACATAGTGTATAACTTACATTCATCTCATTCGATAACATCGTTCGGCTTTCGTACTGCCGCATAGCCATCACAAAAGCCGAACCTGCACTTTAGCTTTCCCCCTGAGTCTTGGTACCTCAATGATTAGAATGCCTCACCAGTCATCAAAAGCTTGCAGGTTCAGGAATCGTTCTTATAAGGACTTGAGCTTAAATAAAGGTTAAAGACTAAAAAAAATGCAACAAAAAGTACTGACATATGCAAGATATGTTTTCCTACAAATCATGTAATTTCTTGCCTGGTAAAAAAATCTTGTACACCCTCTTCAGAAAGGCTAAAAGCATTTACTGCTGCAGCAGGAAACCATTTTGATTTAGATATATGACTTAAGTATTCCAATGTTAACCCTTTCCTATCTGAGACGTCACCCGTTAGCCAGAGTAAAAGTAAAAAGTCGGGTACGGACCTGAAAGAATTTAAGAAACCTCATGTTTTGGGCATCTTAGATATTTTTTTGTTTATACTTACACGTTTTTAGAAATTATTACCGACGTGAGAAATAGTTTGTCAAAAAATTATGACACCACTCTTCGGATCCTGTCATACTGCCAACCTCAAGAGAAAGCTAAGCAGGTATTTACTAGATAGTATTGGACAATTGAATTATCTTGAGTCTGTATCCACCTTTATTCATAAATATTCAAGTCTACCTAAGTTCATAATGATCAAGAAAATCTTTTTCATGAATACCTTAGTAAAGCTAGTTGTATGCAACACAATATAATTCAACTCTTCTACTTTATCCTTGCTTCATGTTTGCCAACTGCAACTGCAGCTGTTACAGTGACAGTGACACTTAAGCCTGGTTCACATAAAATCGGTAAGCAGTCGAAGACGTGTGCCGAATTTTCACGTGAATATGAACGCAGTTCGAACAGAGGTAATCGCAAACTGTCTGTGATTGATCGGCGATTGATGGAGAAAGTTGAACTGGATTGGACTTTCCCGTTCAGACTTAGATTGTCGCATACTGTCCGCGAGACTCGATGACGACTCTAATTTTATGTGAACATCATCTGCCACATCGGAGACTGTGTGCAGGAAAAATTATAGCCCATAATACAGCACGGCTAAACCAACTGGTGAAATCAAGGACGAAATACTTACATATGTCTTCGATTTACGAGTTCAGATGTCTATGGGACGAAAACCTAAAAGATCATGAGGATCACAGGGAGAGGATGAATGCATGGAAGGAGATTAGTGAAAGAGTAGGAATTCCTGTTCAAAGTTGCATTAATCATTACAACGTTCAGAACCTTCGTCTACTCATTCGCCTCCCTTGTTCATTTCCCCGCTATTGTTTCCTTTTTCGTATCAGCAACAGAAACTAAAAATTCCGCTGTAAAAATTGCCTACGATATGAGGCGACCATATTGGCAATTGAGTGGTGTACCGATCCACAGTTAAATTTTATGTGAACGTTACGTCGGCGACCATTCGGCGCATTCTCACAGACATCTATGACGGCTTACATTTACACACCGATTTCATCTGAATCAGGCTTTACAGTTCAGCATTCGCGGTGACAGCAACAAATTTAAGTTTTGAACAACCATCTTTGAAAACAACAACGGTTGAAAAATGTCACTATTATAGTATATATTTAACGCACATGAATTTGAAGGAATAGAGCCGGTAGTCATCGCAAGATTAAGGCTAGTTTTTCTCCGGTTCTGCAGTGGCTCAGACCCTACATACACCACAATTGCAATATATATTGTATTTCCTCTATTAAGCCCTCACTCTAATAAGCCCTCTCACATTAAGAGAAAAATAAAAATGAGTTCCCTCCCTCTATTAAAATAATTTACTTTTATTCATCTTCCCATTGTAAATCTTGTTTTTTGTCACAATATACATTGTTTTCTCTAACTTTAACTTGGAAAATTAAATACTCACTCTCCATTTATTAAGCCCCCTTCCTCTGATAAGCCTCTTGTTTGATGAATTTAAATTACTGAGCAGCTCGGGCACTTAATAGAGGATATACAGTAAATATTTTTTTTTCTGCATTTTCATTTGGGTTATGACGTTATGAAGATTATTGTTAGGACCAACATTTTCAAAAGCTCTTTGTAATTGGCGTAAAATTGTACTATATGGACGTGCTGCCGTAGTCGTTGGACGTTGTGCTAAGAAAATAGTGTGGGCCATTTTTCGGGCGTTACTGGCGACCGTTTCGGCGACTCGTCACGCGTTCATTGTGAATGGGCACTTGAGCAGTAACAGCAACAGTCATCGTAATCGTCAACGTACTAGGGATGTCCTGGATCCGGATATCAGTATTCCGTATAGTTTAGCAATTCAAGAGTATTAGGTATCCCTTAAAATTTCACCGTATATCGATTTTGAATATGCAAGTAAGCATTTAATGCTAACAATCTGCAAGCTGCGAAGACAGTTCTCAGGTAAAACTTATTAAAACTTGAGTATCAACCCATATGTAGGCATACCTAATTTTAAGAATTTTTTTATCACTGCACATTTTTGCGAAAAGTTTAGCCAGGCAGAAGCACGCTTTTGAAAATTTCTGACCAAAACTACTTCTACTCAAAAATGCCAAAACCAAGATACAGTACATACTGTTACTACATTCTACGACTATCTATGACAGCACAGTTCCATAATCCTGCCTATGAAAACTCACAAAACAAATTTTATCACTGCACATTTTACTTTTATCACTGCGCAAATTGGTTATCACTGCACACTAAAATTAGGTTTGTATGTAGGTTTGGTTTCGATCTCAATTTTACTTCGAGTATTCGAATAGTTGTTTTTTTTAATTTTCTTGGTCCCTTTCTCAAAATATTGATTACCGTAATCCCGTATCCAGAAATGCAGTATCCGGCACATCCCTAGTACTTGTCAACATCATCGCCGCAGTTCCAGTCATTTTCTCTGGGCAGTATCACAATCAGTAACCATGTTGGTAGTAGTAATAGTGTGATAGTAATGAGTGGTGGAGTCGTAGCGACGGTAACACTATCACTAACTTGGCTACTTTTGTAACTACTAAATACATTCTTCTTGTTAAATATTTTATATTTACGCACTAGTTTCTCATCCCTATTGGAGTACTGTCGTTCTAAATTTTAAGTTTGGAGCTTTTAATCACCGTGACGTTTCATTTTTCAGATCTCTAGCTTTATCGCTGAACGCATGAAAAACTTGTCAAAATGGTGGAGAGAATGACGAAGTTCGTTTGACTGCCTCGTTACTCAGATTCTAGTTAGTGGTGGATCAACTTGTTTGGGAAAAGATCGTCACCTGACTGCCAATGAAATGTACTTTATGTATATAAACAATCACATCCCAAAGTGCACGCATCGGTTGACCTGTCATGTACATTTATCGGCTTTCAAAATGCAAATGTTAGCCCCTAGTGTTGTACCGACTGGCTTAAAATGATCATATACTGCGTGAAATTTCTGATACATTTTCCTAAAATCCAATGTCGTTACTCACATGAGCTTATGTACTATGATTATTTTGGGTTTTCAGATGTATTGTAATAACCGTATTATTATCCTTGCCGCTTAAAAATTAAGGATTAGTATAACGATGTATGACATACGTTCTTATCATTCAAACTTTGCACCACATTTCTGTCGTATAGAAATAAGCCACGAAATTTGATAATCTATATTAAATATATATCAGCTAGTATTAAGATTTAATTTTATATGGAGTACTGTCTATGTACTAGCTGAGAAGATGAGTAGTAAAACCTGGCCAAGAGAGCATGTAAAGTGCTGTAAGTTTAAACTTACGTCTCGTTTGACCTCTAGCTTTTATCGACATGTAGCAAGTTTGAACATATCCATATCTGGATGCAAGTTTTAGTTGAATTCTGTTCCTGTTTAACCCGCTAATCGCAACTTTCTTAATGTGGTTCTACGTAGATTCTTGAAGAGTAGGAAAACAAATGTAAATGCAAGAAACAAAAGGATGATTATAAATATTTTGGAAGAAGAATAAAACAAATTGAAAGCAGAACAAGAATCAAAAAATTACTACGCACGCAGTGGGGAATTTGAGTGTTTACTACAAAAATATTGGCGCTATAAAATGGCTCCCAATTACTGCTCAATATAATTTGAATTTAATTTTCATTAAAACGTTTTTCGTTGAATGGGAAATTAAAAGGTCAATTTAAAAAAAAATTATGTAGGTCAACTTTTGCACATTGAAAAGTGTGAGTTTCCTTTGAAAAAAAAGTTGATTAGATCTACTGAATTTTTTTATTTTTAATCTGCCTGTTGATTACTTATACCGGGAGAAAAGTTTTGATATAAAAAAAAATGAAAGTCACCGAACTCTTTTTGATTAAATTAAGTTCAATGGTAATTAGAAGCCATTTTAATAAGTCTGTTTGATATCAGCCACTCGAACTCCTTATTTTGTTATAGTTTTTGATTCTCAGATACTTTTGATTATCTGAAATTCAGTTTTTTTGTACTTCCGAAATGTTTGTATGCATGTTTCTGAGTCTGGAATTTATATTTGCCGATTTTCACTTTTGAGAGAATTTTATCGAGCCATCTTGAGATAATTACAGTATCATTTACAAGCGTGTTCCTTGGTGGACATTCAAGATGGTAGTAGTCAAGGCATACAATGAAGAAGTTAGTCTGGGATTCGGATATAATTATTTGATTGTGCAGACTTGAACAATGCAAGTTGAAGCAAAGTGTAGTAGTCTAGTTTGGCCTGGGCTTGAATTGCATATGAAGTGAAATTGTAGGGGGAAAAAAGAAAGAAAGAAAGAAATTGAGAAAATTACATCTTGTTTTGTGGGTATAGACTTTCCGGGCGGAAAACGTAGTCGCAGGTTAAAAATGAGAGCCCAGCTCAAAATTTTTAAGTGAAGAACCATTATCAAAACAAGGCAGGACAAATTAAAATTTTTTTAAAAAGTTGAATTCTAACGTTTCGTTGTGACGTGCAACATCTTCAGATTGGGCTTTGTGGGCTTTAACTCTTCGATCCGAATTCAGTTTTTGTTATTTTACCCTTGGTAAAAACAAATAATTTTCATTGGTTAACGTCTCGGAAATGAAAAGAGTTAACTCTTTTCCATCTCAAGTCGACATTTACTACCTTACTCTGGCTAATGAAGGAGTTAGTGTAAGCCCCCGTCTCGGGACAGAGTAGGGATTTGACAGGAACTTCATTCAAATATTACATTGCAAAGTCTCCTAACCTTGGGAAAGCAAAGTCCTCAAATGCTCCCACGACCTTGGTCTAGCCATTCTGGCTCCCTGAGTTCTTGGTATAACGTGACAAAAACATGTGCGAAGGAAAAATGAAAAGGTACATCCTGAATTGTAAATGCAAGTTCTTCTGTGTTGCGCCACTCCTATCGAGCCAGGGTTCGTACGGGTCATGGAAAATCAAAATTTCAAAATCCAGGCCTGGAAAACCTGGAAAATTAGCGTCGGTCATGGAAAGTCATGGGACATAAGACTTCTTCTGGATCAGTGAATAATTTCAATCAATTTTCTTCGCCAACATTTTGAAGTTTCCTGGGGCCACCAATGAACGTGGAAAATATCGCAGAAATTGTATCTACGATACTCGTAACCTTAATTTATCATAGCTTGGCCGTCCACTTCAATTCAGAGACTGGGTCCCAGCTACCCCTGTGGTTTGACGGAGCCCCAGTTCAGCTCGTTTCGTTGTTTCTAGCTTTTCCAGGTCATGGATTTTTGTAAATATGGTTATGAAAAGTCATGGAAAAGTCATGGAATTTCGATGGACCAATAGTGTACAAACCCTGTGGGGCCAATAGTCTAGATTTCCATTGAAAATTCATAAATTTAAGTAACGTATTTATCTCTTTGTAAACTCTCCAACACACATATACAGTATGTTGAGTTGATGTTCAAATGAACAACCGCTGATATTATATCACCTGGCTCATTACAAATCCCCACCGATCCCCCAACGAATGGGACTGATAAATACCTAACTTTTTAAACACATTCTCTCGATGTTTTTTGTCTTAAGTACCCTTAATTTCTCAATAATCCCCACCGTGACATAGGTTAAGTCGGGTTTTATCAGTGGTTTTACATGGACTCCAGCAAAACGCCGGATGATTGTACTCTTCAAGGGAGACTTCTCGGACCGGAAAAACCGGCACTGTGCTATTTCTCTGTTTTTAATTTTTCATTGCCTTTACTGTTTGAGCACAATTGGGAAGTATTTGCAAAAGGATCTTTGGTCGACCGCCCCAGTTGTTTATGCAAAGAAACTTAAAAACACCAGAACAACGATTTCGGCCTGGGAATATTTTGATTGAAAAACATTTCTGTTGTGTTTGTGCCGAGTAACATAAGAGAAAATACACCACTACTAAAGGGACTTTATTTGTCAACAACAAGAAGCAAGCAGGCAAGCAAAAGCTGTCCTCAGCAAACCGCAACCATACGGTCTCCGGAAGGTGCATTACCAGACGTAAACACTACAATTCCCGTTTCAGGAAAGACGGTAAACAGAAACCCCGAAGAGACGATTAACATTTTCTGACACATGGAATAAGAATAACTGGATTGATAACCAACAACACGGAAGTGAGAGACGTATTCTTCTTAAAGCTAGGACGGGTATTTCTCGTTAACATGTTCTCTCTGCTTTCTTGTTATCGTCAAAGACGTCACCATTGTGTTTCCAAACACGAGTCACAACATCTCAGACAAATCAGTTGAAGATTGCTACAAGACCTATGTAGTTCTCTCTCCATCAACGTCTTATATCATTAACAGCGTGGTGGGCTGTGTTGTGAACGCCATCTTTACCGTTACTGGAACATTTCTTAATGCACTCGTGGTCTGTGTTTTCTGGAAAACGCCGAAGTTGCGACAGAAAGTATCCTATTTCATGATAATGGTTTTGTCGTCAATCGATATGTGTGTCTCAATTATCGTCCATCCATTTCACCTGGTAAACTCAATAGCAGAAATAACAGAAACATCAAAATGTTCTTACAAGATGTTGTACCAGTTATCAGCGGTCGTGTTTTCAGGAATGTCGTTTCTAACTTTCTTCGTCATGAACATTGAAAGATACTTGTCCATCGTCCATCCATTCTTCCATCTCAAACATGTCACTAAATACAGGTGCCTGGTGTTGTCATCCCTCTTTTGGGTGGTCTGCATTACAACCGGAATTGCTCCCCTGCTTAAACAAGATATTCAAATGTTCGTCACAGTGTTAGCTTTGATCGTAATCATTGGAACTTTCATCATATACGTTTCAATATTTTATGTTGCAAGAAAACGGCACCACTCCAAACCGAGGTCGACAAGTACGAGTCAGCAAGATCCAGTGGTTGTAGATCCTCCGAGTGGACCTGAGGCCAATGACTCAAAGAAAACAGTTTCGTTTCTACATGACTTACAGCTGGCAAAAATGTACTTGCTGGTAGTCTTTTGCACTTTCTTTTGCAATTTACCAAATGCAATAGTTTTAGGCAAGTTCACCGAAAGAGTAAAAACCCTCGATGGCATAGTGCAAGTTAAAATCTGGACAGTGACACTTGTGGCAATGAACTCGACTTTGAACTGCCTAATCTTCTTCTGGGCGAATAAAAGACTGAGGAACGAAGGTAGAAAAATATGTAAAGAATTTCTCAAGCGTTGAATTGGTTTATTGGTGAACTGGATTGCTTAACTTTTGTATGTCAATCCATATGTACATAAAAGACCCTGGAAATGAAGTCCAATCCGAACATTGAAAAAAATAACCAAGACAGACTTGGCAATACCTGCCGACCCGTTTAGAATGCACAATACACTCAATGCACAATGCACAAATTACACAGGATTGCATTTCTTCCTCAGTAGTTAGCCAATCAAATATACCTTTAACTCAAAGCCAACATTGTTTACCACACCAGAGTTTGGAAATTTGCCACAAAAATCAAATTTTTCCACGGAGACCGACTTTTATGAAAAACTACCGACGGCCACAATGGCGATATGTCAAATACGGAGCGACGCTATAAAACGGAAAGGTCCTCCCCCTTTTTGACCCTTCAAGCGACGGTTGAAAATTACACAAAATGGTGGAAAGATGGAACGCGTCGTCAAGAAATCTAACAAGCATCGAGTAGCGCATTCGATCAAAGTTCACACGTTGAAAATTGTCTTTCATGACCCCTTAAACATACATTTTGTGCTTGATGTTAAATTCATAAATCATAACCATTATAAAACTACTTTCGGACGTTAATCCACGTGAAGTTATTCGACGCATCCTTTCTCGTGACGTTGACCAACTATTTATGAATTATTTTCAAGCTGATCCTGTAGCAAATCTTAACTCTTAAACTCCTGAATTTTGTTCCTTTTGTTCTTTGTTCTCTTTTTGTTTATTTTTTGTTCACTCACTGGTTCTTTTGTTTTCTGCCGGGTCATTTTGACCCCTATTCGCACTTAGAGTTAACTATGACATTTTCATAGCAACTGTAATATATTTTAGTTATCTGTATATTTGTAAAGACATGCATTGATAAAGTATATGGAAAATTGAAATTAAAACTGTGGCGCCACTTTCCAATTTGGCGTGAACATGCTTGGTTACCCCATCTCTACATCTCCCTCAGGGTCCCTCTCAGACGCAAAATTAAACAAGCAAAAGCGCAATCAATCGTATTATGGGCAAAATAAAGCCGGAAATCAAGGAAAGCGAAGTAAATTATTGCTTCAAGATCGAAGTTAACAGAAACGAGGAAGTTCGTTTGGGAGAGTTACGAACCAAGATATACCCTGTCATGGACCATTTACAGTCAAAGGGGAAACTGGCTAGTAACATCAGTGCGATGGAATCCTTGCTAAACTGTTGGTTTAATGGTAATGGTAGCACCTCCGTTTCAGCAAAGCAAACAAACAACGATTCTCAGGGGCGTGAATCTCGGATCCCTCCTTCGTACGCCTCCGGCTTGCCATAGATGTTAGATCCCCTCAAAAGATATTTATACCCAGAACCCAACTGCACAGTTCGTGTATCGACAATGATGAGATATACTTGGTTTGTGATGCTGCACTTCAACGATCGCTCAGAGTTTTTTGTTGAAGGAAGAGGGCGCTGTGAATGCGGAGAAGGTTATGATCGGTCATCGTTGACCATTGAACAACCACTGTGCCAGGGCCCTTTGGAAATGTGAGGGGGTTAGCAGCCATACAGTCGAGTGGTTTTCGTCTTCGATAGTGAATGAGAAATATTACACTAATTTGAGGTATGTTACATTTATAAACCATTTTCAATTATTGCAACAATAATATCAGTAAGTAGATTTCTTATACCGTGATTTATTCTTGATAGGATAATCCATGGTTATACAGCTGCTGGTGTACTAGAATCCCAGAATGAAAATTTATGCGGAGGAGCAAAGCTTGGCCATTTAAACGAACACTACGTAGCAAATGGTACAAAAGCTTAAACTTTTATGAATGTTTTTAAAGAATAATCTTCTGTATACATGTAAGAGTGCATAAATGTATTGTACTAATTCATACTGTACATACGTGTATATGTGAACCTACCTATCAACCTGTCTGTCTATATGAAATAAAAATGGAGTGCTGCGTAGGCAGTGTGGAAATCGAAGTGAAATAATGAGAAAGGTTTGAGTACTGCCGAAATGTGAGAGAAGTTATCTAACGTTTCGAGCGAAGGCTCTTCGTCAGAGAAAAAACAAGGGAGGATCGAAAAACACGGAATATATTTGAATTTGAATTTATTAATTCAATAGACTTTGCAACCCAAGGGTTGAAATACGTCCATTATTTACAATGAGATAGTAAAATACAATTACAAATGTTAGTTAAATATGATTTACAAATGGTAAAAATAGTAAGAAATTTATACCTATAATTACAAAAGAGAATATATATAAATGTTAAGAGTACATACGTGATCAATGTTCATTGTAATTCTTTAAACATGACGGAATAAAAGATCTTCTAAAACGTTCAGTCCCACATTTAATTGTTGCAAATTTATTAGAAGTCTGTAAATCGTAGGTAAGAGAATTTTCAATTTGGATTAAGTCAGACAAAGGCGAAGACTGCAAGAGAACATTTTTATTGAAAAAACTTGAACATAAGTATTCGCGTCTTGTAGCCAAGGTTGGAATATCAAACACTGCTAAAGCGTCGCTATATGACAGTGTTGGATTAATTATTTTTAGGGCTCTTGACTGGATTCTTTCGATATCTTTCAATAGATATTCGGGAATGTTGAAATGCCAAACTTGGGCGCAATACTCCAGAATTGGTCTTACACTTGTAACATATACAGTTAATAATGTTTTAGGGTCAGCGCGAGCTCGTTTAAGGAGTCTTAACAAATAAAGTCGTTTTGAAGACTTCTTCACGATATAAGTAACGTGCTCGTTCCACTTTAGGTCATCGCTAAAAATTACACCAAGTAATTTTGCAGACTTTACCAAGTCAATAGGCAGCCCATCAACAGTCATCGGTGGAAAATTGGGTTTAATTTTCCAAAAACAAACAAGGATCTCCTTGCACCTACGAGGATTTAGGGACATATTATTGCGCATACACCAGTGATTGATATCATTCAAAGTAGTCTGCAATAATGATTCATGGTTCCTGGTAATGGTTTCTGAAAGTGACGAATCGTCGACATATTTCCATCTGTCTTCCCACTCCTCCAGCAGGTCGTTAATCATTATTAGAAATAAAATTGGACCAAGGACCGTGCCTTGGGGAACGCCCCCATTTACTGCTTCAAAACTCGAAATGACATTTCCAATCTTCACTCGCTGTTTCCTTCCAGAAAGAAAGTTTTTTACCCACTCAATTAGTATGTGGTCGATACCCATTCGATTCATTTTATTTAAAAGAATGTTATGATCCATCCTATCAAAAGCTTACTAAAATCTAAAAGGAGAATTCGTGCACACTGGTTAAGTTCATCGGTAACGTTGTATAGATGGTGAGCAAAGGACAAAAGTGCGTGGGTGGTGGATAAACCAGAGAGTGGTCCAAATTGCTTTCTGTCAATAAGATGCCTAATTCCTGACAATCCATTCAGCGATAAAATGTTCCATAGTTTTTGAAATAATCGGCGTAAGAGATATTGGTCTTAAGTCGTTTTCAATGTCTTTGACCACATCTACCTTTGGGATCGGAATAACGTTCGCTTCCTTCCAAGAATCTGGAACGCAGGTTTCTTGGATTGACGCATCAAAAATGTCAGCAACTGGTGAGGACAGTTCCATGGCAAAATCTTTCAAAATCCAACTTGGAATGTTATCGGGTCCTGGAGCTTTAGCACGTTTGAGGTTACCAAGCTTCAAATAAACATCTTCCGGAGAGATAAAATATTTACGCGCAATTTCGTTTCTCACTGCAGAATCAATTTCTACATTTTCTAATTTCGACAATGGCGGTAAAGAAATAATAGTATGTAAAAAATTTTGATTAATTTTGGATGCGAATTCCACAGAATGAATTTCTTTCCCCAAGACAATGGCGCTAGTTATTGTTTTTATCCTAGGAAAACCTGCAAGCTGTTTAATGGATTTCCACCACGAAGTTGCATTCTCGCAGTTTTCAACTTTACTTGCAAAGAAAGAACTCCGAAGCCGATTGCATAACCTGTTTACTTTATTTCTCAAGTTTTTGAAAACTAGTGGGTCCTTGAACATTGCTTGCTGTCGTTGTTGGATTAGAATTTTTAACTCAGGTGTAATCCAAGGTTTGTTTGTCGGATGTTGTTTAATTTTCCGTAATCGAAAAAAGGTATCAACCGCATAACTTAGCAATGTTTGGAATGCAGAAAGTTTTTGTGTACACGTTGGAAGATCTTGAATGAATGACCAGTCAGTAGATACCAGCCATCTCCCAAAACCATATTTCAAATGTGGGTTTACTGTTCTTTTGAATAATAATTCAGCTTTCATTTTACGAACGGATTTTACTGGCCGAATAATTACTGAATTATGGTCAATCAAACCAATGTCAGGCAGGATTTCTGGAGAAGTACAGCAATGGAACAAGTTGGTAAAAATTAAATCTAGGATTGCATCACCACGTGTTGGGTTTTTAACCATTTGCCGCAGATTAAAATGATTACATATGTGCCAGTAACTGAAATGATTGAAGTCCCCAACTAGCATAATCCCGGCATTAGGGTATTTGGTCAAGCCAACATCGAGCGATGAAATTAGGTGTTCTGTAAATAAGGAACCGTCTTCTTGTGGTGGATGAGTAATAATACCAATTATCAGGCAAGAAAACACACGTAGAAGTCTGTTCGGACGTAAGTATAGCCAAAGGCTTTCAAATAAAGAACCATTAAGTTCGTCGATGGGTTTAAAACCAATAGAGGATTTAATATATGCACAGACACCCCCGCCACGCTTGTCGGCACTTCTGTCCTTCCGAGCTAGCGAATAATTTTCAATTTCTATCAGCAAAGTTCGGAATGTTATTCGTCAACCAAGTTTCAGTTATACAAACGATATCCGCATGGTTCTCATTCATGACGACTTCAAGATCTTCCAGTTTATTGACAAGGGACCTTGTGTTAGAAAGAAACAAGGTAGGGAGAGTAACTCTTGAATAAACAGATTCAACTTGGTTATTGGAAGTTGGCCGCTCGGTAAGAGGAACTGAAATTAAATTGTTGTAGTATGATTGCCTCTTCCTGCAAGGGATTCGCTGCCTCGTCGATGCTAAATTGGTACAATTAATAGAATTACTAAAATTATGCCAATTATTCCTTAATCTAAACGGGAGTGGGATATGTTTCCGGTTTCGAGAAGAAATTCTAACTGATATTGCATAAACCATTATACATAAGTTGAATAAATCCCATCCAGGGTCACGTTTACTTTCTCCTCAACGGTTTTACCATCATATTCTCTTGATTGCCATGGCTTACAACTCACGAATTTTGGCCAAAAGTTTCCTTTCTGCACCAGTGCGCAAGAACCCGATGGAATATGGATTCTAGCTGAAATTGTTCCTCTGCGTCGACTTCGAAACATAGAGATATACGTAGGGGTTATATTTCGTTGCTTAAGATACGATAGAATTTGATTCTCTTTCACGTTTTCGGCGATTCCAGTTAAGAAATAT
This sequence comes from Heliopora coerulea, assembly GCA_030142905.1. Classification (NCBI taxonomy): domain Eukaryota; kingdom Metazoa; phylum Cnidaria; class Anthozoa; order Scleralcyonacea; family Helioporidae; genus Heliopora; species Heliopora coerulea. The sequence continues at coordinate 9,687,938 of JASJOG010000001.1, forward strand.
TTCTTAATTTTGTTACGCTTACGCTCAACTCCGATAAAGCCATCATGAATTTCTTCAGGTGACCCACCAGTCTTACATTGTATATTCCGCGGAGCATTTCCGGTTTTATTTACCCTTTTAGATTTTGGAATATTTTTACAAGTATTATTAAGAGGAGGATGAGATGCCACTACGTTTGCGTACGTTGCCTGATGCTCTTCCACTATAGTTTGGTCAACTTTAAAGTCATGGACTGACACAGGACGAAAAACTATCTCATCATTTGGACACTCTTCTAGCAAAGTTTTGGAATCAATCTCAGTAGAACCATTAAGTTGTTTAGTATATTTTACCCCTTCACTCGAATTCATGGCACTTTTGTCAGCTAACAAGTTAATCGATGAAAGATTATCATCCCGGTTGTTCAAGACAGGATTTGTCAATTCGTCTGGCTCAGTAGGATTAATAGCATCAGCGCTACTTGCATTGTGGATATTAACTTGATTTCCATATTCATTATGCTCTTTCAATATTGTTGTTGTTGGCTGTACCAAGGTTATATTGCCCAAATCTTTTTTATTCTTTTCCACAAAACTTGAAGTTGAGAGATTACGGACGTCATATGAAGAATAAAGTCCGATAATGTTCGAATTGGTTCGCCATTCACCTGCTGACCAAGTTTAAGATTCTCGATGTCCGTACAGACAGACGATTTACTTGATTGCCAAAAGTCTGAAGTAGGCACGTTTGAATTATCCTTACATATCAGTTTACATAACTCTTTAATAACATCACTCGCCTTTTCTCCATCAAAAAACAACAAGTTCTTATTCTTTCTCCATATTATCGTTGAATCTTCGAAAGTAAATAGCTTTTTGTCCCCTCCAGGCTGTGACCAAGTTCCATCAAGTTTTAAATCTTCACTTAGGAATTGCTTTAATAAATCGAAGTCACCAGTCCATGCGAAGCTTAATTTCTCGGTTAACGTTGTTGTCGTCATAAATGGTCCACCGTAGCTTCTTATCTTTTCAACGGTTCTCTTGCAGTTGTGATAAAATTGTTTGTTAATTCGCAATTCGTTTAGTTAGCTCGAGCTTACTAAACGTCCTTCCTTCGGCAACATCAGTGTCTGTAAATGTGATACAGAACACATTAATAAAATATCAGTGTCTGTATCACAATTGCAGACACTGATGTTCAATTAATCAGCTCTGTATCATGGTATAAACACACTAATTAAAGTTCTCAGAGTTCCAGCCTTATTAACGACGTCCAGAATTTGTCACCAAGTCTCCGTAGCTCTGCTGTTTTCCACCTCCTCGATACTTTCATTCCATTCGTGAACCAGCACCTTGTATGATACGATTAAATGTATTGTGGGCGTGGTGCCAGTTCTCTTTTTCGAATTTTTTGTTGTCTTCGTTGTTTGTGCAGAATTTGGAAATAACGTAAAAATGATTGCCGTCAAAAGCGTCTGCACCGCAGGCTATTTCGATCATGGATTGTTTGCAATTCAAAAAAATGACTTCCCTCTCAGCGCAAGCCGTAAACAGACATCCGGATTAGTCAATGAAAATTAACCAACACAATGATCAGAAATGGCTGGAACCTAATGTTTTGATGCGGCTGTGACGGTATTTATCAACTACAAACACGGAAGTGGGAAACACAGTTTGCTTGAACCAGAACGAGAAGAATACAAGATTGAAGTTTAGTCTGGCACTGCTTCTTTGTTATTGCCCAGCTGACAACACCATTATGTTTCCAAACACGAGTCACAACATCTCAGACAAATCAGTTGAAGATTGCTACAAGACCTATGTAGTTCTCTCTCCATCAACGTCTTATATCATCAACAGCGTGGTGGGCTGTGTTGTGAACGCCATCTTTACCGTTACTGGAACACTTCTTAATGCACTCGTGGTCTGTGTTTTCTGGAAAACGCCGAAGTTGCGACAGAAAGTATCCTATTTCATGATAATGGTTTTGTCGTCAATCGATATGTGTGTCTCAATTATCGTCCATCCATTTCACCTGGTAAACTCAATAGCAGAAATAACAGAAACATCAAAATGTTCTTACAAGATGTTGTACCAGTTATCAGCGGTCGTGTTTTCAGGAATGTCGTTTCTAACTTTCTTCGTCATGAACATTGAAAGATACTTGTCCATCGTCCATCCATTCTTCCATCTCAAACATGTCACTAAATACAGGTGCCTGGTGTTGTCATCCCTCTTTTGGATGGTCTGTATTACAACCGGAATTGCTCCCCTGCTTAAACAAGATATTCAAATGTTCGTCACAGTGTTAGCTTTGATCGTAATCATTGGAACTTTCATCATATACGTTTCAATATTTTATGTTGCAAGAAAACGGCACCACTCCAAACCGAGGTCGACAAGTACGAGTCAGCAAGATCCGGTGGTTGTAGATCCTCCGAGTGGACCTGAGGCTAATGACTCAAAGAAAACAGTTTCGTTTCTACATGACTTACAGCTGGCAAAAATGTACTTGCTGGTAGTCTTTTGCACTTTCTTTTGCAATTTACCAAATGCAATAGTTTTAGGCAAGTTCACCGAAAGAGTAAAAACCCTCGATGGCATAGTGCAAGTTAAAATCTGGACAGTGACACTTGTGGCAATGAACTCGACTTTGAACTGCCTAATCTTCTTCTGGGCGAATAAAAGACTGAGGAACGAAGGTAGAAAAATATGTAAAGAATTTCTCAAGCGTTGAATTGGTTTATTGGTGAACTGGATTGCTTAACTTTTGTATGTCAATCCATATGTACATAAAAGACCCTGGAAATGAAGTCCAATCCGAACATTGAAAAAAATACCGAAAATTGAAACAAATAACCAAGATAGACTTGGCAATACCTGCCGACCCGTTTAGAATGCACAATACTCTCAATGCACAATGCACAAATTACACAGGATTGCATTTCCTCCTCAGCAGTTAGCCAATCAAATATACCTTTAACTCAAAGGCAACATTGTTTACTACACCAGAGTTTGGAAATTTGTCACAAGAACCAAATTTTTCGATGGAGACCGACTTTTATGAAAAACTACCGACGGCCACAATGGCGATATGTCAAATACGGAGCGACGCTATAAAACGGAAAGGTCCTCCCCCTTTTTGACCCCTCAAGCGACGGTTGAAAATTACACAAAATGGTGGAAAAATGGAACGCGTCGTCAAGAAATCTAACAAGCATCGAGTAGCGCATTCGATCAACGTTCACACGTTGAAAATTGTCTTTCATGACCCCTTAAATATAAATTTTGTGCTTGATGTTAAATTCATAAATCATAACCATTATAAAACTACTTTCGGACGTTAATCCACGTGAAGTTATTCGACGCATCCTTTCTCGTGACGTTGACCAACTATTTATGAATTATTTTCAAGCTGATCCTGTAGCAAATCTTAACTCTTAAACTCCTGAATTTTGTTCGTTTTGTTCTTTGTTCTCTCTTTGTTTTTTATTTTGTTCACTCACTGGTTCTTTTGTTTTCTGCCGGGTCATTTTGACCCCTATTCCTACTTAGAGTTAATTATGACATTTTTATAGCGACCGCAATAAATTGTACTTGCTTGTAGTCTTTTGTACTTTCTTTTGTAATTTGCCTAACGCTGTAATCTTAGCCAAGTTCACCGAAAGAGTAAAGACCCTCGATGGCCTAGTGCAGGTTAAAATCTGGATAGTGACACTCGTGGCAATGAACTCGACTTTAAATTGTCTGATTTTCTTCTGGGTTAACAGAAGACTGAGAAACGAAGGCAGGAAAATATGTAAGGAATTTCTCAAGCGTTGATCAACAGAGTGTTTGCTTAATTTTTGCATGTAAATACGTATCGTCAATGCACCGGACTGGAGATGAGTCACTATTAAGCCAGTTTTCCAATTGCCAAAATAAAGTTAGCGTAAATAGAATTTTTCTTTTGTCTCGTGGACTGTCGACTGTAACTATTCAATTTATACAAAGAAATGTCGATTCGCACCAATTTATTCGCGAGTGGAAAACCGGCTTACCGACTTGCCGACATCCGTTTCTTGACGATATTCAATATTCTATTTGTTTACAAAGTATTGTATTTCCTTTTCAATTATTAGCGATTCAGGTATACTTTAACTCGATGATTGCAATGTTTAATGGATCGGATTTGATTGACGGGCACAATTGCATGATGTCAAAAACATAAAAACAGAATTAGTTTTTGTTGCATACCATCTTAGGGAGCGATTAAAAGTTGAATATCGTTATTAAAGCTGGTTTTCATTTACCTAAACTTATTGGAATTCATGATTTACGATCAATTAAAATAGGTTCCGAATTATGAAAACCTCTCATCGGACTTCATCCTATTTCTGATCAGGGGTGGTGCTAGAGTGGGGCAAAGGGGGTTACAGCCCTCCTTTGGGGAACCTTACCCCCCATTGGGGAAAAATTAACAATTCATTGGGGATTTTTCACTGATGATTACACATTTATATATTGTACAAACTATGAGTACTTGTCATTGATTTAAATGTTATTGTTATTGATTTAACTGTTATTGATGTCAAATCTGAAAGTAAACTGTTTCTGGTCAGTTGTTGCGATTATTCGTGCGAAAAATAACGTGATGGTTCCTTCAAATAAGGAAATTAGAAAGAAGGTACCCCTTTGGTTTAGCCCCTATCGGGGAAAGTAGCCCCTGCTACGGGGAATTCCTGGTTCGAACTCCTGTTTGAATTTCTGATGTAATGTATCGTATTCAATGGAAAAAACAAAATCTTTTGATTCCTTGTGATGAATTCCATTGAATTAGGATGAAATACGAAACATGATTTTCATATATTCGGGGCAGTTTTCGTATGTCGGAATCCATCCTACTTGATCACACAACATGAATTCCAACGAATTCTGATGAATTGCAATAAACGAAAACCAGCCTTAAGTGGTTTTATATTGCTTTACGCATAAAAAAGAAAAAAAAGAAAAAGAGCCAGCCAAATCGGTCTCTATGGTATGCGAAATCCGAGGAAGAAGGAAACAAAAAATTACACTGATTGAACTGCAAAGAATTCCACTAGCTTTTTGTTTCCATCTTCCGTTATCAGGAATATATAAAATTGTTAATTAACTCGGTTTGGCCAATCTTACATGTTTATGCCACGGAGGACATAGCGAATTCTTTGGTGAAAGAGCGTTGTTGATGTCTACGTGACCGAGAAACCTCAAACATGATGTGATTAAAACCCCATTTATACTGTCAACATTTTGGGCACGGAGCGGCTAAAATTTAGGCACGGGTGCTGCTAATTTTGGCCACGGCACGGGTGATTTTCACAATGTAAACGGTGCGGACTTCATAAAATTTAGTGATGGCGAATACCTCTGTATATCTAGGTCTCGACACGGCTAATTTGCCGTGTATGCCATGCCCAAAATGTTGCGGTGCAGATAGGATTTAAATCTAAAGTGAGTAATGACAAAAACGTGGTTAACACTCTTATTCATACTATTGTCATACAACAGCAAATTACAACAATAGAACAGATGAAAGAACAAAGCAAAAAACAAGAGAGAACGATGAACAAAAAAGTACTCATGAGCGAAAATGTTGAGGGGATTAAGAAATGTGGCTACTTGCGTTGCCAAATTTATGCGTATGTGTAAGAGGGGGTGTAGTTGAAAGTTTATTATAATTTTTTCGTTTCATAGTGGTTCTCAGTGAGTGATTTACCTTATTTCTTTCAAATTTTTTGGGAAGTATTATCTTGAGAGTATGATCACTTCTTTTCGGATGAGATTAATAACAATCACTTGAACGGTATGATAAGATGCGGAAATGGCCGGACAAAGGGGAATACCGAGTGACCATTTTGTATCCGGATTCTATAAAGAATGCCATCAGGGATTACAAGATTTACGTGTCAACCCCCTTCATGGATGATTTTTATTCCTTCATTTGGAGCTCTCTTTTGATTTCTTTATGCTCTTTCATTGGTTCTTTTGTGGTAATCTGTTGTTGTGCGGCAACGATAAGTATGAAAGAGTCAAGGTTATTCAAAAAATGAATGTTAATGAGCGGACGAGAGGAGAAGGCTTTTCGCATACACATGGTGTGAATCTCAGACATTTGTTTAGATTTAGTTTAGAGGACCTTCAAGTTTTGTATATACGTTTCTCGATAGAAAGTACGAAAGTACAAATTAACCACACCTTGTTCGCATTTTAATAATTTCAGATTACTGTGTCAGTGATATAATTTACATAATAACCTGTATCGTACGAGGGTTTTGATGAATACCCATGTTTGGATCAGAATATCCAAGCACGGAAAATTTCTCGCCAAAAGTGAACTGAAGTTTGTGTTGCACGTTCAGTATTTTATACATGTATATATACAAGTGCGTCTCAAAAAATTAGAATATTATGAAAAAATAGGATATCTGTCGTGAGGTAATGTCGAAGCTTAAAATTTTAATTGTATTAGTCTCACTGGACCCAAACTGATCTATCCTCAATTATACGTTGGTATAATCGAACAACTATGGTTTCCACACAATGATCATTAAAAATCCAGCATCTCAAAATATTAGAATATAATATCTGAACATCTAGGTAAGGCGTTCCTGAGCATCTGAGCTTGACGAACTTCACACAAGTGTACAAATACCACATGTACCACACAACAAACGTTTATTTATTCATTCACGGAAACCGCTGGTGCTGCAATCATGGGGAAGACGTCTGATCTAACGGTTGTCCAAAAGACCATCATTGACACACTCCACAAAGAGGGAAAGACTCAGAAAGTTATTGCTGAAAAAGTTATTCTGGTTGCTCCCAGAATTCTGTTTCGAAGTATCTCAAAGGAACGTTGTCTGGACGAGCAAAGTGTGGCAGAAAGAGGTGCCAGCAAAAGGGGTGACCGCAGCCTCGCGAAAACCGTGAAGAAGAACCGGTTTGACAATGTGAGCGAGATCCATAAAAAGTGGACAGAGGCAGGAGTTGGTGCATCTAGGGCTACCACGCACAGACGGCTTCAGCAAATGGGGTACAACAGCCGAGTACCCAGCACCAAGCCTCTTCTCAATGCCAGGCAACGTCACAAGCGGCTGACATGGGCCAAAGAGAAGCAGAAGTGGAGTGTTGCTCAGTGGTCCAAAGTACTGTTCTCTGATGAGAGCAAGTTTTGTATCTCGTTCGGAAACCAAGATTGCAGAGTTTGGAGGACGGCTGGAGAGGCACAGAACCCCAGCTGTTTGAAGTCCAGCGTCAAGTTCCCGCAGTCAGTGATGGTTTGGGGTTCCATGTCATCTGCAGGTGTTGGACCTCTGTGTTTTCCCAGGGTCACAGTGAACGCAGTGGTCTACCAGGAGATCTTGGAGAACTTCATGCTCCCGTCAGCTGAAAGGCTATTTGGTGATGCGGAATTTGTGTTCCAGCAGGATTTGGCACCTGCACATAGTGCCAAATCAACCGTTGTCTGGTTTGCTGATTATCACATCGATGTGCTTCTTTGGCCAAGTAACTCACCGGACTTGAATCCCACCGAGAATTTTTGGAGTATAGTTAAGAAGAAGATGACCAGCTTGCGTCCCAGCAATCTGGCAGAGCTCAAGGCTGCTATCGGGACCACCTGGGCGTCGATTAAACCTGAGCAGTGCCACAGGCTCATTACCTCTATGCCACGACGTATTCAGGCAGTCATTGATGCTAAAGGAGCTCCAACCAAGTACTGACAGACATTCCTTACTTATCTTTCCATTTATGGCCAAGCTACTCTACAAGTAAAAGCTTGTAATGATATGTTTTGAATGTTCAGATATCATATTCTAATATTTTGAGATGCTGGATTTTTAATGATCATTGTGTGGAAACCATAGTTGTTCGATTATACCAACGTATAACTGGGGATAGATCAGTTTAGGTCCAGTGAGACTAATACAATTAAAATTTTGAGCTTCGACATTACCTCACGACAGATATCCTATTTTTTCATAATATTCTAATTTTTTGAGACGCACTTGTATATGTTCAATCTGCAGACGTACGTTTCGCTCTACCACAGCTTATCAGGGCAGCTCGGAACGAACATGGATTGATAAGGGACCAGAGTGCTAAAACCGCTACTCGAGCGGTGGGCATTGCTTAACGCTATCGGTTATCCTTATATATCCATATATATATATATATATACGTGAACGTTTAGGTTTACGAAATACAAAGAGGGCTCAATAAATCACAGAAAGAGCAAATAGAATTATATCGCTTACCTCAAAAAGTCACTACGGCCTGTTTCATCTTGAGAAAGAATCTTCAGGTAAGAAAGAATCGTCAGTCACCTGAAGATTCTTTCTCAAGATGAAACAGGCTGTAGTGACTTTTTGAGGTAAGCGATATAATAATTATATATATATATATATATATATATATATATATACATATATATGTAAGGGAAGTGAGAGACAAAACTCGAATTACTTCATAGAACTTTTGTGATTAAAAAGTTCTACGAAGTTATTCGAGTTTTGTCTCTCACTTCTCTTATATTTTGCTCTACTTCGGTATCGAGCACTCTGCCTGTATATGGTTTCACTCAAGATATTTGTATATATATATATATATATATATATATATATATATATGAAATGAATAAGCTTAAAATTCTGGGTTCTTACTCAGAGTTTCACGTCTCTTTGGACGATCATCAGACAACTGACCAGATCCCGATTTAGTTATTCTTATATACAGTCTCGTATGTCATCAGGTAAAAATAGTCCGGTGACCTCATTGCCGTGCGTCAACGGGGGGTGTTAATTTTGTTAATGAGGAATTTATTCCACAGGAATAAATTCCTCATTTACCTGATGACGTACGAGACTGTATAAAAGAATAACTAAATCGGGATCTGATCAGTTGTCTGATGATCGTCCAAAGAGACGTGAAACTCTGAGTAACAACCCAGAATTTTAAGCTTACTCATTTCATTTATCTGCTCTATCTTACAAGATATTGAGCACTCTACATAAAGTCAATATAGAAACTGATTGTATTGTATATATGTATATATATATATATATATATGTATATGTGTGTGTGTGTGTGTATGAGTAAATTTCATCTTACTAAGTGTAGATGTTTGTAAGCTTGGATATATATGATGAAAAGTTTGTTCTCAAGCTTTATCTCAGAAAATTTCTCAGTTCCCCAACCGGAATCGAAAGAGGCATGTCATTGTAACGAACCAGGTCTCTAATTAACATCATACTTGTCGTCTGAGCCCCTATAGTCTAGTGGTAAAACAACCGTACCGACAATCGGGAGACACGGGTTCGATTCCCTTTGGGGAACTGAGAAATTTTCTGAGATAGAGCTTGAGAACAAACTTTTCATCATATATATATATATAAACGAAAGGTGAGGACCAGAAAGGTTGCAGTGTTGGTTTGAAGATGAAGAGCGCTCAATACCATACCAGTAGAGCGAATAAAGAAGTAAAATAGACAAAATTTTTGCTGTCGCCTGATCGCCTGAGCGCGTGAAACTCAGAGTAGCGACAGCAAAAATTTTGTCTATTTTACTTATATATATATATATATATATATATATATATATATATATACATATATATATATACATAGGTGTTGATTTCTTGGCAAAAAAGTGCTCAATACAGGTAGTAAAGCAATATTCATTTATTTAATAATCTATGATTTAACAACTACGTCGTTACACCGTGTTTCATGCCCCGTGACAATCATCAGTCGTCTGATGATTGCCACTGGGCATGAAACACCATGTAACGACGTAGTTGTTAAATCATAGATTATTAAATAAATGAATATATATATATAAATATAAATATATATATATAAATATATATATATAAATATACATATATAAATATATATATATATAAATATATATATATATATATATAAATATATATATATATATATATATATATATAAATGAAATTGTTAACTTGCCAAACACGAATTTTGTATATGAAAAATTGTGTTAGTCAACTATAGGATGAATAATGATAAAATAACTTGAACATAACCACTGAAATTTTCACTTTTATTCACAAACGTGAATAAATCATCCTATAGTTGACTAACACAATTTTTCATATATATATGTAATGATTTTTATGTACTGTATTTTTTGCTTGCTACTGAGATCCACGTATACCGACCTACGGCATTTTGTTTTGAACCCTCTTCTCGTGTCTCGCAACATCCCTAGTGTCTAGATCACAGTATTTAAACGCGGTATTTCATTTGGTATTTCTTTGGTATTTCTAAGTAAATTATTCATAAAGGCGTTCCATCTTTCCACCATTTTGTGTAATTTTCAACCGTCGCTTGTGAGGTCAAAAAGGGGGAGGACCTTTCCGTTTTATAGCGTCGCTCCGTATTTGACATATCGCCATTGTGGCCGTCGGTAGTTTTTCATAAAAGTCGGTCTCCATCGAAAAATTTGGTTCTTGTGACAAATTTCCAAACTCTGGTGTAGTAAACAATGTTGCCTTTGAGTTAAAGGTATATTTGATTGGCTAACTGCTGAGGAGGAAATGCAATCCTGTGTAATTTGTGCATTGTGCATTGAGTGTATTGTGCATTCTAAACGGGTCGGCAGGTATTGCCAAGTCTATCTTGGTTATTTGTTTCAATTTTCGGTATTTTTTTCAATGTTCGGATTGGACTTCATCTCCAGGGTATTTTATGTACATATGGATTGACATACAAAAGTCAAGCAATCTAGTTCACCAATAAACCAATTCAACGCTTGAGAAATTCTTTACATATTTTTCTACCTTCGTTCCTCAGTCTTTTATTCGCCCAGAAGAAGATTAGGCAGTTCAAAGTCGAGTTCATTGCCACAAGTGTCACTGTCCAGATTTTAACTTGCACTATGCCATCGAGGGTTTTTACTCTTTCGGTGAACTTGCCTAAAACTATTGCATTAGGTAAATTGCAAAAGAAAGTGCAAAAGACTACCAGCAAGTACATTTTTGCCAGCTGTAAGTCATGTAGAAACGAAACTGTTTTCTTTGAGTCATTGGCCTCAGGTCCACTCGGAGGATCTACAACCACTGGATCTTGCTGACTCGTACTTGTCGACCTCGGTTTGGAGTGGTGCCGTTTTCTTGCAACATAAAATATTGAAACGTATATGATGAAAGTTCCAATGATTACGATCAAAGCTAACACTGTGACGAACATTTGAATATCTTGTTTAAGCAGGGGAGCAATTCCGGTTGTAATACAGATCACCCAAAAGAGGGATGACAACACCAGGCATCTGTATTTAGTGACATGTTTGAGATGGAAGAATGGATGGACAATGGACAAGTATCTCTCCATGTTCATGACGAAGAAAGTTAGAAACGACATTCCTGAAAACACGACCGCTGATAACTGGTACAACATCTTGTAAGAACATTTTGATGTTTCTGTTATTTCTGCTATTGAGTTTACCAGGTGAAATGGATGGACGATAATTGAGACACACATATCGATTGACGACAAAACCATTATCATGAAATAGGATACTTTCTGTCGCAACTTCGGCGTTTTCCAGAAAACACAGACCACGAGTGCATTAAGAAATGTTTCAGTAACGGTAAAGATGGCGTTCACAACACAGCCCACCACGCTGTTGATGATATAAGACGTTGATGGAGAGAGAACTACATAGGTCTTGTAGCAATCTTCAACTGATTTGTCTGAGATGTTGTGACTCGTGTTTGGAAACATAATGGTGTTGTCAGCTGGGCAATAACAAAGAAGCAGTGCCAGACTAAACTTCAATCTTGTATTCTTCTCGTTCTGGTTCAAGCAAACTGTGTTTCCCACTTCCGTGTTTGTAGTTGATAAATACCGTCACAGCCGCATCAAAACATTAGGTTCCAGCCATTTCTGATCATTGTGTTGGTTAATTTTCATTGACTAATCCGGATGTCTGTTTACGGCTTGCGCTGAGAGGGAAGTCATTTTTTTGAATTGCAAACAATCCATGATCGAAATAGCCTGCGGTGCAGACGCTTTTGACGGCAATCATTTTTACGTTATTTCCAAATTCTGCACAAACAACGAAGACAACAAAAAATTCGAAAAAGAGAACTGGCACCACGCCCACAATGCATTTAATCGTATCATACAAGTTCTTCTCAAAAAATTAGAATATTATAAAAAAATAGGATATCTGTCGTGAGGTAATGTCGAAGCTTAAAATTTTAATTGTATTAGTCTCACTGGACCTAAACTGATCTATCTCCAGTTATACGTTGGTATAATCGAACAACTTTGGTTTCCACACAGTATTCAAACGCGGTATTTCATTTGGTATTTCTTTGGTATTTTTAAGTAAATTATTCATAATGGTGATGTTTGACAAGCTACGGATTTGTGTTCTCTTTCGCATAAACACATCTGTTTGTTTACATCATCTGTTATGTCCTTACATGTGGAAGATCATGCGGAAGCATAGATGAATCGACGTAAGGTAGTACTATCACACCTTTGTTCCATGGTGAAGGACTGATACGAAAAATCCCGCAGGATCACTACAAATTAAGTCAGTATTAACCCACCCTCCCAAAAAAAAAAACACCTGGCTTTTTGGTTTAAAATACTGTCCGCTGAATGTTTTTAATAATTGACCAGCAGAAACGTGTTGGGTATCACGCTGATTATCATTGTACCGTAAAACCGTCGGCTGTGAAAAAATGAAAATGGGGACAATGTCAATGGAAAAACTAAAAAAAACCCACTTCTCCCAAATCAAGTGTAATCTTCAAAACGTTCCGTATACTAGAAATAATCCTCAGCTTATGTAGTGTTTCTAACAGTTACGTCAATTACCAAACAATTGCTCATGTCCGTGTTGCTTATCCAGCAATCAGCGCGAGTGAACTCCTATGGGGTGTCTTGTTGTCTTCTAGTTTGGCGATTTCTCTAGCGTACTATTCCTCAAATTTTCAACGAACTGTAACAATCACACGATCAATTCACAAAACTTTTTTTTCTGATAGCAGAGACCGTTTGTTATATCTTGAAAATGTATGCACTTCCACGTTGCGTTCAAATATGGAACAGAAATTAAGTATTATATTTTCATATGTGTCTTTTGAAACCTTATCTGAATCTGACTCATCTGTGAGTTTGTCATATTCAGGCAAAAATAATTTACTTCCCTGGTTGCACCCCGAAGGGATGAATAGCATCAATTGACAAAATGTGGCAAGTGAATCAATATGATCTATCAATTGGACTGAGGTAGCTAGCAGGCTTCATGTTAAGAGGGGGTCAGGTTTAGATTTATTGTCACCGGAGGGTAACGGGTAAGTGGTTGACCATTAGGGTTAGGATTAGAGTTAGTTAATCTTATATTCATGCATTCGCCACATTACGTCAATTGATGCTATTCATCATTTCGAGGTGTGAGACTGCTGGAGGAGCAGTACGCCTTCGCAGAGTGACGGCCGTCATTTCCGGGGAAGCGAACATGATTGAGACCGCTTTGTTCTCGCCAACTGTGAATAAAAAAACTTTGGTTATTTGATATAACCGAATTCGTTGCAGTGGTTATATCAAATAAGCAAATGCATGCTAGTGGTTATATCAAATAACCTGAATCTAGGAAAGATAGTTTATGCTATTACTTATTAAATAACCAAATGTTTGCAAATGGTTATATGAAATAACCAAGTGGGATAAAGTGGTTATAAGAATTAACGAATTTTCGTCACTTGTCCCTTGAGTTTGATTATTGCCATTTTGTAGGATATTCAAATGTAGTGGTTATATCAACTAACCATTTCTGCCCCAAATTTAGAAAAGTAGTAATTTGATAAAATCAAGTCAATAATGGAAAATGGGTAAGGAGGTTTCTAGGTATCATACCCTGCAAATTCAATTTAGCGTCTTTGTTTTCAATTTAGCGATATATTTTTTTTAATTTAGCGACTCTTTTTTTCCAAATTAGCGACGTTTTTTCTAATTTAGCGATTTTTTTTTTCAATTTAGCGACTTTTTTTAATCTAGCAACTTTTTATTTCAATTTAGCGACTGTTTTTTTCAATTTAGCAACGTTTTTTTCAATTTGGTGAATTAATATCCAACTTATCTCAACGTTTACTGTACTATGGCTATGCTCACGGGCCTTCCAGATATTTCAATATGACAGTGACGGCGTGGCCGCCGGAACATTTCCCGGTGGGCCCAAGAGTTTGTAGGGTCTGGACTCCAAGGATTTGAAAGGAGCAGACCCTCATGTAAAACGTGTGTTGCGTGCAAAACCATCATAAACGTGGCGTTTTGTGCAGAATTATGGTATTTAAAACTCCTGTAGGCCCTGTAGGGGTGACTTTTAATCATTTATATTTTGTTTTCAATACAGTTCATGATGTCAGTTGTTTCTTCTAAGTCTTTATCGTAATGAATTTAAGGTTTTGGCATCTACAATTCACTTTGTTGTTTATATTCGTTGGCCTCAGTCTCCTCTCCCCAGCATTACACCTCCTGTAAAGAGTGAGCCCTTAGCATATCATTTTCCAGCCCCTATTTGAGAGCCACGGTGCCATTTCAATATGACAGTTAAACTTGGTTTCAAATTTACGTATTTGTAGAATATTAGGAAGTAACATCTGGTAGTATGTATTAAATGAGCAATTTATTATCAAAATTATGTCCATTTATCTGCCAAGTACTGACTTGGACGATGGTTTTAGTTCAGTTTGAACTGCATCTAAGATATCTTGGGGCGTTCTGTTACTTCTTTTGAAATGAAGCCGTTTTAACTCTCTTTAAATGAGATAAGCAGATGTCAATCCCAAGTCTTCAACTTAGCAGGCTCCGTATCTCGTTATTTTGAAATCCCAAATAGAAGTATTCACGAACAATCGTATCCTTATCCTCGGCTCCAAGTTTAATTGTCATATTGAAATGTCTGAAAGCCCCGTGAGCGTGGCCATAGTAAAGTAAACGTTTAGCTTTTGTTGAATATTAATTCACCGAATTGAAAAAAAAGTCGCGAAATTAAAAAAAAAAAGTCGCTAAATTGAATTTGCAGGGTGTGATACCTAGAAGCCTCTGTAAAATGGGAGACCTTTTTTGTGCTAAATAATACATTTACACCCGGCGCCCCATCGTTATTGAGCTACAAATAATGAGCAATTTATATGATTTTCACACCGCAACATTAATCATTTACAGCTAACCACAATATCTGAAGAAATTGTGAATAAATAATTACGTTTGAAAAGATACGAAAAAAAATGTTAAAAGAGGTAGAACTGTTGCGACGCAACTGGTTTCTTTCAGAGTGAAAGCTCCAGCGGTCACGGTTTGATCTTCTATAGATTATTCTGCCGATTTGGTGAGATACGCCGTAGCGTGTTCAGTTTTCAAAATGGCGCAGTTTCTGGTCAATTTTTCTGATCCCAAAGGCTTTTACTACCCTGGAGAAAACGTCACAGGAAGTATAACCATTTCACTCGGAGATGAAATTAGATTCCGCGAACTAACCTTGAAGTTTAAAGGGAAAAGCTACTGTCACTGGACTTCGGGGACTGGAGATAACAAGAAGTCCCACTCCAATCAGGAAGAACATTTCAAACATAAAATAGTACTACTCACTTCCCTGTCCACTTCCGATGACATGTCCCTTGGCCCTGGTGAATTCAGCTATCCTTTTATCTTTCAACTGCCCTGCAATCTCCCACCGACTTTCGAGTCTTCTCGTCACACTGGCTATGTTCAGTATAGTTTGAAGATTGCTTTCAATGTGAATTCAGGTTGAAAATCGGATATTAAAGCAAAGATTCCATTCAAAGTGATCGGAACCCCAATTGACTTAAATCAAACGCCTCGCCTTCTGGAACCAGCTGACGCTGTGACAGAGAAATTCTTATGTTGTCTTTGTTGTCGGTCCGGGCCTATCAGCCTCCGTTGTCAGATAAACAAGCAAGCTTTTTACATAGGAGAGCCCATAATATTCTCCGTCGAGTTGGATAACAAGGCAACGGACAGAGAATTAAGGAAGGTAGAAGCCACACTTTCGAAAGAAGTCATGATGATTAGCAGTAGTTCGTGGAAAGGAAGACATAATTTTCCAGAGTCCTCGGTGCTCTTAACTCAAAGCGTTCAACCAGGAGCTGAAGAAAGTTGGCATAATGTCCGATTCAATATTCCCACAAACATTGTTCCAACTTTCGAGAACTGCAAGTGTATCCACGTAACATATGCATTTGTTGTTGAGGTGGACATCCCAAATGCAATTGATACAAAGGTTGTGTTACCTATTACAATTGCAAATGGTGTCCAAACATCTCAACCTGTAATTCAGCCACCAGAGGTACAACCAGTTCCTCCAGCAGGAGCCAATTTATATGGCATGCACACTGCACCAGCTGGAGACTTGTACCAACTAACTTATCCACCGTCCATTACTATGCAACCACCTCCTAGTCAACGACCTCCTAGTAGACCACCTCCACATCACCATGGTGAAATTTCCCTCTGAGCAACATAGAAAAATCCATACCAAAGAACACATTAGGTATGGAAAAAGACCTGTGTCTCCTGTGGACAGGTGACATGAATTTTTTTATAGGTAATGGTCATCAGGTATAACTTCCAAACTGCCATTTAGCTTTTAGAATTAATTAATTAATTAGCTGTTAGTACTATAACCATTTACTGAAATTTTGCTGGAAGACAACTGACATTATTGGGGGCATGTTGTTCCTTTGTTGTTTATTGCAGAATGGAGTGCAGTCATTGTTTTCTGAATGAAATTCAGCAATGCATTATTAATGCCATCATCATCAATATCTAGTGTAATAATTTTTAACTTTTTGTAAACATTACTTTACTAATCTATTGTAATTCTTCCGATCATGAACTTGTTTCCCACTTGTGATAAATCCATTGGATGAGTCATATCTTGTCATTTTAATTAGCATAACATATATATTACATGCTATAGACTGTAAATTAATTTAGTCACTCATACTGTACACTGAAGATGGCATAGGTTTGCTGAAACATGTTACAATAAAAAAAGTTTGTCATCTTGAGATTTGTGATTACTTTGGTGCTTTTAAGAACATATTATTAACCAGAGCTAGTTATAACTCAGATCTAGGGGCACAAGGAGTTACATTATTGTTAAGAGGCAAGCAAGATGTGCCTGAGTTGAGTGTCTCGATTACCTTTATTAATAGGGCAAGTGAAAATCCAAGATGGTTGCCAACTAACTAATATAAAAAATCTCAGATGGGCCACACCCAGAGGTCAGGAAGGCCACATGTTGGACAGCCCAGCTAAGATGCATTGAAATCATAAAATACCTGAGTAAATAAATACTGAAGTTGTTGATTGTTGCCATTTAACAATTGCTATACATAGTTTAAAACATTTTTCTATAAGCAGTTTTTATAAATGGTTTACATGAAATGGACATTTTCTGTAATGTTGTACAGTTATCAGTGTTAATTATTTTGGTATTTAGAGGACCTTAATTTATGAGGGTGTTAGTGACTCCTAAAAGTATCTATCCTAATGGTTAATTAAAAATACACAATTGCAATCCTATGAACAGTTCTGTTGTCAGTCTGTTGTTCAAACCTCAATCGGTTGCATTCTCTTGTAGGTATGATAATCCAGGGGTTAAAAAATTAGCGCACGGACGTACGATTGTACGTCGAACTTAGCTTGGTGTACGCCATATCTAGAAAGACGTACGATGTCGTTCAGCACCTTCGTATTTCCTTCAGAGACGAAAACTGAACTTTCGACTGAATGACCTTGTCTGATTTTAAGGTTTGGCCAAGATTATTAACGGGAGAAGACGCAGCGTTCGGCTACATGGAAATCGAAAGCCTCGCTGACTACTACCGTGAACATGGCTTCTTAAAAGATGACGAAGCCTCCGCAATCCTTTTAGAATGGCCTTTACTCCGTAGTCGAATTCTTTCACATCGCACACAAGGTTTACTGGAGGTCTACCGCGACCTCACGTTAGAGAATGACGAAGAAATTAGCTGTATTCTTATCTAAGTCAAGCTCATGGCCTCTATATCTCCTAGCACTACTGCCTGTGAACAGGGTTTTTCTCCAATGAATTGGAAAAAAAATCCAGTTTGCGTACATCGCTCAGTTATGCAAGGCTTCAAGATATTTTGCGTATTTGTATAAATGGGGTCTCCCTCGATGAGTTTGATAGCGAATCAGCTGTTGATCGGTGGTTGTCGGTGGGAAAGAAACGCCATCTAAAAGGACGTAAGCAGACAGGTCCTCGAGGGCGACAGAAGAACCCGCCAAAGGAGAAACTTAATTCGGCAAGTGAATTAAGTGAATTATGATGTAGAGAACAACTTGCAGTATACAGTAATTTTAAAAAAGCAATGCCATCCTGCAGTCTAAAACACAATATGAATAATTATAGCATTTTGACATTAAAATCAAGATGACTGAGTGAATCTGTGACTTTATGCAAAGTAATCATTAAATTGATCAAAGTTGCATCAAGTATAAAGTCTTAATTAACATTGTAGATTACAATCCTGATATCATCAGGGAAGTAATTTACTATACAAAAACCTGACAACAAGAGGTGTGAGGTAACCAGCAAATCAACAGCTGTAGAAAGAGGAAGTAAGATAAAGGAAAATTATAAAAAAAAGTAAAGCTTCGTTGATAGCATTGTTGCCATTCCATAACTCATGCAAATTAAACTTAACCCTTTCCCCATTGCATAACAACACATAACAATGGAACAAAGTAAATAAAGCAAAAGAAAACAAATAAGAACGAAGAACAAAACAGTTAAACTTAAACTAAGTTTTCCTCAAGGCTACCAACAAACTCTCAACAACCACTTTTCTCTTAATCATATTTTTTCTTACTTCCTAGCTGTCAATGCAGCTGTTGTTTCACTCATTACTTCACACATCTTATTCTTGGATCATTGTTGTAAATTACATGTCAGTTAATGTCATGCAACCGTCTAGTACTAAGACCATATCTATTCATTGTAGTATAGTCAAATGTAATAGAAACAGTCTGATAATGACTTACAGTTAAGTCAAAATATCAGTTAATTTAAACTAAGCTCTCTTTGGAGTTGAAAGATCCTTAGAAAAATGCAAGTTGCACCTTTTTATTTTAATTATAGTGCTCTGTATAAGACTGATTTAAGCAATTGTATAAACCTGTCAATGGTTATTTAAACATTAATGATAATGTTTCTGTCATACTGTAGATCTCTTTTATCTAATTTTTGTCTAGAAACAATACCAGTTGTACAACACATACCTTCAGCTGATCACACGATGCTGTTCTTTAATGGACCAGGTATTCATCCTTTAGTATTTTTCTTTGACAATTCATTTGACAGTTGACAATTCATGTCGTTCAGATAAAATGAGGACCACTGGTTTGTCAGCGTTAGCTGCTAATAGTTCACCCTTTTTAATTAAATAAAGTTGATTTTTTTTCAGACGTACATGACTGGAGACTTATTATTATTATTTTTATAATCGAAAAGGTGTTCTTTCTAATATAATAACAAGATTTTTACAAAATACATGTACTATACAGTAGAATTCATCTCCTCTCCCCTATATCCACTCCCTGAACACTGAAATATCTGCATTGTAGCTATGTAGACTAGCAATGCTAGACAGAAATACTCCACAGTTCAGGAAGAGTTACATCATTTGCTGTAACAGCAGATACCAAATTTTGAAAATGGAATTTTTCAGAGGCACATGACTGGACACATTGGGAAGAATTTGGGAACATTCCACTTTGGTTTGTACATAGAAAGTACACGTACCTGCTTCCCCGCTCAGTGGCGGATTAACCCGTGGCCCAAGGCCCCGCGTTTGTCGGCTGGCGAGGGGGTCCCGCGCCTAGGTTAACAAGTTTTTAATCACATTCCCGGAAAACTCTTTCGCGGTAAGTGTTAATGTCTTACAGCACAACTGCAAAGATGACGTGTAATCTACTTTTGATCCGGCTCAAATTACCGTAACAAGCGCTGGGGTTGAACAGTTAACACAGTTTTCAAGTTAATGTTATTAGTTGAGGGAAGTTTACTGCGTTCTGTGACTTCATTGAACCACGGCATCCTTTATACTACATTAAGGGCAAATTCCTTGACAAACAATGTGAACAAGTATCAGTTTATGCTTTGAAAGCAACGACGTGAATGTATTCAAAAGAATCTGGCGTTATCAAGTTTCAATCACACGAAAAAACCTCTGCCAACGAAGCGTCTTTTTCGCATTTTCAACACCAAAAGTTAAGACCTGGCGAAAATTTGCGAATCTGCTATTATCAAAGCTTGTTTGGACTCTGTTGTTTATATAACAGCTGACCCTCCTAGGCCAAAAGGGAACCTGTTCAGTTTGGCCTCAGCGCAACGGATCCACTTTTACCTAAGCCAGACCCTGGTCATGCCTAGGGCGGTAGTGGGAACGCAGCTTCAGTCACGTTTAGCATCTAGTTACATGGTTTTACAGCTCACGTACACAGGGACGGAGAATATGTCGTGTCGGATTTCATCAAATGTAGAAATGAAAGAGAAAAGATTGACAACCCCTGCTTTATGCCCTCGTAGATTAAATTGACTGCTCAGGGCTTCGTACTTGTATAGTTTACTATAGTCTGGTGAGCGGGGTCAGTCTTAAATCGTCCACCGTTTAAAACGCCTATACTTATGGGACGTCGGAAACGCAGAAAGCTAACTAGATTTTGGAAAATATTCTTGATTGTCTTGATATGTCGCTTGAGAAAATGAAAAAAATTTCTCAAAAGTATTTAAAATGTTGGCGTGTTGGTCATTTGAGTCTACTGCTTTATTAATTAGTAGGTTTAATTTCTTTTCAACATTTTTTTGCGTGTGTAATTTTTGGCAAAACGTCTAGCTTTTCGAATTCTGATCACTTATTTTAGACTTTGGAGTACTATTTATTAGATTAGCAAAAATGAAAATTTAATAAAATATTATAGTATTCATATAAGATCCTAATATTCGTTGCGCAATCGGAAGATCGTTTAAAACGATTTGTCTTGTTTTTTCCAACTAGTTTATTGATTTTCTATCAGCGTACTGAAAGGTTACGATGGCGAGTTGAGGGAATGTTTTCGTTATAATTTTTTTTTTAATTTTATTATTTTTTTTCTATTTTTTAAGAATCTTAGTAGTCATGTGCCAATTTATGAATTTTGGAAGAGAAGCCTTTCTTATTTCATATGCCATATCCCTTTGACGCAAAAACTATTTTATTTTTGCTGTTGTCAAAAAATGATGTTCGTCATGGAGTATGATAGATTTTTCCTTGAAGAATTAAACTCATCGACTGTTGTTTTAGTAGGGTCCGCCATTAAATCAGATGATAATGTACTGTATATCTATTCAGAAATTCTCCGAACTGTTTTAACGTGATGCATTTTAACAGTGTTATTTCTATTCTCCTTGTAATGATGTTCTTTGGAATTTTAACTTTGTAGTCTGATGAGGAGATTAAAGGAAGATTTCTGGGTCTTTAAGGTAGGAACTTATACCTATAAAAATCAAATCTTTTTTTTTTTTCATAACTTTTTTAAGGTCACAATTTTAAAACCGTTGCTAACTCGATCAAAATCAGGTTCTAATATAAATTATCTGTCAGGATTTTCACTGGTTAAGATGTCATAAAACTGGAAGTAACTATGAAATCACGATACTTCACGAAATGTGATATTCTATTTGGTGCATGATATTTAGAAGAAGTCATAACTTCAGGAGATTTTCTCTACGAATTGTTGTATTTTCTCTACATTTGTTGTAACGAAAACTGGATAAAATTTTCGAATTTTAATTGTTATACGTTGTGTTTATATGTGGCAGAATAGTTTGGAGTAAAATTGTAACCGCTAAAAGGTTAAATTAGATTTAATTAAATTCGTAACAAATAGTAAATTGCGAAAACATGATTCTCGCTGCGGGACATTTAAGATGTTAGAACAAAGAACCTGTTGCAAACAACTAGTTATTATATTGGACAACAAAGAACCACTGTAAGCCAACCTGGACCTTGACCCTAAAGCCTAGGCTTGGCACTTGTCCTTTGGAAATCGTCGAAGTAGGTTGTGAAATATACATAAAGTGTGAATAGAAGTCAGAGAGAAGTGTACAGAGAGAGTGACACCTTAATTCGCAAAATAAAAGAAAGATACAGTCCCTTGAGTGGAATCTACCGAATTAACGAACGAGCGCCGCACAACTAGACGAAGATTGTGTGACATTATATCAAGAATTTTACAATTTTAGACCGAATTAAGAACTTTTTTGGACGATAGAGAACTTTCGTCCACCTTAGAAAAACGATTTCTGGGCCTCAGACAGGGATCGAACCCGCAATCTTCTGATGACCGGTGAGAAGGTCTAACCATTGAGGTAAATGGACTCAGATGGTGCATGTGGTGCCCGCATAGGGAGCACATTATTATGTCGAACCTGCAACTCAGTCATAGGCGTAGGAACCGGGGGGCTTTCAGGGCACGTCCCTCCCTTTATGAAACGACAAAAAGAGCCCTTTTTAAGCATGAAAAGTGCTCTGATTAAAGAAAAAATAAATGCCGTTTTATAACGAAGTGTAACGCATCAGTTTATGCTCTCTTGCTTGGGTTTAAAGATTAAAAGATGCATAAGAATATGAACTAACAAAGCATTTTGAACAATATCACTTTTGTTCTAATGTCAGTCTGTCCAAGAAGCTAGAGCTTTTTTTGTTGAATTAGTATTCGAGAATCCCGACGTATCATCACAAATCAATCAAACAATAGAATTGGCAAAGCCAGCAACATTGGACAAGGATCTTCAAGCTAACAATTTTCAGTTCTACTAAAATGATGTCCTCGGTCAAAAGAACTGGTATGACAGATGTTATCTATTTTGAGGGTGAGCAAAGGTGCCCGAGAGGTTCCCCCCCTGCCAACTTATATTTGCTTCCTACGCCACTGGTCTCAGCTCACCGTCTGAGTCTCTGTAGCTCAATGTTTAGATCGCCTCACCGTTCATCAGGTGGTTGCGGGTTCGATCCCCTTACGGGTTTCAGAAGTTGTTTTTCCTTTCAGTATTGAACACTGAGCGTTAAATGGTTGATATGACTTTTTCTTAATTGACGATTGGTCAGCAAAGTTAGATGCAGTTTGAAGTAATAATTTCACTAGCAGGAAATCTATTTGCAAAAATACTAAAACATGTACATGTATTCATGAAAACAATGGTTTCTGCTTTCAGTAATTTGTGTGAAAAACAATAAAATTTATAGGTCATTCTGGTGACCCTATCGATTGTAAATAATTATCGAAAATATATTTTTAAAATAAAGATCTTGTGTACCCATAACAATAACTATTACGAAATACAAGTCTCCCTCTTCGGAAATTTCGCCCCCTTTCTACGTGCGCATAACGTTGAGACATCGAGAAGCCATTTATAAAGCCAAGCTTCAGAAGCTTTCTTCTGAAACTGAGATTGAATGGGAGGTGTGGTTCATTTGTTTGTTTTTTTTAGAAAATACTGACGTTTCGAGCAAAGGCTTTTTATCAGATTCACTGGTCATTTTTTAGTTACACGACTTTTTTCCATCTAAAAATATCATCAAATTTTCATATTACTTTATGTTTCATTCCAACGAATGGCCTTTGGTAATCCAACGTTTGGCAGTTCCCCAACCCTTTTGGCTTTTTATGCGTCGTTTAATACTGCCTACGCAGCTTTTTACTCATATTAAAGGCGATAGATTTTCTTTTTGAGTCTATTGCAATAGACACTTTGCAATCGAGTGTGTAAGTCCTTAATGTTTGTAACAATAGAATCTTCGGGCAGTGTTTGAAATAAAAACCTTCCAAACTGAGCTGTTACTTCCCGATATTTCAGCTACATCATAGATCAATAAGTGTGAACACTTATTGTTCTATGGTTCTGGAAGCAACTTTTAATATTTTACACGTGATAGATAGTGGCTAAGGAACGACGTTTGACAAGTGATGCAACAAAAATTAAATAATGCGTAACTAAAATAGATCTTAATGGCTGTTGCCTTTACTGTTGAATAGTCTGGCGATTAGTCATGCGCTCTATAAGCTACATTAGTAAACCCACCTTCTTCGCAGAGGTCCAAGCACGTTCTAGCAGTGAACCCAATTTCCATATCTGGAATGCCAACTGACCAATGAAAAGTGAATCCAAGATGGCCGCCCATGGAGGCCAATTTTGGACGTCAGTTTCAGTCCCCTACGCGGGCTTGCACGTCAGTTTTAGTCTCCCACGCGACTTTTTACATTTTCTGACGAGTTTTCTTTGGAAATACACACAAAATATGTCTTCAAAATATAGAAATAAGTTTAAGAACTTTAAATATATTTCGACAAAGGCAAACCGGGTTACAGGTTATATATTTTCACGAAAATAAATTACCAAACATACAAGAAACCTGATAAAATGGTCTCAAAAAGTTACTTGAAGAAACTACTAAGTGCAAATCCTTTTTTAACCATTTGTTTACCATCTTCAGACAATTTAGAACAGTTTTTACGCCACATGGCAATAACGAATCCTTTTAAAAACTCAAATACGTAAAACTGGACCAGTAAAATTTCGTCACTGCACTTTTTCCATGGTTGTGAATGTTTTCAAAGTCGAACCAAGTGAACTCTAAAATGAATGGAACGATACCTCGTTATGTCTGCCCTTACAACTGAGTGAAGCCGACATGGAGGCAGCCATGTGGGTCAAAAACACGCATGGGAAAAATATTGTACTGAACTTTTATTTTTCATGGGCAATTATTTCTGACAAATATGCAGTCTGAAGGACAAAAAAGAAAACTGCCAAAAAATCCGAGATTTGAGTGAAGTTTCTCCCAATAGGTTGCGTGTTTTATCGCGTAGGGGACTGGGATGACCTGTAATTTAACCCACATGTCAGCCTCCATCATGGCTTCAAAATTCAGTTTGCAGGCATTGTTCCAATCTTTTTAGAGTTCAATGTCCAAAATTGGCCTCCATAGGCGGCCATCTTGGCTTCACTTTTCATTGGCCAGTTAGCATTCCCGATATGGAAATCGAGTTCACTGGGAATAACCAGAAGTTTCACTCCGAGGAAAAGTTGTCCCCATTTTTTCAATGAGCATGCATGGCTTCCACCGTGTTCTCGGCAAGTGTACTCCAGTCAGTGAACTCGATTTCCATATCTGGAATGCTAACTCCCAGTCATTTGCTCGAGCAAAAAGTGAATCCAAGATGGCCGCCCATGGAGGGAAATTTTGGACGTCAGTTTCAGTCCTTCACACGACTTTAACTTTCAATTCTTGTTTGGTTCGACCATTGAACTCTAAAAAGACTGGAACAGTGAACACAATTTCCATATCTGGAATGTTAACTCCCAGTCATTTGTACGGGCTAGTGAACTCAATTTCCATATCTAAAATGCTAACTGGCCAATGAAAAGTGAATCCAAGATGGCCGCCCATGGAGGCCAATTTTGGACGTCAGTTTCAGTCCCTTACGGGGGCTTGTACGTCAGTTTTAGTCTCCCACGCGAGTTTTTACATTTTCTGACGAGTTTTCTTTGGAAATACACACAAAACATGTCTTCAAAATATAGAAATAAGTTTAAGAATTTTAGATATATTTTGACAAAGTCAAACCGAGTTACAGGTTATATATTTTCACGAAAATATATTACCAAACATACGAGAAACCTGATAAAACGGTCTCGAAAAGTTACTTGAAGAAACTATTAAGTGCAAATCCTTTTTTAACCATTTGTTTACCATCTTCAGACAATTTAGAACAGTTTTTACGCCACATGGCAATAACGAATCCTTTTAAATACTCGATTATGTGAAATTGGTCCAGTAGTATTTTGTCTAAACACATTTTCCATGGTTGGGAATGTTTTCGAAGCCGAACCAAACAAAAACTACGGCCAAAAAGTGAAACCAAGATGGCCGCCCATGGAGAGAATTTTTGACGTCAGTTTCAGTCTTCCTCGCGGTCTTGTACGTCAGTTCCAGTCCTTTGCACGACTTTATTCTTCAGTTTGTGTTTGATTCGGCGTCGAAAACATTATCAACCATGGAAAAAGTGCTCAGACGAAACATTACTGGACTAGTTTTACATTATCGAATATTTAAAAAGATTCATTGTTGCCTTGTGGCCTAAAAAGTGTACTAAATTGTCTGATGGTGGTAAACTAACGATAAAAAGAGGACGAGCACTTACTAGTTTCCTAAAATAATTTTTCGAGGCCGTTTTGTTAGGTTTCTCGTTAGTTTCGTAATTTATTTTCGTGAGAATAAATAATCTGTAACTCGGTTTGACTTTGTAAAAATATATTTGAAATTCTTAAACTCGTGTCTGCCTTTTAAAGGAATATTTTGTGTGTATTTTGAAAGAAAACTGTTCAAAAAAGAGCAAAAAGTCGAGTAGGAGACTGAAACTGACGTACAAGCCTGCGTAGGGGACTGAAACTGACGTCCAAAATTGGCCTTCATGGGCGGCCATCTTGGCTTCATTTTTCATTGGCCACTTAGCATTCCAGATATGGAAATTGAGTTCACTGGACTGGAACGATAACTCATGGTGGAATTCTGAAGCCAAAAATGGCGGATATGGAGGCCGTCAGGTACGTCAAACCCAGTCCTTTTAGTAGAAATTGTACGACGATTAAATCTTCAATTTACTGGAGTAAACATTCTGCCAGGTAAATTATGAAGAATTCAGGACATGCCTTAATAATACAGCTTTTGTCAAAGCTGTATCTGGTGACCTACACTAGAGAAAAGGATGAATTATTTGGCAGAAAAAGAGCAAAATAATTGAGTTCGAAATCGAGCGGAAATTTCAGGTTATTCTTGTTTTTCAACGGATTCCTGAGGAATTACGGATTTTGAGTCAAAGATTCAGATGGTTCAACCTTATACTTCGTCTCGAACTTAGTTTTTAGGCTTGTCAATTCTAAATCTGAAGAATAAACCAACAATTTATTTGGTAAAACTACAAGCTCACTGCTCCTCAGTGTTTTTCCATGTCTCCCCAGTCCCCTTTTAAGAAAAACGTTTGATATCATCAATCTAAACCGGATTACCAACGTTCGTAATTTTACTTTTCTTTAATTTGTTTTAGGGATAGACGAGGTCAAGTTTCAGATTAGCCTAGAGTAATGATTAGGGTAAGGCTCATGATTCGATTTGGATTATTTTCAGTTTAATCGATGGTTAATTTTGGCTGACCTGGTTTAGGTCGATGTGACTTAGTGCGAACCCTATTACTTTACCAGGGCAAGAAAGGACATGTAAAAGGAACAAACCTGAGGGAAAAAACACTTTTTAACGAGAAAAAGGCGAACGTATCGAATCCTTAAAGGTTTACAAACAGCTACCTTCGAATTTTAGACGATGTGAACTCATCCACGACCAATAAAGACTAGAAATACAGTGAAATATAAGGTTCAAAATTAAAGTAAACAATGCGTTATTAACAACTGCCCGTATTGTGATAAATAAGAAGAACATAGGTCAGTGTTTCATGTTTAAAAAGTCAACAGAGTATTTACTAGAATAACGAAAGTAAGGTTTGTTTACTGTGACACAAAAAATATGCGAAAATATACTTTATGGAGAATTATTGCAAGTTCGAAGTTGTTGTTCACATCGAAAAATTTTAGATTAGGGTTTAAAAGAATGGAACACAATAAAGCTATGATATTAAAATAATCCCCGTAATTTTTAATATGAAAATCTTCGAAAACCAAAGTATGAAAGCAAAAAACAAACAAAGATAAACAAGAAACACCTGCACTTTCGCCACGAGTTTCCGGTCAAACTTTGCTACAATTTGGCAAATAATTCCTCTTTCAATCCATTTTCGTCGCTAGAATTTCCTCTGACAAAAGATTTACTGGTCTAAGATATACTGGTTTATCATTATGTATTCTAAAATAACTACACTTTCAGAAATCGTTAATTTTCTTGCCAGTACTGTACTGTATTTTTCATACTTCAGACGTACATGGCTCCCTTCAGTGGCCGGAAGTGGAGATTCCAACCTTCCCGATTTAATCGGGAGTCTCCCGATTTCGTGTGTTGCCTCCCGCTCTCCCGAATTTATAAAATTCTCCGGATTTTTCATGAAATTATGAAAAAAAAATGCCATGTAATCGTCAGTATTTTTTTGCGATTTGAGTATCCCCGAAAATTCCGGCCTGCTCTTTTCTCGTGTTGTTCAGGCTCACTAGGCCAGCAATCTTACCCATGTTTCCGAAAACGAGTACAAGTTCCACTGCACTTGCTACAATTCAAATTTCTCGTGTGCGCAAGGAGGCATCAATGATGTTGCCAAACATGCAAGTAAGTATTGATTTTGAAGAGTTTAAATAATATTATTCATTTAAGCATTCTATTTCATAGGATTTGTTAAGTGTTTGTTTAATCTTGGATTTTAGGTACCCCGAAACATAAAGCAAGTGAGAAAGCAGCGAGGAATTCGACAATACGCAAATTTTTGCGGAAACCCGCTGAAGAAGACCCGACAACTGTGCATCCATCAATACAAGCCGAGGTTAAAATGGCTATGATGATCGTTCATCACAACACATTTTTTAATTTATCAGACCATGGTAGAGCTAATCCAAGCTCGCCACACTGTGTAGTTTGACGTCTCACTAGATAATCACGACTACACAACTGTAGCACCAGTGTGGTTCCAATTACCTACTCTAAAATCAAAAACATCTCCAATATGTAGAGCCTCCGAGGCGAAGAGGCTACTTATTTTCCTTCATAAGGGGTTGGAATCTCTGCGGAACTTTGCCTTCATCCAATCATAAGGCTGGCCATAAGGAGTTATCGTTCTAGTCTTTTTATATAGTTCACTGGTTATTCCTTATTCTATGTCGCTGGTGCTAAACTTGCAATCGCAAGTGCTAGTTCCAATCTTTTAGCCTGCGTTCCAGACCACACGCCACTAGTGTACACCAAAATTAAGAACTTTGTTTATCAGGTAATTAATATCCAAGTCGCACTGTGTCCGAGTTATCCCAACCGATTAAGCAGTAAAGAAGTTTCAGCGAGCGAACGACAGAGACAAATTCGTTTACTGAGTTTTAGTTGAAAAGCATTTGATCCTCTGTGGTCATATTTGTGGACAAAGTGGTCCTTTTCGTTCCATAAGTACTTGACTTCAAACATGATATAAACGTGAGTGAATTGGCAACAGATCTTATTCAATCTACAAGTCTGCAACAACCATTGACATTTAAATGCTGAGCTTTAACATTCCGTGAGGTTAAGCAGATTGTTTTTAACAAGTTCAACGTCCACTAAGGTCAGGCAGAGTGTATTTCAATAGTCCATCATATAGAGGTCAGTGGTGGGGCCTTGGGTGTGGTTCCGTTGTTTCAATATGGCGCAGTTTCAGATCAAGTTTACAGATCAAGTTTACAGATCAAGTTTACAGATCACAAAGGGTTTTACTACCCTGGAGAAAGCATCACAGGCAGTGCAATCGTAAACCTAGGAGACGAAATTAGATTTCACAATTTAACCTTGAAGTTTAAAGGGAAAAGCTATTGTCTCTGGACGGAAGGTACGGGGGATGGCATGAAGTTCTGCTCAAATCGCGAAGAATATTTTAAACAGAAAGTGATACTTCTCACTTCCACATCTTCTACCGTAGAAATATTCCTTGGCCCTGGTGAATTTAACTACCCTTTTAGCTTTTAACTGCCTTCCAATCTTCCACCGACATTTGAGATTTCTCCTTTCACTTGCTATGTCCGATATTATCTGAAGATTGCTTTCGATATAGACTCAACTGTAAAATCGGACAAGGAAGCAAAGATTCCTTTTAAAGTGGTCGGATCCCCAATTGACCCAAATCAAATGCCTCGCCTTCTGGAACCAACTAATGGTTTGAAAGAAAAATTTTTATGTTGTCTTTGCTGTCAGTCTGGGCCAATCCGTCTCCGTTGTGAGATAAACAAGCAAGCTTTTTGCATCGGGGAGGCCATAATATTCACTGTTGAGCTGGACAACAAGGCAACCGACAGGGATTTAAGGAAGGTAGAAGCCAGACTTTTGAAAGAACTCGTGTTGATTAGCAGCAAATCGCGAAAACAAACATCTCATTGTCCAGAGTCCTCAGTGGTCTTAACTCAAGGAATTCAACCAGGTGGTGAAGAAAGTTGGCATAATGTACAACTCAACATTCCCACAGACATTGTTTCAACTTTCGAGAACTGCAAGTGCATTCACGTAACTTATGTATTTATCGTTGAGGTGGAAATCCCAAATGCAATCAATGCAAAGGTTGTATTACCTATAAAAATCACAAATGGTGTCCATACCTCTCAACCTGTAACTCCACCACCAGTGGTACAACCATTTCCTGCAGCAGAAGCCCTTTTTTGTGGTATGCCCACTGCACCAGATGGGGATTTGTACCAACAAACCTATCCACCCCACCCATTGCTGTACAGCTATGGTAAAGCACCCCCACAATATCCTGGTTAAGACTTCATGATTATAAACAAAGAGAAATCCATACTGTTAAGGAACATATGAGGTATTTAAAAAGTTGAGTCTTCATTCATTGCTGTTGTCCAAGAATGACCTTATGTGGTTGATAACAATATTCTTTAAACATTGGATTGATGGTTTGTATGATTAGGATATTTTCTATAATGCTGAATATGGTTTTTCTGACTATAACCTTTAAACATAATCATGAATCCATAATGAAAACTCATTCATCAACTTTTGTCATAGAATAAATCAATATCAGCTATATTTACAGTCGATCATCCATTGCTGAATTGTTTACAATATTGTCATGCTCACATATTTGGCTCAAATATTTACTGTGCTGCAATTGTCTTGCACAGTTAGAGTCAGTTCTGCCATTAGTTTATGAAGTCCTCACATAGGGCTAACCTCCAGATTCTCCAGTAAAGACTTTGATTTTTATGCATTTCAAATTTCCCTTTTAAGGAACCTTGAAAATTAAAAAAAATTGGTCGGTTGGTTGGTTGATTGATTGATTGATTGATGGACAGACAGATGGACGGATGGACAGATGGATGGATGGATTGATTGATTGATTGATTGATTGATTGATTGATTGATTGAGAAAATCAAAAGAAAGCCAGTTACAGACTTTACAGGTATGAATTTGTCTGTGTTTGATTTATTCATTTGCCATTTGATTTTTGTGTCAACAACAGCCTGCCTATGCTGGAAAATATATAACTATGTAAGTGCCTGAAGAGCATTTTTGGTGATTTAATTGACTTTACTAAATTTGTTGAGTTAACATTGTGATTTTTTTGTCAATTTATTCATTCTCCAGAATATTATCCCATCCATTGAGTTAACACTGTGATTTTTTTGTCAATTTATTCATTCTCCAGAATATTATCCCATGCAATAATGCATAGCTGAGAATTTATATGGTTCACATAAAGTCAGCAACGAGTCTTTGAATTGCATTATCAGTATTTTAAAAAACATATCCTCTCCTATCAACGTACTCCATTCACAGCTTAACATTTACATTGTAGTAGGTATGTACAGTAATAATGTGTAAAGGGAAAATATGCAATACAGGAGGAGTGATAATATCTGCTTTAAAACTGCAGCATATCTCATGTTGTGAATCAGGCACAGCATGTGACTGAGCCTTTCTCAGAGAATCAGGTAACATGCCACCCAGGAAATTTGAAAAATCCAGGAGCAGGAGAGTGGCATTTTCTTCATTGCAAAAAAGCTGAAAATTTAAATTTACATATTGTGATCAGTGCAGTTGTAAAAAAGCTAAACTGCAGTTTAATGAGAGTTTATTGAAAGATTGACACTTTCCTTCCAACTGTCAAACAAAAGTTAATGATAGATGTAATTTAAGAAGTATCCATTAAAAACTATTGTAGATAGTATCTCTTGCTAATAAATTTAAACATTTAATATTGGGCTGGATGACCCATTCAACAATATTTGGTCCTGCATGTTGAAACTGAGTGAGGAACCCACTAGTGGATGCAGGCTTGGCTTGAAATCCTAGGAGTAGTAATTAAACAGTAAAATTTCCTCTTATGCTCTGAGCTTCTCCAGAGAAATCACATGTTTAGTTTTAGAGATTAGATTTAGAGAGTTTAGAGGTTGTTTTAGTGACTACGGAGATATTCAAGCATACATTTCTAGTATTTGCCAGAATGTGTGACTACATATATCATGCAACTACATATATATATATATATATAGAGAGAGAGAGAGAGAGAGAGAGAGAGAGATGATAGATGAACGATCGTCAAGCCCTTATCCTCAGAAAAACGATTTCTGAGCCCCAGACAGGGATCGAACCCGCAACCTTCTGATGACCGGTGAGACGCTCTAACCATTGAGCTACCAAGACTCAATAACCAATATTCAATATTTGAATCAAGTCCACATGCTTGTGATCGTGGACTGGAAGAGAGGGATTTTGGTTCTCTTTTAGCACAGCGTATTGACTTCTGTTGATTCCAACGGATCGTGTTTTTATAAACAGTTTACAGTCAATCGGCTATTACGAATTATTTTGTTTAGTTACCGTTTATTCACGAAAGCTGTTTTCTGATTAAAAGAGAGTCTCACTCATTTATGCGCGTATTTTCGCACTAGTGAGTGATTCCTTCTTCATAGATGCTGTGATAGATATCTGGATATTTCAGTAGCGTACACTTTAAATCACTGCGTCGAGGAATCACCGAAAGAAGTCTTACATGCAGTGCATTTAGGCTGTAACTAAAAAAATCTGTGTTGAACACTTGCTTTACACTCACATAACTGATATGTAACAATATTAAATATATACTAATAACAGTTGAAACTTGAGTTATCTCAAGCAGTTTATATTTGTTACATCTTTTGTATGTTGTTCAGTTAAGTCGGGAGTGTTCGCGTACATGTACATGTATTGTAATGGTCAAAAATATAATACTTGTAATGTCATAAGTGCAAATTTAAGTTTGGAATAGGTTCCCATGCCATGTCACATTTGAAAACAGTATTTCATGTGTTGAAATGTTTCAATTCCGTTATGTGAAATAAAAACGTCATATGTGAAATTAACTTTCGTACATGAAATTTTCAACCAGGTTATTTCAAATGTGAATTTGGGATTTCATATGTGAAAACGTTCGATTTCATTCGTCAAATGAAAATTTCATATATGAAAATGTTCCAATCCACATGTTTTTCACATGCGAAATGACATGAAATTTTCGTAAGGGTGAGGCATAGGACTATAGTGAAATTTAAGTGCACTTGAATTTTGACTAATTTGTTCACATTGTTTAGTCAGACTTACGTCTAGGTAACTGTACGGTAATCGTTAAAATATTTGCCATGAATTACCCACTATAATCACTTTCGAAAGGACGTTATTACGTTAGTTGTCAGAACATTAATAAGACTCTTGGATGTAAATCTTACACTCCAACAGTGAGCCACCACTAAAAATTAAATTTGGAATGTTTTATTACATGTCAACGCATTTTGACGATCGTTGGACAATTAGAGACCGTATAACAGTAGCAGAAACAATCATACAAAAACAAGATAACATCAGACTCTCAAACGTGTGTCCTTCCTTTTTGATATTCTTGATTACAGTATTCTGTCTTGACAAGGATATATTAAACTTGTAAACTTTATATATATTATCCCTATTAATTGTCATTTTTTGTAAATTTTTCAGATTCTTCCTTTTGGCCAAGAAATAATTTTGTAATGACGCAAGAAATCATAAAAATCCTGCTATTGAATGTGTAATATTAAACTAATAAAGTTCAATAATTCCGATAAGGCCCAGAGTTCATGCCATGAAAGTTTAATTTCTCAGGAAAGATACATAGTGGTTGCACTAAACGTCTTCGGTAATCTTGGTATTGTCGAGTACTTTAAGTGTAAAATACATGCCTAGATTTATAATCATCCTTCCTTTAAATGTGACTTTTCTACGTCAAAGTTTAGGTAGATGTCGTGCATCTTAAAATCTGTTTACCCCAACGATCCATGCTTCGATTTTGCTACGATTTTTTCGCTTATGTGTCTGCGACTAAAGATCGCTTGCGTAAAGCACCAGACGATTTTACGATTATTTTGTCGACGATTAAATGTCGATGTTTTTTTTCGAACGTGCTCGAATTTTCATGCGATTTTCTCGAGATATCTAGCCTAAAGTCTGTTTTAGGCCCCACCTACGCCATAAAATTGTCGCATACGATTGTTCGTTGTGATTTATACACTTAAGTCACTATATAGTATCTTCTGAACCACTAGCGTCAAATGTTACCAAATTGCGTCAAATGGCTTAATGAGTGAATAGTTCGTTAATAGACCCCTATCTGGACTTTAAAACGTTCAAAATTAGAAAAGTTCAACAGTATGCTAAGTAGATAAAACGCAACAAAAACGTCACATAAAGAATTCTTTCCCAAACTAGGCTTTGTTTAGCTTTATTCCTTTCATAATTTAGTTATAAATCGTATGTCAGCGGTCGTCACCATAATAATAGGGGCCTCCGCTGACGCCACCTTTTTGTCCGACACCTTTTAGCGTGACCCTTCTGTCCAGGCATCGTATAGATCATTGTTCTGGACTACTAATCTGGATATGTTGCAACATTAGGGAGCCAATCGTAAGCACGAATTGTGTCTTGGAGACAACATTGCGCACGCCAGGTCAAACACAAATGTTTAATACCTTGACAGACACCGCTTCTGGTTTCATCATCGCAATTTTCACTATAAAACTGATTTTTTGCGATATTTTTAACTGATTAGAAACTTTTACGGTTGCATCATCCAAAGACTCAGAGCAAGTTTTCAAGCCTTTGAATAAGCAAGCATTTTGAAGCCTTGAAATATATAGTACTACAAGGTCTAATGTTTCATTCATATTTCAATATCAATTGATTTGCAAAAGGAGCAATTGTTCCAGAAACTGAATTAAAAGGTTTGACTGAAAATGTGAACGATAATGGGTTGAAAAATGAAAAAGGTTTAAAAATCATAGTCCCAATCGTTTCGCCAATTTGTCTAAGATCGCAATGAAGATGCATGTTATCAGTATCGACTATAGCAATGGTTCTCAATTTCTTCTGAGGACCGCATTTTCCGGAGGTTCAACTCTGAAGTTTGGGACAGATGAGATCAAAAGAGGGGTACTTTCCACCGATCGGTGGTCGGAGAATTGTGCTATAATTTTTTTTTTCCTACCTGAACTTTTTCGCGGGCCGAATGAAATTTTCTCGCGGGCCGCCTATTGAGAACTAGGGGACTATCGTCAAGGTTAGCACATTGCTGTCTCCCATGCGCTGGCACTCATTAATATGACGGCAGTCTTCACAAATTCAAACTAAGCTCATCAAATTTATTTCTTCTTGCATACCAAGTTTCTGAGATCGTATGTGGTTTATCAGTTCAAGTGTCAACGCTGAGGAGCATTGTGTTCCAGGCAAACTCGCCATTATCCACCAATATTTTACAGATTTTGCTTTTCAGTGGCACAAATGTTTCGCATCCTTAAACTTACCACTCCATCTCTTTTCATGTTTTCTCAGTTAACTGAAAGATCTTTTTTCTTCTTGCAATTTACCCCTTGAATTGTTTATGATGGAAAGCCTCCTTTTTCAAAACATAAACCCTCTGTATGAAAACTTCCGTCCCGCTTACCTTATATTGATTCTCTTTCCTCTACATTTTTTGTCTCGTCTCTCGCCTTCCTTAAATAGTATTTGTTCAACTTATAATCTACTACCTATTCTAATTATATTTAGTTTCAAATTTAAAGCGATGGCAATGAAACGTCAATAAAAATTTATTAGAGGCTGTCTACATGAAACCAAATCGGAAACTGAATTTCACGAAATCTAAGTCGATTTGATGCAATTGAAGAACCAGGCGGAAAACGTATTCGAATGATGAAAATCAAGGCCCAGCAAAAAAATTCTTAAGACAGGCATATTTGTGTCAAAAGGTTTATTAGGATCTAACGTTTCGTTGCTTAAGACGCAACATCATCAGAGAATCAGAAAAAGACGATGAGAATTAGCATAAATTTGGCGTTTGAGAGGAAATAGGAAATGATGAGATGTCAGAGGTGGCGAAGAGGGCAAAGGCAATCAGAATAAGTGCCCTCTTCGCCACCTCTGACATCTCATCACTTCCTATTTCCTCTCAAACGCCAAATTTATGCTAATTAGCTTTGTAATAATATTTTAGTGATTGTCTCATCGTCTTTTTCTCATTCTCTGATGATGTTGCGTCTTAAGCAACGAAACGTTAGATCCTAATAAACCTTTTGACACAAATATGCCTGTCTTGAGAATTTTTTGCTGGGCCTTGATTTTCATCATTCGAAGTCGATTTGACATGTCGATTAGTTTTCCATCCATTCCAGTTATATATTCCATTATGGTTTACATGAAGTGGATTGACTTACGTGAAGTGAATGGAGAAGTCAATGGGATCGAGATACAGGAACGATTTGACTTTTGAGGACAATGGAAATCGACTTGGTATCTTGAGAGGAACGAGTTTTTTGATCGGCTCGACATTTCGATCCGAGCTCCGTAAAAAATCCCTTAAACTATGACCGTTTGCAAGGACGTAAATCCTGGGGGGGATCGGGGGACATATCCCCCCCACTTTTTGGACAGAGGGGGATACATATATAATTATCCCCCCCCCCCACTTTTTGCAAAGTTCATGACAACTGAAGCCTAATTTCTGTTCCCTCGGTGCTTATGGTTCCATGTTTACCTTTACGATTTTCCGATATAACCTTTTTCAGCCCCAATTCTTACCTAGGTATTGTTGGTTCGAATACATGATAAATTATGAAAATTTGCCAAGTTATTTTACAGTCCGATCGTTCTTCTTTGGACGCCATTTTGTAAACAATCAAAAATACTTTGTTTAGTCATACTGTAACGTCTTTATTGCTGTTTGGAGGAAATGCATGGCTTCGTTTCGATTGAAAAATAAGCATAGGTCCCAAGTGACCCGCATCTGGTGGGTCAGACCCGCATTTGGACATCCAAACCCGCCGACCCGCCAGGCTAGCATAAAAACCCGCATTGGCATTGATTTGCTGTATTTCTGTGTTCCGTGTAGTGAAATTTTTAAAATGTGTTTTAGAACACGAATATAAGCTACGATTTGACAATGGGACTTGCAACACCGTTAAACGCATTCTGTGACATCCCAGACATGTTTACAATCTATTTCTTTGATATCGTGCACACAGACTGCTTGAGATCATATTGCTGACTCGTCCACAGTCGCTTGCAAGAAACTCATGCGCAAGCGACCGCGGAGATTCATGGGGACTTTGAACAGTGCGAGTTTCGCAATTTGCAAAAGAATACTTCTGTAAGTTAGGCAATGATAATAATACGTCAAACCCAGAGAACAAAATCAGTTGAATCTGTTGCAACTGAGATGTGTGGTGTGGCATATCAGTGTAGATGTACAGATTAAGCTTAAATTTCCAAAAAGTACAAAGTGAAGTGCAGAGGAGTGCATTTTTGAGTCTAAGTGAGGGGGTAACATGGTCAAAGAAAATCATTCAATTTTGCTTCAAAATGGTCTCAAAATGCAGGAAATGGCTTTTCAGAGAGCCTAATTTTGAAAATTTTCCGGGGGAGCATGCCCCCGGACCCCCTAGAGCCTCGCGCCAAAGGCGCGAGTTGTCTTTCTGGTGACCAGCATCAAGCCCATCCAAACTTGAGACCTATGAATAAGATATAAATGTTGTTCCAAAGAAACAATCTCAGAATGCCGGAAATGGCATTTCATAAACATTAAATTGAAAAAAACCCAACTTTCAGAGGGAATGCTTCCACATCACTTGGGCAGCTCCGTCCCCCCCACTTTTAGGAAGCGATTGTCGCCCTTGACCGTTTGTCACTGTCCCTTGTCTGTTAATTTGCTTACGTGATAGCCACATGTAATTCTTCGAATTTTGTGCTAGGCTCTCATCTTTTGTCAGATATTTCCACCCGCTAAATGTTAGGTGACCATTGCATGAACCATTTGGTAAAATTTATGTAATGAAAGGACGTACGCGGAAAGCAATAAAATAACATCTTGGCTGGAATTTTGAAAAGCGTCACACGGTTTTTTTGTAGATTAGTCTTTTCTGATGCAAAATTTACTCAAGAAAGGAGGGATCGAAATATATTGAAGTCATTAATTCAGTCTTCATAACCAGCAATCCATTTTCTTATAAAACTCTAAAAATACTAAATAGTTCTGAAAATGTGAAAGAAACAAAAATTTGCCCAATACTAATAACAAAGATCGTCCTTATCGTGCTCTTTTTATCTGTTTTTAAGCTACAAAACTTCAATCAATGAAGCAAATAAACCAATCATTTATTTGAACAGGAAACGTCCGGGAGTACATCACTCTAAAACGTGCACATGTAATTAATTGAATAACTTAATGTCCTAACCAAAAGCAACCAGATAAATTCATATGCATATATAATTCTTATAATTACAGTAAAATCAGCGCAAGTATACAAGACTAGCTTACAAAAAATTTAACATATTGATTACATTCAAGTCAGCTATCTTCAGTATCTAAGATCTCCGTAAAATGTTTTATACTACGGCCAAAGGTTTACGATTATCTAGCTTGATTGCCAATATTCTATCATCTACAGCAAACAATCTAGTTATCACTGGTATCACAAGTCAAACGACAATACCAACAGTTTCACCTCCGAAAAGATGAATAGAATTAATCTCGTGGAAACTCAGAAAACGATTAGGGTTAGGGCTAGGAATAGTGTTAACTCAGTCCCCGGTGACGGTAAGCCTTCGTGTCACCCCGTTTTAAAAATGTTTGGAAAATATGGCAATCTTCCTGATAAACGTCCTCGAAAAATTCTGGGTCTGGTGTAGATTTCTTTTCCTTATAAGAAAAATAAGTGTCTAACTCTGACCCCGACCTCAAACCTACCCCCAAACAGTCAGTGGATTGTCGGGTCCGCTAAACTGCACTCTTTCTTACTCTTGACAACAGAAGCAGTTCGAATACCTAATGAGTAACAGACAAGTGCAGTCCACGTGTACCGAATGACCTACGTTGTCAACACAATAATTAAATGAATAATGTTATTCTCCTCTTTGCAGCCGGTTTCCACGTTCATCTTTTAAAGTGAGTGCAATTATTAATTGGCTAGTCCCAGTTCACTCACGATTACCTGGCATCGGTAGTTACGTACTTGTGCCGCCCTTGGGTAAAAATCTTGGGCTTCTTTCTATCGTAGCACCAAAGGGAGATTAAATATCTTCCACTGTGTGGTCCGCTTTCACAGGCGTTCCTTAGCCATCAATATATATATCGGAATTTGATGCATAAGTACAGGATATATGTTATACAGTTGTATTATTGAGCGACATGTTTATCTAATAAATCACGAGCCTGTGGTTGCCAAGCACAAACTAAATAATACTGAGTCCCTGAGATACCATTGTCCCATCTCAAAATGTGGTTTTATTTTATGTCTCATGTGGCCTATCACTTGACAAGATGGTTTCCAAAAGACGACAGGAAGAGAATGTAAGTATACAATCATTTTAGCTGAGATAAGTTGGCTTAAAGTTTTTGGTTTGTATTCCGCAGATTCAACTTGTGGGGATTCCAAGGTTGTTAAGAATGAAGTGTATTTACTTGTTAGAGTTCAAAGTTTTGAAGTTTGAGGGGACGTTTGTAAATTATTACATGGTATAAAACGTGTTATCAGGTGGTTATTGAAATTTATTTAACTTGGAACCCATGATGTGAATTAATGTACATGTACGACTATTCGGTTTTAAATCTATGAACCCCTATCGAGGATGGTGTACTGTACATGATAATGTATTTGGGAAACACTGAGGGATTTCATTGATGAAAGTAAAATATTAGCCGTTAAGAGTTAGTTAAAATCCTATGAGAAGTTGGAAAAATTGAAGTGAATACTTCAAGTATTTGAAAGAATTGGTGCATACTTTCCGTTGCCATGATTTTTTTAGCCCTAGCTCCTAGGCAATGCAGCACACCCCTCTTGACTTTTTTTTATATATTTTTTGAACAAATATTAGGAAGTTGAAGCAACTCGTGTTCTTAGTGGTTTACATTTAATCACTGAGTAAAATGAACATCTTTTATGTCCTTCACCACCCATACTGGCTCCATTATGCTTTTTTAACCTGTAAATTTTCATCAATCATAACTGATCCGACAAACTCATTCCAGATTTTAACCTGAATGCTGAGACATACATCATGATTTTCATAGCCAAAGCTACTGAAGTTACTGCAGCCCTTCCATGATAATGCATTATAACAGACTATGATTTTGTCTGGTATCAAGCTATTTGTTGCTCTGTATAACAACCTTTATGACTTGCATTCAACTCATTGCAAGTTCTCACAATAGGTCTGAATTTCTCACCAGGCAAGTGTGACAAGGCTGTTACAGTTTGTTTCAACAACTTGCCATGGTCCTGCAGTGTGCAAACTTGTGGCAAAGTTGATGATAACCAGCATGTACAGAGCACCTTGTGAAGTAATTTGTGCAGCAATGACTTACTGTAACTGCCTGTTGGATTTTTTTCCCCTTGCAGATGTACAGTAGCAGTGTTAAGGTAAATTGGCTAACTTTCAAATGGTGATCAAATGATAGTTAACCCACTGGTATGACTGTGAACCACATACAGTAAAATGTTTTAGTTCCAGGACAGTTAGTTTATTTGGCACAATTGAGGTGGGAAAAGTTGTCAAATAGAAAAAACTTGGACAATTCCAGTTTTTCAAAATATATAGTACTGATAACCCTATTCATATTCCTGATGAAAAATCTCAACGGTTTCATCCAATATACCCAAAGAATTTCATGTTAGTACGAGTATCCTTGAAGGATTGAACCCATATACCCTAAAGTGGGTGAATACAGGGCCATTAAGGCCTTAATGGGGACCCCTACTGCTGATGAAAATTTCAGATTTTCACCTTACTCATACCAGCTTTATTATTTTACTCATTATGTACAGGTCACTGTACCTGAGACCTGGGCCAAGTCATAAACAACCCAGGCTTCTTGAGCAGCCTGGGCCTTGCAGCAGTTGTCTTAGCCAACTTCCTAACCTGTTGACAGCACTGGGATAACCTGCTGACAGCACTCAGCTAACCTGACAGTGTAAAGAATTCCAGGATCTGCTAAAGGCAACTGCTGACAAATTCCAAGGTTCCTTCAGTTGATAAAAGAGGTAGATGTTGAAAATTATAGCCTAAAGTTGGTAGTTCTAGCATTCAATAAGGATTAATTACTCAGATCAATTCATGTTGGAAGGCAATGGAGTAGGTTGTTGTGACCTTGCTGTATTAGCCTTCAGTATTTGAAGCAGTTATTGGCAATTACATGCATGGACATTAGACAACTCCAATGATGACATGTTGAAAATGTAAGTGTCATGAGACTCCAGGCTACCAAAGAGCATGTTATCTAATGGCAATGTATGATAACCTCTTTCTTGTCTTTAGTTTTATTTTTACAGTATTTCGTTTATTAACTTACTATGAAAAGTAGTACTTATGTCTGATCTATTATTCACTATAAAATCTTTAGCCAGTCAAATGGGAAAGCAACAAAATTATAGACAGCCAGGAGGAGTCATCCACAATTAACTGGAAAATTGTGACACCTGTCAGAAAATAAAGATTTAAAAGTAGTGGTATTGTGAGTTACCATTAGAAGCACACTTTAATGAAGTTTGTTGTTTTGTACTCACAGTGAAGTGAAAATACATGTGAGTAACAGAGAAAAGGAGCAACTGATCATGAAACTTGCCTATTTGCACAAAAAGTTTGTCTGCCATCAAAAATTTTTCAGCTATGCTAGTTCTTAAGGTGGCCTATAGAGTCTCTGAAAGAAGTAGAAAATGTACATTTTAAGCTCAAAAACATGCGCCTAAATACTTTGGGACAAGAATAAAAGTGACTGTTTTACATCAACCTGTACATTCAAAAAGATGACAATCAAAAACCATAATACAGTATGAGAGTTTGCTTCAGCCATATTTCAAAATGGCTCTTAGTTACACTGTACTGTTTAAGTTTCTACTGTATAGTGGTTGTGGGTTGTGTGTTGTCAGTGAATGCCATTGGTCTTGAAATACAAGGTTGAATTGTTTTATAGAAATGTAATACAATAAGCTCCCTCTGAGACGGACACTTTAGGACCGCTTTTACTGTCCGTCTTAGAGGGGGATGGCGTACAGCAATCTGACACTGGCCATCTGGATTAAATCGTTAAGCATCGGTCACTCTGCGCCAGTCTTTCTCCCATGCTTATGAGGGCCTAAAGTGTGTAAATTCTTTCCCTTCATCACTTTCTTTAAGATTAAAATGTGGTGGAATTGGTGCAGTGATATTTAAATACACTGGTAGAGTTTAATGTTGTACCAAGTATTGTTAGTATTGTACCACTTTAATATTGTATTGCTTTCAAAAAATTACGAATTTCCCCAAAACGAAGGTGCGTTCTGTTTATGTCGTGAACCCAAATGCATCTGTTTCTCTTCTTACTCTGCTGCCTTCGTTTTAATGAAGATAAAAGAAGTGACTCTTTTGATTTGAAATCATTGATTTTAAAACGAAAGAATGAAGAAATGACAAAAAACAAGAGAACAAAGTAATGATCTTGAGCGAAAGCCCTTCAATGTATGTCTGCTAGTTAGACATACGACAAAAAGTTTTTTGATTTTAGAAACATGAGTCGTTTTCGTTATTGTGACATATTCAAATCTCATTGTGCGAATCTGTTGATCAGTCATTACTCGTCCGCTCTGGGAGGTATTTTGAACTTTTTATACCTGAGAAGAGTCCGTTGTCCTGTCCTAGGAAGAGTTTAGCTATAGTAAACTAATGGATAAATGGCCGAGACCAAACACGATCTCCTTCTTAGGGCGCTGTCCGTTTTTGGTAGTATTCGTCTGCGAGAAGTGTCCACTTAGAAGGAAGTTCACTGTAAAGATGGAGTTATTGACTAATTATTTGTTACAACAGAAATTTGCAAAGTAATGAGTCCATCAAGAAACAATCCAAATGCTCACATTGGAGGTGCATGAGTAACTGCTGGGTCGTAATTGTTGGGATAACAACATAAAAGTTGTTTTACCAATGTAATTTGCCCATAGCGTCATCTCAAATGTGTATGAGCATTCGATAAAAACTGATAGTATTCAACAGCAGACTGAAACTGCAACTTCAACGTCTTATTCTTTCTTGTTATAGTTTGACTTTTTTATTTTTATTCTTTTTTTTTTTATTTTTTTCATTATTGGCCTCGGTTACACAATCCTAAAGTTCAATCACTATTCTCATATGTGGTGTCGTAGCTTTTGTGGGTAAGTCATTTGTATGCAGCTTAGACAATGACCTCAGCAGACCCAACCAGCAATTTTTAGTAAATAGATCCTTACACCTCCAATTTGTGCACCGAGAACAATGGCTGATGAACTTTTAACTCCACAAATTTCTGTATTAATAACAAGTTCAGCTGGAGATGCATTATTCTCACAATAACTCCACCTTTGTTATATGTACTAACTCAGTTTTTCTTGTGTGTACATGACCAACAAGGACAGTATCCACGAACCACGAATTTTCAGCTATCACACATGACCCACGACAATTTTCAAACTC
Source organism: Heliopora coerulea (assembly GCA_030142905.1). Lineage (NCBI taxonomy): Eukaryota > Metazoa > Cnidaria > Anthozoa > Scleralcyonacea > Helioporidae > Heliopora > Heliopora coerulea. The sequence continues at coordinate 9,731,727 of JASJOG010000001.1, forward strand.
TTACGTTCTATCTAATTTAAGTTGAGATTAAGAGTTAGAAAACGTGCCCAAGTTAGTAGGTACCGTAGTCCATGAGGGTTAAGCATGGGTCGACTATAACAAAAAAAGAAAAGAAAAGAAAGAAAGAAAAAAAAAAGCTTAGGTGGTTTTTTTTAGTATTAACTTGGCCAATTTATAATAAAATGCCGATTTGATTGATCATCAATTTTGAATCAAATGGGTATTTTCATTTGTTTATTGCAGTTTATTCATAGCTTATTTTTGCTGGCGATCCGAGCCCCCATTAGCTACATGTGATTGAGTTTCAGTGGTATGTGTTGCAGTGTATTTGCCAATGGGTTTATCTGAATGTCCAGTTCTCAGTCACGTGACTGCTTGACAAAAATTGTATGATTATCGTCGGTTTGCACTTCTCGGCCTATTCTTCGTGACCTTAGTGGCCCTGTTCTTCGAGTGACGAAATAAACTTCAAGTGTGGACTGATAACTCATCGAAGAATTGTTATTACATGGGAAAAGACTGCTCCTCAACGTAATGAATTCCTGTTAATCCTAGGTCTTAATCGTAACGCTTGGATGACCTTACCTCGAGTTCCCTGGCAGACCAGCGAAACAAACTTAAACAGCCTTCTCGTTCTGTCATCTTGGTTTGAATCGGAATTGGGTGACGTTTATCACCGTAATCAGATTCAAACAAATCAAATATGTCTTTGACGTAGGCGGGGAAGTTCCATATTATTGAAAATGAAATATCTCCTGACCAAATCTGGGTTTTAAGGGATAGTAATGACTACCACGACTCTCTTATCATTGAGTACTATCAGCATTACTATCATTAGAACTGAATAAAATAATCATCTTGAACATCACTTGATACATTTTTTTCTCTCTGTTAGTGATAGATTGTTACTCAGTTAATCATGTCTAATTCATAATGTAAAACGCCGGTGTAATTTAATGGCAAGTATTTGTACCAAATCTTTCCTTAAGTTTGACATAAATGCAATCCTAGTTTCCTACACCTTCAAGCAACGTTTTCGAACTATGTGCATAACTCTTTCGAAAGGCAAAGCTGAATGTGCAACTACTTACTGTCCTAATTAGATTACTAATCGAATTAAATTCGATTGAACGATAATTAGAAACCTTTTTTGAACGTCACTGCTTTTATAGCTACTCCTCAAACGCATTTCGTTGTAGTTTTTTATCCTCAAACAGTTTTTCTATGTGTAATATTCAGCTTCGTCCTTCTCCCCGTAGTATGTATATCCCTAATTTGGATCTCAGATTTACATTTTCCTTATTAAGAAACTGCATTAAGCTATGTCAAATTACTGAATTCAAGTCAGTGTTAACTCAACAATATTTACTTCAAACCTAAAGTTTTATTTACTTTTTTTTTTTTAATTTAAACTTTATTTTCAGACGAATTGCTTTGATTCTTTTTGCCTTCACATTTCTCATTCCTCAACTTTATGTCATGACGCTGTAAGTAGCTCGTAATTCAGTGTGTTTTTTAAATATGAGTTTTCGCCGAAAATGGTAATGCTTTTGTTCTTTTCATGTGTTGCAAAAATCTTATGACCGAGCTTTTAGATAACAACCACAAAAGTGGTATATAATTAGAGGGAATACATAGTAACTCTCTAAAGCAGGAAGCTGAATGGAGGTAACGTTAATTTAACAAACTTCTAGCTGAGAAACCAGACACAAAGCAACCAGTTGAGGTAATGTTGAATATCTTGGGGATTGCAGCATTACCTGGTACTAAGGGCGTGCTGTAGTAACTGTCTGGTACATACTATTAGTCCCTTGGTGTTAAAAGCTGCATAACTATGTGCATCTTAAGCTTGAATACTGCAGAAAGACGTCTAAGTTCCCCTTGAATTGAACCAAAAACCATCTGGTCGCTAATTAAACGGTCTTTCAACAGGCCATCTCCGAATTGCCTCTGTGGCTTTCAAGTCTCAGCAAATCAATTATTCAATTTGGTTAACTAAGATGTACAGTGTATACTGCATTAAGTTGCTTGTAGATCATGTGTGTAAATAGTAGCCCCGTCCGGAATTTAACCTTCAACCTTTTTATTGCCGAGGAAATGCTCGGTTACACATCCCATACTGTTCATATTCGGACAGCAGGACAAAGATCGTTATGCACACTCCAGGTCGCTAACGGTGACCTGAAAGTGTGAAAAGCTATCGACATTTGACATTTCGTCGCATTTCGTGTAATGAAAGTCGTCTTCAAGTTGTTCATAGGTAAGAGCTTGTTTAATTTCTTCATTCGTAAATATACTTGGGTGGGCATTAAACATTCTTTTCAAAGAATAAGATGGCTTCACAAAACCACTTAACTCTATTACACCTGAAAGGCTGACTAACGTCAATTTTTGGACCAGAAAGTGAAGCCATCTGTCAGCCGTTTTGGAGGTTCGTTTCAGGCCCCCTGCTCCGTCGTAAATGGCAAACTGACATCTGAATTGCTGCATCGGGTACTAAAACCGACGTCTCTAAAGGTTCCGATGTTCATCATTTTTGACTTCACGTTTTAATTGAGAGTCAGTCTTCCAGTTTTCTTAGAATTCGATTTCAGATCAAGTGTTCCTGCGATGAAGTCCTGAGACAACAGGATGAAAGTTTTCAATGTACAAATTCGTGCGATCTACAAGAAATCCTGTACTTTTATGGAACTCTTTTTTTAGGTACGCGCTTGAAACTTCCTTTTGTGCCCAGTACTTACTGTGGCCAGCGTTTCATGTGCACAAAGTTAGGTTATTTTTTCTCTTCTAATATGAAACGCTACTCATAGCAACGTATGCGTTTCCCCAGGCAACACTAGTTCAGTTTGTAGTTCAGTGTGCAAAACTCTACCCAGTCATTGAACTGAACAAGGGGATCAAAAACAAATAAGTAAAAACGCATCAGGTATTATAATAGATGGCACAAAGCCGTTGGAAAGTCTACCAATTACCTGGGTCGATCTTTGGGCTGTTGAGACTCAAAAATACTTTTAGTTGGCAATTTCATATTTTTTCTGTCCATTTGTAAAGCCGTGAATACTCCAGTTATTGCATGCTCTTATAGATAATTGATTTCTACTTTTATTCATTTTTATTTTTCCTCTAGCGATACAAGTTCAAGATATTGCGATGAACCACTCTTGGAGATTGCTGTGGCATCTCTTATTTTCACCTTTGCAATGATTGGTAGTAACTTATCTTGAATGGCATATATATAACGTATGACTGTTACACAGGAGTTATTTACACTGATCGAATCCTTTTGAATGCTGAAGATTTAAATAAGATTATAAAGTATATAGGGAATAATTTCATTAATAAACAAATATCTTCCTATTAAATTCAGCTTCCATATGTGTCCTATCCTGATCAAAGTGAAAGTATTGTTCATGTGTAAGGGTTCTGGAATGTAGCAATATTCGATGAAACCGAATTTATATGCAGTAAACCCAGTCACCTATGTATACAATATATAATAAATACGCCTATTATTTATTTTTGGTCGGGGCTTACTATTAGACATTTCTAGTACACGTATGTTTTGAGGAACTGTTGACAGCACATCCACTATAAGAAACAGATTCGTAAAGATATATAGCCAAAGTGCTGTTATGAGTATTCGTAAATTTCCGATCCTTTGAGAACACATCTTTAACGTGTGGCAAAGAAACTATAGCTATATCTTTTATTGTACCTCTACTATGAATATCGTTTTAATGTCGGTTTATCACATTAATTTTTGCATTTTACGATCTAGCATTCACATTTTTGTTCACAATGATGGAACCTGTACCATGGCAGTTGAAGATTGCATTCCACTTCTTTGGTTTTGCAGCTTTTCTAATGGGCCTGGTTCAATTTGGATCTACTGTGTCCTCATCCGACTGCGTAAGGGCTCGGATCATGTAATACGATGAAACATATTTGTGCTTTTCACTCACACCAGGCTTGTTTTCAACTTTCTATCAGTTGACCGCACAAGCAGTATCAGATCCTTCCTCTTCCTTGATCTTTACTGAGAATATTACAGTATGCAAAAACACCATTAACTAAAGACATTTCTTGTCTTTCTCGATGTTTGAACGCGGTGCAAACGACTCAGGTTATTAGTCACTGTACATTAGACTCTGACTGGAGTCTCGTTTAAGCATAAATAAATGATTGAAAAGAATTCACGATTGAGCACCTTTAGATTGGTCAAAATTAAGGTCTAAGTATGTCAATCTGCTTAGATCCAAGTTTGTATTTCCATGCAACGTTTCTTGGAAGCCTGCCAGCTGACCATATAGTCAGGGACTTCCTCAATTTGTCCATCATGATAAATACAGTATACTAACCATGATTTCTCTTTTTGTGTCGTTTCCTAGTGGTTTAATACTCCAGAGCTTTATGCCATATCGCTGTCTTTCAGCATCATGGCCATTTTATCAACAGGTAAGGAGTCTGTTTTGATCCGATGTTGTAACCTCAACCCATATGTCTTTGTAATTGTAATGGTTCTACTGCAGTTTAGCGAACTCACCTTACGGGGCTGGTCTTTTGCCATCAGATCAGTAAACAAGGAAACGAGCTTTTGGCGAGAAAATTTGAACAGCATAGCTCAGTATTCTCAAGACGAAACCTAAAATGCCTTTAGTTTATGGAGGTATCTACAAATTTAAAAACGTTAAGAGTACTGTTTGACCTACTGGCTGAAATCCCACCATTATCACTGTTTCTTCATCAACGTCTAACATTATTTCCAGACCAAACCCAAACTGTTACCCTAATCTCAACAAAATGTAGATAATAAGAAAGTAAATAGCTTTCGTCTCTTCACGGTACTCTTTGTCTGTTTCCTTAATGTCCGAATTTCATCGGGGAAAATTTGTCCGGTTAGGCTGATCTCTAATGATCCGGAAGTTAATGCTAATACATTTCTGGGCTGAATCATCTTTAGGATTCCTCCTCCTGATGTTGCCTTTTTGGTTGGTCAATTATTTCTTTCCCCACTCTGTTCTGAACCGAAAGGAACGACGCGGAATCTGCTATGAACCTGTGAAGTGTTGCACGTGCCTTTGGCATATTTAATAAACTGTTGATATTTGAGGGAGAAAGTAAAACAGAGGTCTTGCACTCGACTCTGCCCCTACAACCAACTTCAAAATATGAACGGGCTTATGAGATTTTTGGGTTAAAGTTTGTTCCAGTTGATTTGTAGAGCCTTGGATGAAAGCTGCTTCCAATGAATGCAGAGTAAGCCATTTTACTACCTTAGCCATAGACTTTTAGCAGCTTCTGTTCAGTAAGCAAGGATGGGTACCATGCCATTTGTGATCTGAATCTTCATACTTGAGGATTGAATGAAAATAATCTCTTCAAACAATAAACAGACTAATACGACGATGGTGTTAAATATGAAGCTGGAAGTTCGTCACTAAAATGTAATTTATTTAATTTAATTAATTTTATTCAAAAACTGTAGCCTTTCATAGCACGTAAGCATGTCATTATCAAGGGACCATTTATTAATAAAAGTCTCTATTTACAAATCACGGTGTTAAATTAAGTTACATAAAAAGACACATTATAACAATTGTTACTATCATAACGGGCGCAAAATTTTAGCCCATGCAGCAATTTTTTATATCTAAATGATCAAGGGGCTAAGGTGTTTCAATTAGTGATTTATGAATGCCTCGAAGTATTCCTCTAAAATGACCAATTGAAATACTTCCCCTTACGTACTTTTTTTCATCAGGTTTGTTTTAGCGTTTGTAAGTTTATAATCATAATTATTTCTGCATGGCGTATATTTCTTGTTGTTACAAGTAGTAAACATACTGTCTATGCTTACTGGTATTTGATTACGTCTAACCATATACACTAATATTGCTTTATAGAGTTTCCTTTGCTCATGTTACTGCCACCAACCTAATTCTTTTTGTAAATTGCATTACCTTGCTTCATGAGATCTTGCAATTATGCCTCTGGCTGCTTTATTTTGCATCCTTTAAATTTACCTTGCAACGAACTGCAACAATTGTCCCTGACTAAGCAGCAATAGTTATCCATAATAATTGTCTGCCAGCTCCCACATGCATGACATTAATGTCAGTGAGTGCTTCAGGTATCCAAACACCCAGGGGTTTGTCTAAAAGCAACACGATGGTCCTCCCTTCGAATGTTTGATGTAACACATCAGACCAATCCGCATTTGAAGAGAAAAGCAGACTGAAAATTATGTAATTTTTTGTGGCAACTCCGGTCCCGAACAAACGTCTCTACTCGAATAAAAACCCCTCTCTGCAAGTGGAAAGCATATGGTATTGCATAAGAGATGTCATCGTCGTCAACATTCGCCATGTGCTTGCTTGTGTTTGCTTAACCCTTACATGCGTACCATTGTCGTACAACAACAATTTACAACAAAAGAACAAAGCAAAAAACAAAAGAGAACAAAGAGCAAAAAGGTAAAAAAGTCATTCATGGAATGATTAAGGCCCCAAAAATGCATTTGGCCACGTCTCGTCTGTGGATAAACGGCCGTATTGAGGTTACTCTGGTTACTCATGCTTTAAATTATTTGTTCTCGTTTTGGGCCAAAAAATTTGATAAAAGTGCGTTCACCGTTCACCTCGACTTTATAGCTCGAGATCCCTAATGCATGTAAAGCATATTTGACTTTATTTGTAAAGGGCAAGGTTATGTTTTACTTATTTTACTGGATGTAAATTGATATTAACATATGTGCAGCTTATGTCGTTGACTTCGTGGATATTAGGCTCCTTAAACAAGCTAAGGCCAAACAATATTAAATAGGCGAAGCTACGTATCATCGAGGTCACAGACTTGGTTGTTTTTCGACTTCTAAAATCCTTTAGAGTATCCAGAGAGATTCTTTTCAATGGTTTGATGTTGAAATCAAATAATAGCTTTTGCTTTTCATGAGTTAACGTCCTCCAGAACATGCGCAAACACTTAGCGTAACATTGTATTCAGAACGAGGACTATATTGGGATTAACTTGCTTTAGTTTGCTTGGAAAATTCTTGTACGAACGAAGTCATCGATGAAATTTCTGTTGTTTTTCCTTAAGGTGCCTATTCCTACGCGACGAGAGGTTCATAAATTTATTTTAATCTATTTGTTTATCATTATAAACCAGCTCCATCTACAATTTAAAGGAAGGAGTTAAGACGGACTGAATTCCATTCAATTTTAAGGTTTTTATGGGAGATTAACAACTGAAAACTGAAATCAAGACTGACTCATTTATATAAAAGAGTTTATCTGATGCTCTTTTAAAGGAATGATAAAAGTGCAGATAAAATATTTTACCCGTGCATACGTTAATTTTTTACACTGTGACCTTCATTTGCCTTTGTTGCCTCTCGTAATGAAGTAAACTTTTTCAGCGGAAAAATTTTGTTCCATGTCCAGATTGACCCAACCCGGAACCCCGGTCTTCTATGCAAACTCATGCACTCACCCATTATTAAAATGGATCCTGTTATTTTTGTGTAATAATCAAACTGACATCTTTTGTTTGACGTTCACACTTAAGACATGTAATTCTTCCATTAAAACTTTGCGGTCCAAAACGTCTCACTTTGACGAGCAATTGTCAATATCAAGTCGGAATCGGGCCAACAAGAGTTAAATTAACTTGTCCTTATAGCATATGGCTCCCAGATTGCTCTTCCTTGTAAAACTATTTTTCGTAGCGTTCTACTCTGGTCCAATCAAATCACAATACTTCCAAATCTCCGGATTTCTTTTTCCTAGGTAATGCTATTATGCCTCAGTGTTCTGGCCGACAGCGCTCTTTTTGTGCGTATTTTCGCCATTTCTGCTTGCTGTTTGATCTTGTGCTCTGAGAGGAAGTACACGCTACTTTTCAATTGCACTTGGGCGGCTTTGGGCAAATCACTGACCGTTTTAATGAAACATGTTTGAGAGCCACTTGATTTAGTTCGCGAAGTTGAATGGAAGGCATCATTCAACGAAATGTTCCTAAACTGCCTGACTACAGGAGTCAGGCTCATGCTACGCCCATCTTTTCCGCTAAAGGTCACCTCTGTTCTCCTGACGGGAGCTGATTTAGCCCGGATTCTGTCTGCACCTGATTTCCAATCCAGTCCTTTTGATTCAATTCTCGTAGGCAGGCTTAGTCTTGGACCTAAAACTGTTCTTTTGCACTCATTATTTTTCTTAGAAAAGCCCGTTTGTTCTTCATTTAAACACTGTTCATTTTCGTTTGGGATATCTGTCATAAAATTACCCGGCAATCTTCCATGCCCATTTGAACAAAGAGTTTTCGATTCACTTCGCTCAAATCTAGGAGAATGTCCATTACTTATGGTGAATTTTTCGAACCTTGTCAAATTTAACGTTTCCACGCTTTTTCCAGACGCATTTTGATTCCTATCCTTGCTCAATGAAGCATCGTCGTTGTCCCTGTAAATTCCCATTCCCAAACTGTCCGAACCATTATGATTTCCAAAATGCACGCAATTTAAGATTGCGAACTCCTCTTGTTCTCTGGCTAATCTGTCGATCACTTTACGCTCGGCTTTTTCCAAGAATTTTCGTTTCCTATGGAGCAGCCGTTCCTCGAATATGTTCTTTCGCAGAAACACATCCGGCAAAGCACTCCTCAGTGGAGCTGATTCTTTCAGTCTTCGAGAAGTCATTTCTGCTCTCAGCCCAGACAGTGGAAGTCGCTTGATGCAAGGTTTCATAAACCCAAATTCCCGAGTATTAACTACATTTCGTGTAACACATTACAGTATTAGCACGTTAATCTGCTTAGACTGCATTGTATTCACATCGATTAGCTTAGGCAAACAACTTTTGTTTTTGGGTTAAGTGGGTCTTAATAGATGTGGGACTTACTGGGATGAAAGGCTTCTGCTCGAACATTCAGTACTTCCGTTGTTTATTTTGTCTATTTATCACCAATAAGGACTAGCCTGCCTGAAGTTTTGTTCAATTCTGGAATTCTTTTTTTCTCCCTTGGGCTGTTTGAACCGTTGTATAATTTTCTTATCGAAACGCATTTTTAATTGGTTTTGTTGATGCGCAACGTAGTGGACAACAAAGTCTAGGAGAAGTATATTTCTCCCATTACTATAAACATGCAACGTTTCAATTCCTATGGTTCATTTTCAAAGAAATTTCTAGTTTTATAAGTTTAATTAGGGGTTGATCAAATGGAGCGAGCCAGCCCAGGCTTGCTCGGTTAACCGGGCTGGCATTTTCGGTGCAATCATACCAGAAAATCTCAGTTAACCGGGGCGGAGCTCACCTTAATCCTTTACGGCGCATGCGCAGTGAAGTCGTAGCTGAGCTAGCCCGGTTCAGCGTGATCATATGGGAAAAGGTCAGCCCTGTGAAGCGAGATCTCCGCAGAGAGGACTGGTGCAGTTTTAATGATAGAGAAACATGAGAGCTTGGATATATTAAGGAAGATGAACGATCTTCAAGCTCGATATTCAGAAAATGATTTCTGAGCCCCAGACGGGGATCGAACCCGCAACCTTCTGATGACCGGTAAGACGCTCTAACCATTGAGCTTCCAGAGTCAATGGTTAGAGCACCCTAGCTCACCATCTGAGTCTTGGTAGCTCAATGGTTAGAGCGTCTTACCCGTCATCAGAAGGTTGCGGGTTCGATCCCCGTCTGGGGCTCAGAAATCATTTTCTGAGTATCGAGCTTGAAGATCGTTCATCTACCTTAGAGAGGACTGGCTCGCTTATTATATGATCACAGAAACGTTTTACAGTGTACTTCAGAACTAAAGCGAGATCTCGGGAAAATGTGCCAGCCCGGTTAACCGAACATGTGTGGAACGAGATAAGATATTGAAAAACTGTGAACGCCATTCTTGCTTACCTCAAATTTCTTTTAATATAACATGAAAAATCGGGAAAGCTATTATCCCAGCATGGTGGCACTTTAAAAAAAGACGTTGTGAACAGATAATTGAAAACTGGAATGGGCTTGACAACGGTTATATGTACTCTAAAGAACTGAAAGCTACATTGTCTTTAGTTTTGGGAGTTTACTTTGTAGAATAAAGTTAGAACAAGAGTTGTGCATGTGGGAGCCCTTGTCGTATACCATAAAGAATGTTTTCTGATCCCCAAACGGGTATCGAACCAGCAACCTGAAGAAGACCGGTGTGACGCTCAAACCATTGAGCTACCAAAACTCAGAACGAGAGCCAATCCATACAAAGGCGTAGGAAACGGTGAGTCTACGGGGCTTCAGCCCCCTTATTCATTTAAATAGGAGAGCTGAGTCTCTCCCCTCCCCAAATGGGCCAAGCGTTATGAAAGTAGCTTCTTATCTTCATTGGTTCAAAAGCAACTCATGCAAAGTTAATCCATGTTTATGGACTAATACTCGACTTACGTCTACGAAATTTTGAAGATTTCACTAATGGACAGGTAGTGAGTATAGCTAGACCGCTTTAGAGGAGCGCAGATTTTACCAAGAAAACTGAAAGCTCCTGTTGGAAATAAAAAAAACCCAACCTTTTAATCAATGCATGCAATGGAAATACAACGCAACTATCACATACCCTGCAAGAACTGTATCAGTCAGACATGGAGTTTCAGTGCTCTTGAGTACTGTGTCTCAAGAAAGCAAACAATATTTTTGTATTTGTAGAAAATAATATTTTTCAATGGAAAAGGGACTTATCAGTCGTAAACAAATAACAGTAATTTTAGTGCACAGATGACTTTGGCAGCATTCTAATACGCTTTAAAAATATGTTATTCTTCCAGGGCTGTATGTGTAATATGTTGAGTTCCGTCCCTCCTCCCAAATCAAATTCGTTCCTACGCCACTGAATCCAAACATATGTATCTACATACGTATATATTGTAAACAGTATAAATTGAGAAAACAAGCGTATGTATATATATATATATATATATATATATATATATATATATATACAACAGTTGATAAATTTAGAAAACGTAAGGGCAATGAATATTTACATTTGGTTTTTAACCATTTCCAGTCCGTACCCAAATTTTTAATTTTACTCTGGTTAACGCCTCGGACAGGAGAGGGTTAAAAAATTGTATAAAATCATTCGCGATTTTCTCAGTGGCTATTTTAGTAAAAATCCAAGTGGTAATCATTATAAATGGTCTAGGTAAAAGAACATTTCCTTTAATTGAACATGGAAGTTTATTCAATTACCGGTTGAGATAAGTCCGTGACTTCACATAACAGTTTTCTTGTTAAACTTCAGGGACACTTCCTATCTTTGCTTTAGGCTATTCTTAATTTCTGTACGTTTCTATATTCAAATTTTTTCCTTTTGTTCTAGTAGCAGATTTAGATATACAAGCATAATAAATTGTAATTTATTGTAATTTATGTGATTATTGTATTTTTATATTAACTTTATATCATAATTTTATCATAATTTTATCGTACGAACAGGTCTCCTACGAATAAAAGCCTAGTTACTGATCGTACCTACGTATATGCATGATGTCATAAAATATGTGCTGCCTATGCGGTAGTCACAATACAATAATAATCGACTTATTATCAGCAATAACACCTTGCTCTCACATGCCGAACACTTGTCTATAACATTCCAAGTACCTTAAACAAACACAACGGAAATGTCAATGACGATTTTCTTCGTGCAATAGAATTTTTCGAGCGAATCAAAGAGAATAAATAATTCCAGTCCCTATGGCTGAGTAATCTTGACGTTGTCCTCCCACGTACAACGTCGCCCTGAGAGTTTTCCCATGTTATGGGCGACGTTAACTCATCGAAAAGCGAAAGCTTTTATTTGGGTTTAAAATCAAACTATGGAGCAGAATCCCATTACATACTCGCAAGGCTTTAACATGTCGAAAAATAATCATCAAGTATGCAACATGGCACTTGATTCTGGTACATGACTGGAAATTGGTGCTGATCCTTTCATAAGTGACGGGTTTTTTGATAGTCAGCAGTCTGTAGGACGGAGGTTCCTAACTTTCTCTTACCCAGTATTTTGCAAAAAAAAATAACTACTTGTCCGGCAATTGCGTTGTTGAACTGTAAAGGTTGGTACTTTATCTGATTTTATAGCTAAATATCATGTTTTCGCTCCATCGGGAAAAAAGCAAAACAAAAACAGATTGATCCAACAAACAAAATAATGAGATGGAAGGAAAAATTTTAAAAGTCTGGAAGTTCAGAGGAATTGTCAGAATTTTCCTGAATCATGAATGAATAAAAACGCTCTCCAGTCATTCAGCATGGAAAACTCGATAAAGTGCTAGATAGAATAAGGACAAGGTAGCATGCTATGTACGTGCGAAAAGTTAGAAAATGCAGAACCTTGAACTACCAAAACTGGTACACCATCTGGACAACAAGAATCTGGAATGTATTACCAAAAACTATGACAACGAGAAACATCACAAAAACAAATTTTAAAAAACTATTTAACTACTACCTCTGTGCATTAGCGGATAGCACTTACGATATAGATGACCCACGTACTTGGAAAACCGTTTGTCCCAGATGTAATATAGCTCGTAACCTGACCAAACCGATAGTATGTTGCTTTTAGTTAAATCTCAATGTTCTGTACTATTTAGTCGTAACCTTGAGGATTGTTTAGTCAAAATCATTTATGTATGTATAATGTTTAGTAGAAATAATGTGTTTAGTGTAAGTGTGCATCTTTACGTTTAGGGACCGCAGTAATTGGCGTCAGCTGTTGCGGTTGTCCAGCCATCAATTATGGCAAAGTAAATAAAATAAAATAGTGGCCAGGATCTTGACCGTGTTTATCACGCATCTGTCTCCAATTTAGCGGTGATGTATTTTTGGCGAATCATCCGCAAGCATATCCTGTTGTCCAAATTTGATAAGCCGATATTCATCAGCTGCCCAGTTTACTGCAAGCCTTGTGCTACTCATCTATGTAGTGACTCGTTGACAATGGCCGAAATGCAAGACCAATTATCAATAGTGCTCCTGTTTGAAATCAAACTTCTCCACCAATCCCACTAGCGGAAAAGCCTGTTGTTTATAACTAACTTTTTATCAATTACAACTAACTTTTTTGATTCACAACTAGTCTTTCAGTCACAACTAGCCCGTTATTTTAATCCCCTGCTCGTTGACTTTTAAGTTCTTTAAAAACTTTATGAATATTTAAGTGAAAGACGTACGAAATGTCGATACAATGCTGTCCGTAGCGTTTACGTTCGTATGTTTATAACAGGTCTTAATGGCGTCTATATTTGATCCCACCCTTCCATTCCACAGGAAGTCACATAAATTTGAAAATCTGCACATTCTGTATTCCTGTTATCACCACCTGCCACAATTAGATATTACTAACAATCTACATGTAAGAGTAAGTATTTTAAACTTCACCGAGGGTTTTCAGCAGTCTATTACATCATGTTTGTATTTTTGTGCGGGTTACATACTTACCAAGACGGAAATAGTTCAATGGCGGACCCATACTCCCGTCTCCCTATGCGCGGGGCAGGGGCCCTATATATGTAAACAAAATCAATCATACCCTTACATTTATTGATGTTGTTTATTTTAAGTGCATTTGTCCTTAATCTGGACTCGATCAATCATGTGCATTCGCCCTTCATGTGAATAAAATCAACATTACTATTGATCATTTTCGTTTACATTAAGTACACTTGCACTTAATATAACACACCGGGGATCGACGTTAATCACAGAAATTCTTCAGAATTCATCAGCTTGTCAAGTTCGACTTTGAACCGGGCCTACATAACCGAGAGATCCTTGCCACAATTTAATCGGCTAATCCATGTAGACTCAAATAGGAGAGATTGTCAGTTCTTTCAATGGGGAAAAATTGACTCACATATAAACATGCAAACAATCAGCGGGAAAAGATTTCCTTCACCTTTACATGTAGTGCGACGATCACTCCTGTCATGAATAACAGAACAGAACTCCAAATGATTTCAAAATTTCAAACTATACTCAACAATACCTTTTGCCAGGGTGTTTCTCGGTTTCACTTCTAAGTCTTTAACTCAATGCGAGTTAAAGACTACATTCATCACAAAACTCTATGCATAATGTACGATGGTCAAGAAAATAAACCAAATCTAGCCGTCGTTTAAGTTCGTATAGCTTACGGGCTGTCAGTTTCAGTTTGTTGAACAAGCAGAAGGCTGAAATTTGTAGCAAAAAAATCACTCTTGTTTACCGTGTTCAGCAGTTTTGGCTTTGTTTTTACGTCCAATCATTCACTGAAGCAACCGGTCCATTAAACCTAGCATTTAGTGGGTTGGGTGAAAAATTGAAGTGAAACATGGCCGCGACATTCCCCGATTTTGCATCGTACGAAAGCTGAAACTGATGGATAATTCAGGAAGCAAATGAGGTATATATAGACCAGGGACTGGATTAGTGCTAGCAAATTCTGTGATGGGACTTAGAAAAGGGAGAGAAATCATTTGGTAACACACGAACAAAGTCATGTCTTAGTCAATACCACATTTTTTTTTTTTTGGTTTCATACTTCCGAAATCATTCGTTGGTTCCATGACTTTCGGCTTTACTTTTATATTCTGACATTGCGGGAGCGCAACCAGAAATTTCGAAGGGCAGAGGTCGGATGGTAGTATTAAGGTACCGTAGGGGTGTTTATGATCATTTTGAGTGCAGTAGATCAATGTGGGTTTGGCAAGCGAGGGCAAAATGCTGCTACGAACAGGGCACAAACGAGATCTCACACAAGAAGGGCAGGGGTTGCAACCACCCAATCTCCCCCCGCCTAGTTGTACCCTGTACATTGACTGCTGCACATATACCACATATCAAACGTCATATGTTTGCTTAGGCTTCAGACTTAGAAACTTAGAAAAAATAACTTAGAAAAACGCAGGAAATTCTTACATGTTTTGATATGACCTGACAGGCGAGGCCATTGTGGCAAAGACAAGAAAACCACTGAAAAGCTATGATCAGTGATTCGACATTCTGAATATCCTACTTCAGAAAATAGCGGTGAATATTTGAGTCTTGATCAGCCTTCCCTGACAAAAACAAATAATGGTATGAGAATCTTGCGCGTGCGCAAAGATTCGGAAGTGGTGTTTGAAGTACATCGTTCCAGTAGACATGAATTTTAATATTCTTGGTTTGATGTTCATGGAAAGACCAGGAGCATTACTTCAATTTACTCTTTCTTAAGCCCCACTCACTCTATCGGCTGAAGCCGGACCTAGGTAAAACTGGATCCGTCTCAAGCTATACTCTGAGGATAAATTGAACAGGCTCACTTAAGCCTTGAAGGGTCAACAGTTAGACAAACACCAGAATCTAATCAAGCTTTGATAATGGAAGATTCACAATTTTTTCCCGGCTTAAAATTATTTCTGTCTTAAACACGTAAAGGAAGCTTCGTTTGAGAGGTTTTTTCTTGTGACTGAAACCTGATAACGCCAGTTTCCTTTGAACACATTCAAGTCCTTGCTTTCGAAGTATAAGCTGAAGCTTGGTCTCATTGTGGTCAAAGGATTCGCTTTTGATGTCAATAAAACCTAAATGTGAATTATGCTGTGGTTCAATAAGTCACAGAACGCATTGAATTTCCCTCAACTTACATTACCTTGAAAACTGTGTTAATTGCTTAACCTCAGCGCTTGTTCTCACGGTAATTTAAGCGGGACCAGGCCAAGGCCAGGTAGAACCCGTACGCACTTGTAAAATTGAGGCCTAGGCCAGGCCAAGCTCAGAGATAGGTCAGCTACTTTTGCTGGTCTGATTATCGTGGCCAAGACCAGGTAAAACCCGTTCACACTATCAAAAATCTTTGTCCAGGCCAGGGGGCAGTCCAAGCCTAGGCCGCAGATGTGAACAGGGCTTCAGTGGTATCACCCGTCTACTATTTTACTTTCGCCAATCCCAGACAATTTTACCTGTCAAGTGGAGAAAGGGTTAACGCATCCTTTAATTTACCATGAACTGTGGGTTCATGCGACAATCTTGCTTTTTTAAAGAAAACGGGAACATTAGGCTAGAATGAATATTCTGGAATATTAATCCCGAATTTTGCGCGCAGAGTTGCGACGATCCCCGAAATTGTTGCATTCCTTTATGAGATGGATTAGCCGGTTCACCGAACAAATGGAACGCACGATTGTAGTGTTTTTACCCAGGATTAAGGTACCAACCAGAGCTAATAATTTTTGTTTTCCGAACTAATCTTGAGTTAAGCCATGCTGATCCTTTGAAATCGTTCGTTCAAAATCATATCGTATGCGAGCAGAACAGTGCGCATGACACGAATTCGCTGGGCTTCTTGCCGTTCTCGCATCTTTATATCGCTTAGTATGTACATATCGTTGCCTTGCCTGAGTGGTTCAGCACTTTCCATGTGTATTTCCAGACCTTTATTTAAGTCGTCTTTAACTCCTTTGACGCCTTCACCAGCTCGGTCTTTTAAAACAAAATTACCCATGCTCGTTTCGACATTGGAAAGTTTCGCTCTTCCTAGCAGCTGCTCCAATCTATCCAATTGATTAGTATGTTCGCAATTTCTTATTAAAATATTTTTAGAAAACTTAACTTTTGAGGAAGCTTTAGGAATCCTAGCCTCTTCGACCGCACAGTCATCAACATTAAATTTTCGTCTCTGCATCTGGTTAACGCTGTCAGAACATTTAGAAACCGATGACCAACTAGCTTCGTCTGACTCTGTGTCTTTAACCTTTTTACTGGAAGACTGAAAGTTGCGTTTCACTTCCAAAGACGTTTTGAATGATGCAATCCCAGATTGTTCTGGCAGTCTTGGAGTTCTGTACCCGTTTAAAATATCGTCCATGTTCTCTTGCAGAGCAGGAAATATCGGTTCGCTAACTGTTTTTCTTATCGCAAGTTTGTCTGCTTCAGAATTCATTCTACTCCATGTATAAGGAGATGAAGATCTCAGTTTAATTGGTTTTTTCTCGTCTTGCAAACTTGTCTTTTTAAAAGACTTCGATAATGAGGATTGCTGCAATTTTTTCTGGTGAATAATAACAGAAAAATTTCGCATAAGGAATTTGTTTCGGTAGAAGTCCAATTTTCGCAAAGTCTGTTGCTTTTCCCGCTCGATGACTTCTGTTCTTCGTGTCAGCAGCCGCTCTTCGTAGGCGTTTTGTCGCATAACCGGGTCCGCTAAAGCGCTGTCAAACAACAGGGAATGGCCAGTTCCCTTTTTCTTGCCCAGTGCTACAACTTTGGGCAAATAAACTGCCTCCATAATTCAGAACGAATATCGTAGACTGGACAAATAGACAATGGAAATTTCAGTTAACTTACTCTAAGTCGTACTTTATGTGAAATCTATTTGTTGACATTCTGTAATGGTATTTGTTGTATTTAGGACTCAGGTAATTACTACAAGTTTCGCTTAAACAAATCAGGCCCTAGTTATTCAAAAGGAAATCAACTTGATCCTAATTAATAAACATTTTGTAGACAAAATTCTTAAAGAGCAAGTAAAGAAACGTTGAGTTTTCTCTCACAAAGTTCGTAAAGGAGTAAAAGGTTTTAGCTTGTAAAGTTTGAGCTCAATTCATCACCCAAAGCATATATGAAACTACAACAACTGATCAACAGAAAATCTAGGATTAGCCCTTGTCGGCTTTTGAGTCAATGGCAACAGGTGATAAATAGCAGAAATTTGAATGGAGTTTATTAAAAGTAGCAGGTAGATATGAAGGTTTCGGGACGAAAGCATTACTCTATGAGCAGTCAGGTTGAAACGTTAAAGTTTGGCAAGGTCGCCAGACATTTTTCGTAATTCTTTTTGATCTCTAGAACCGCTCATGACCTCAAATCATCAAACTGTCGAAAAGAAGCCATTGCATAATTCAGGGGACATAATAATTCATGACATAAAAATAATAATGACATCACAAGTGAGTGACCTTGAACGTCCCAAAGAAAATGAGAACTCCGACCTGGACCCAATCAATAGTGACAGTTATTGGAAGCAGGTTTCAAATGTAATTTTATACCATGGTTTTATGAAAGGTATTTCATGAAAGTTCCGGAAAAAATTATCATATTATAATAAACTGTATACATAACTTCATTTAATCATGAAATATTTACAGTAATTATATCTCAGAGAGATCATGTAATTGTTAATTCTTTTTTTCATTGTAAGAAATTTGTGGAAATCTCGCTTAGTTATGAATGACTGCTCGTCCAGGGCGATTTTGACCTTCTTGGAAATGGTAAAACTGGAGAAAATGAGAAAAAAATAGAATTAACTTGACCGTTACAAATCTAAGACAATACTGTATGCTTACCACTAGACCCATTTTTTACTTCTGAGGCTAGACGAACTCGCTGACGCCATCTTACAATTGCATCTTATATTTTGTGGTGCATTCTGGTAATGCATAACTTTAGTCATGTATATCGCTTTTGGTACTGGCCATCGATGAACGAACAAAAGAATTAAACAACAAGGTACCTTATTCTCTCATTTTTAGGCTGAGTAATACCTTTAAACTTTTTCTACGTACATTAAATGTTACAGCTGTGAAGAAAACCATACATACTTGTGCTAAATCCTTCCAAGAAAATCTTAATTGGTTGATTGTAGCATTTTCCCCTAAGTGCAGTTCAAAGCTCTCAGTGTCGTAAGGACTGGCGTTGTTGTCAGAACCTGGAATTGCTATTCGTCACGTCTTGTGTGAAACCAGGATAGCATTAGGAATACTCTAGAATACTCCTTTTGTTTTGGAAGATAAAAGTTATTGTATGGCGTCGTCCTTAACACCCGCGTTATGTTTTCCTAAACTCCCTATTTTCTCAGAAATTCTGCGTGTACTTTTGGCTGAGGATAGAGCTTTGTAAATTGGCTAAAATGTCAGAACAACGAACTTTTTTGTGTAAATCCATTTGCCAAAACCGAAGCATTTTTCGAAACTGTTTTTTTTTCAAAATGTGTCAACGCTATCAAGTTTTAAAGTCCAAAAAACGTAATCCTAAAATCTTCATTTGTCAGTTGGGCTTTTTAGTCACGCAAAAGAGTTATGTTAACCATCATTTACTTATCTATCGTCGATATCGAGCTTCGTCAATAAACGATGATTTTAGCTTTTTGCTCCAAAACACGTTGATTTCAGCGTTTTGAACTGTCTCATTCATATCATGAAAATGTAGTCGATGATGAGAACACGTCGATTCAAAAACGGTTACAACAATATAAAGCACGCAGATGAGTGAATCTTATTTATTGCCTTGCACATGCAAAATATCAGCGCTTTCCAACGATAAGCCTCGTGTTCTCAATTTTACTCAGTTTACTTGGAGTACATGAAATACTGTACGTTTCAAAAATCTAATTCAACTGATAAAAATAGCACTTACCAAATTCACTCAAAAATTCCACTAGCCAAATTCACTCAAAAATGGCACTTGCCAAATGCACTCACTCAATACAGTTCTGAGACACTTAGCTTCTTTTAAACTTGCGCTATGGAGGCTGTTAGTTCACAGATTTTTCAGTTTTGTACTCAACGCCCACCACCACTAGTCTCTGGAGCGACGGGCGGAGCGTTGTGTGGAGGAAGGTTACACCTCTCATTCTTATTTCCGTAGGCAAATTCACATCCCATTTGACACACCGAATAACATGGAATGTAAACTGATCAGAAGTTAGGGCAATAACAATTACTGAGAAAACTAAACCCTTAAAAAAAAACTGGTTTAGATCATTTTAGGAGACATTCGCATTTTTGTTGAAATTGGAAACATTGAAAATGGCTATTTTTTCGTATAGAAAAAGCCAAAGGGTTGTGGACTGCCAAAAAGATATAAGCGAAAAACTGACGTTTCGAGCGAAGGTCCTTTTGTCGGAGTGAAAGGTAAAAACGTTTTTACGTTTCACTCCGAAACGTAAAAATATTTAACATTCCAAGGGAGTCGCCATCTTGGATTACCTACCGTACACCGACACATTTAACTGATAAGCTATTGCTGAGAATCGTTAATAATTTCCTTATAAATTATATATTTCTAAAAATAAGAACATTTTGTTGAGGTTTTGAAAATTTGATGAGCAAACACTGAATATAATGCAAAAAAACTTTCGGAAAGTGCTCTTTTGAAATTCAGTGTTAGTAGGTGCTGGAAAATACTACGTAGCTTTTTTTGGCTGAATACTTTTTCACAATTTTTTCCGCGCATAATGCCAAGATATCTTTGGTCAAGAACGTTAATGGTTGTTGAGATATAAACATTTAAATTCGGCGCGGGCACTTTCCGTGCCCCTCTTTCCGCAGTCTAAGTCTAGATAAGGTTAACTAACCTTTTTCCAAAATCGGTTAAGGCAACAGCTTATATTCCGTTATTAATTGTCGTTGTGCCATTACCGGTTAGAATCTCATATTAAGATAAAGAGATTAGTGTTCGACACCTCATGAAACACTTGAGAGTTTCATGTCAAACTTATCAGCATTTGTTTGGCGTATCAAATTTCTCTTTATAATTTATATAAATGACCTGCCTAATTGTCTCCAGTATTCTCAGTCAAGGATGTATGCAGATGACACTAACTTATCTTTTGCTAGCAATACCATTGAAAATATCGAAGTCAATTTAAATGACGATCTCGTTAGAGTTAATGAATGGCTTAATGCTAACAAATTAACTTTAAATTTATCCAAAACGGAATTCATGCTAATTGGGTCGACACAAAGGTTAAGTACGTTTCAGAATGCTCCTTCTCTTAGCATTGGTAAAAAACCTATAAAACAGGTGAATTATTCTAAATCACTAGGTGTCTATATTGATCATAACCTCTCGTGGAATGTTCATATAGATAAATTATGCAGGAAAGTTGCAAGTGGCATTGGAACACTGAAGCGAATTAGATCCTTTTTACCCCACCACACTCTACTATCTATTTTTAATTCTTTATTGCAGCCACATTTTGATTATTGTTGCGCTGTTTGGGGAAACTGTAGCAAAACTTTGTCCAACAAGCTTCAGAAGCTTCAAAATCGTGCAGCTCGTATTTTAACTTTTTCTAGCTTTGATGCAAATGCCGACGTACTTATTGAAAAACTCGGATGGAAAAAACTTAATTTTCAACGTCAAATTCATAAGGCTATTATGGTATATAAATCTCTTAATGGTCTTGCTCCTCAATATCTTAGAGATAAATTTGTTGATCATAATAATATTACTTGTTATTCTCTTCGAGATACGGCGAATAAACTTGATATTTCTTTGCCCCATACAAATTTTATGAAAAACAGTTTTAGTTGCTCGGGAGCTGTTCTATGGAACAGCTTACCCGTCGAAATGCGGCAGGCCGACTCTCTTAGAACTTTTCGGCTTGACTGTAAGAATTACCCTCACTGGAAGTAGCTATATGTTATCGTCACTAATTCTCCTTCACACGGCACTCATGAAAAGCAGATTTGTCTTACTAAGTTAACGTTATTGTAATAGTTTTATATTTTAATTGATATATATTGTTAAATAATTAATTTTGTAATAATTTACTGTATTGCATTAGTATTCGTGACGTATATGTAATTTATTTTCTGATGAGTTTTACCGTGTTTAAATAAAGTTATTATTATTATTATTATTATTATTATTATTATCAGCATTTGTTTAGCGTATCAAATTTCATGCGCGTGATTGAGGAAAGGTTTGATGAATTTTTAAGGAAACTGAAAAACTATGCCCAGCACAATCACCAATATTACCGACTGGGTTAAAAATGGACATTTTACTAATTTTTTGGACCCGTGTAGGCAAAGGTAATGAATGTTTGTAAGCTCAAAACATGCAAAGAGTATCGAACGAATATAGATATTACTGAAACGAAAAGCCCAAACCAAAATGGGCGAAGTCGTAATATAAAAATAAGAGCCCAGCTCAAAATTCTAACAGAAAGAGACATTGATAAAAATTTTATTTACTGACGTTTCGTCGCTAGACGCGCGACATCTTCAGAGTAGAAATGAATACTGAGAGTTTGCATGTTAAATTATATTTACATGGTAAAGGATAACACAAAGCCAATGAGAAAAGAGGAAGGTGTGAGAACAGGAAATAGAGATGAGAAAAGAGATATAAATCAAAACAAGGCAAGGGAAACAGAGCGAATAGTTTCATTGAGTTCAGGCTTAAATTTAGAAATGAGAAGGCTTTTAGAGAACATTAATAATCGAGTCATTTACTTCTGTCTTCCTTTTACCGGTACACACTCACTACGGATCCGTACGCAGTTGGTCAAACTTCTATCCTCTTGTTTTCCTGACATCGACCTTTGCGTTATCTTTAAGCCAGGCAGGTGTCTGTCAGATATTTTTCAGTTCAAAGACGTCATCCCCAAGTTAATGAGATCGCATGTAATTTATAAATATAAGTGTCAGTGCTGTGGAGCACTGTATTTTGGCCAAACTTGCTACCATTTGCACACGCGAATCTCTGAACACTTGGGGATTTCACCTTTGAGTGGAAAGAAACTGACATGTTCTTCTCTTTCTGCCATCCAAGCTCACACCAGAACAACTTCCACCCCATTTCCTTTGACGACTTTTCTATTATGTCCCATTGCAATACCGCTTCGGAATTATTAATTAGGGAAAGCCTTCTCATTTCTATGTTTAAGCCTGAACTCAATGAAACTATCCGCTCTGTTCCCCTTGCCTTGTTTTGATTTATATCTCTTTTCTCATCACTATTTCCTGTTCTCGCACCTTCCTCTTTTCTCATTGGCTTTGTGTTATCCTTTACCATGTAAATATAATTTAACATGCAAACTCTCAGTATTCATTTCTACTCTGAAGATGTCGCGCGTCTAGTGACGAAAGGTCAGTAAATAAAATTTTTATCAATGTCTCTTTCTGTTAGAATTTTGAGCTGGGCTCTTATTTTTATATTATGACTTCGCTTTCCCGCCCGGTAAATCGCTGGTTACTATTTTGTCAAAATGGGCGAAACTTTCAAAAGGTATGGTAAATATGTCCGATACAAAAGATCAAACAACTCATTTGATGTACATGCCTCGTGGTAGCGCTTGCGTCACTGGTGTAAACCAGACTTTCAAGAACTAGAAAGGACAGTAATCATGCATTGCCTACATCGAAAAATATAAAAACTGTTTGAGTCTCGTTACAGAAGCATGAGTAGTGGTCCGTTCTGGCTCTTTAGCCATCCCAGATACCTAATGCTACTGTATCCACAATACCATAAATTTACACAACGTAGAAAAAGTAAATTCATGAATATTTTTTATCACAATGTATTTTCAGGCAACCTTCAAACATATAAATTTCACATATCAACGGGGCAATATTTAATTCTTGAACAACATCCCAGGAAATTGGCGGCGTTCTTGAGGTTATTACACTATCTAAAATATAGAAAACAAACTTCTTGGAATCCTAGGAATCCCTTCGCGCCTTGGAATCCCAGGAAATTCCCTGGCATATATTTTAGACCTGTCATGGTTATTAACTGAAAAATCTGAATAATCCCAATCAATTATCACATCCTGACGCATTGATCTGCATTCAGATGATTTCCGACTGTTTTGTCAACAGCAAAAATCGGAACAAATTTTTCACAGGGTCTCTCAACTGTTATTTACTGGTTAAATACTAAAAATAATTTTAAAATTGCTACGTTTTTTACCCGGCCACGTGTTTTACTTTTAAACTGATCTATGCGTCACTAACTTTCCAACTTTTTTAACTTTCAGTCGCTAAAATATTTGCCCGCGCTTGCGAAGAAATCCCTTAAAAAAATTGTCTGAAATTCAGCCATACCGGAATATGATCCCATTTTGAGATAACAGCGATGAGTTTTTAGCCAGTGGCGGATTTAGGGTACGTCAAATAGGTCAGCCGACCAATGGCGGATTTAGGATTTTTATCACTTTAGTCAAACTTTTGAATTTTCATTGCAGGGAGGGTAGTACAAAACACGCACACGCTCTAAATTTCTCATACGGTAATTACATGAATTTTAGAATTACAGTCGAACCTGTATGTAACGGCCCTGTATTAAGCGGCCACCCTCTATTAAGCGGCCAGTTTTCAAAGTCCCGATTTTTTTTCTGTAGAAATACTATATTTGTCACCTGTATTAAGCGGCCACCTGTATTAAGCGGCCGCGGCCACAGTTTGACTCTCCCATGTCTGTCTTTTGTTGTTATTTTTACCCGTATTAAGCGGCCACCCTCAAAATGAAACCCGAGAATATTTAGGTAAACACGCATATCACATTTTATATGGACTTTATTCTGTTCAAGTGATCTGTCAACATTGTGATTTAACAAAACATTTCCTATATAACTACACTGTATAACATTTATTGTTTGTTAGCATGCAGTTCAGTGTCGCTATTCTCTACTCGAAACTTCTCTTTAGGTAGGTTGTTCTTCAGCCATTTGATTGAAAATAGATCGCCTTCAAACGTATACTTGCCGGGATTTCCAGGCCATAACCTCCACCTCTGTTAACGCACTTGCCCTTTACAACAAGTTTTCCGCTGTTTGTTGGCCGTTTCAAAATTTGGTTAGCCATAATGCCATCAACTTAGGGACAGGACCAATCACTTCGTAATTGTCCATCATTGCGTTAGGGTGAAAATATGGTTTCGAAGCAGTCTTACGGCAAACAGATCTTGTTGATCTTGATTTACGTTTTTGGCGAGCAACTGCCACAGCATTCGTGTCTTTTTTATTTTGCGGCTTTCGTTTCAGTTCAAACAACTCATCGACTTTCGGCTCCCAAATACCCATGTATGCATGGTACCCGCGAATATAAGAATCTACGTGAAAAAGTTCCATAGACATCTTAATTTCAGACAGAATTGTAACAGTGTAGCGACAACAGAGTGTCATTCAAAGCTTCCGCTGGTGATGTAGCTGTCAAAAAGGCGATAAATGTGTTCTAATATTTAGCTGAACCCAAACAATACTGCTCAAGGCGCAGCCTGCGATTACTTTCGGACTTCATCCACGATGTCTAATAAGAAGCGTAAATGTCTTTCTCTCAGCGAGAGAATTGTTTTCCCTTAAGACATTAGGTTTATATATTCTATCGTTATTAGTACCTTTCATTTAAATGTTATATTTATAATACAAATTGTTTGAAATAGTACTGCTTGTCTTATTCTTTTCTTGAATGAGGTGTTGGTGAAATTTGGCCACAACCAAGTAGCCCCTCATGGAGTATTTTCGGTCATCCTGTATTAAGCGGCCACCTGTATTAAGCGGCCACTTTTCAAAGTCCCGAGGGTGGCCGTTATATACAGGTTCAACTGTAATCATAATTTTAGTATGAATGACTGAGTTGAATTTAAATCGGTTCGGACCAATCAATAGAGAGTACACGTATATTTAAACGTAAATCAGAACATTCTGCACATGCGACAGGCTGAAGTAAGGGAATCAGCAGAGGAACCGCAATCAATTTGGCTTTTTGTTAACAGTTGTAACATCACAGCACTTTCCTGACAGACGGACTAAAGTGCGTCAGAGTCTTCAATACGTGCATCAAGCGCAGTATACAATCTTGGCCTGAATAACAAGGTGTTTAAACAGTGCCGGGCAAGTAGTCATTTCACTGCGGATTCATGTCGTTCCATTTAGGCTTAAGGATTCAAATCACTACAGTTACGATTGCGATTCCACGACATTTTACGCCGGTATCATGACTCAGTGGCGAAGCTAGCGGTCATGCTGATCATGTTGAGCATGACCAAGAATATTCCAGAGTTAAGAATTTTTTTACATGCTTGAAAATGGATGTTTGCTTCGAAATTTGTTCTTAAAAATCGAATGCGGCGTTAGTGAATTATGCGGTGAGTTACGTGCATGGCTGACTGTGGCAAGTCATGCTCATCTCAGATCGCAGGACCTAGCCGAAATTTGTGCGTCATTGGATTGGCCAAAGTATCCCTTGCGCATGCGCACCTTGCCAGTTTTGGGCTGCAGGTCATGCTGATTTCCAATAGCACGACTCCTGTTATTTAAAATTCAGTAGCAATACTAATAGCGATCAAATAGCGAATAAAGGCGAATATAGATCAAAGTCAACCATGTGGATCTTCAGAACGACTGGGGCGTCATATATCAGCGTCTGAGGAAGTCTTTTTCTGCAAGAAATGTGAGCGAGCAGAAAGTTATCGTTGGTCGAAGACCTATGCCGAAGCTCATGATCAAGACAAGGGACATGATATTCCAAGAGGTTTGGTATACGAAGGATTGACTATGTCCTAGTGAAGACAAGAAGCGTCTCTTTTGCTGGCCTTAGTTGCTCTTTCGACCTGGAGTTTCACAACATCTTGCTGTATAAAGTGTCAGTTTTCCCATGGCATTTCAAGTTTGTGAAGGACTTTCTGTATCATCTGGAATGTTATAACATTTATGCATTCAGGCAGATCATTAATTTTTGATGTGGTTTATTATTGTATGATGATGTTTGCTGAATTAATAGACAAGTTGCTGTATGAAGTGTCAGTTTCACCGTGGCATTTTCAAGTATGTGAAGAACTTCCTGTATCATCTGGAATATTATGACATTTATGCATTCAATCAGATCATTTTTAATGTAGTACATTACTATGATAAATATTTTGCTGATTAAATAGACAAGTTGCTGTATGAAGTGTCAGTTTCACTATGACATTATCAAGTTTGTAAAGGACTTTCTGTATCATCTGGAATATTATGACATTTATACATTCAGATTATTATTGATGTGGTTCATTATTATATGATAACCTTTTTGCTGATTATATACACAAGTTGGTGTAAGAAGCATCAGTTTCATCATGACATCAAGTTGGTGAAAGACTTTCTGTACCATCTGGAATATTATGATATTTATACATTCAGACAGATAATTATTGATGTGGTTCATTATTATATGATGACTTTTTGCTGATTAAATAGACAAGTTGCTGTATGAAGTGTCAGAAATATTCATTCAGCGATTCTGTTTCTCCATGACATTTTCAAGCTATTCATTACTGTGATGACTTATTGCTGGTTAAGAATGTGCTGCCTGCCATTTGTACATCTGCATGCATGATGTGATGAATTCAGTGAAAAATCTTTACAAAGGAAAGAAAAACCATTCACAGTGAAACTGAATGCAATGAACAAATCCATGACAGAAGACTCGAGGTGAACTCAGTGTTAAAAGCATTGAGGACCAATTCACTTAAGTATTTTTCAAGCATAATCATGGTAAATATTTTATACTTACAGTAAGTCTCCAGTTCTATGTTTAGTTAAACAGTAATGTTGGGCTAGACTTGCTCATCAGTCATGGCTATCTATGTTGGATTCACTCACAGCTTTGTCAGTGCTCCATAAGCATGGCAATAGGTTCTGACATAAGATAAAACAGCCCAAAATATGTTGTACTTTGCTTACTTTAAACAACATTTTGTGATGCTCAGAATTCTTAAAAACTATCCTCAAAATGCAGGAAATGGCATTTCTGAGACTCCAGATTTCAAAATTTTCCGGGGAAGCATGCTCCTGGACCCCCCTAGAGGGGGCTTGCGCCTTCGGCGCTCGCATTCACTCTGAAGTCACAATAGCATGACCAGTCATTTATGGTCAGCTTCGCCACTGATCATGAGAACGCAAAGCCTATCTCATTCGATTTTGTTACGGTTCCATTTCGTACGGTACAGTGTGTCGGGTGAACATAGTCTGAATTACTATTTAGCATTAACCCATATTATACTATCCTCAATCAATAAGTCAAATTTTCCTGTATAAATTTTAAGAAAATCTGCTCACGAAGACCACTTTACCTGAGAACAACGCCTATCTTCTTGCCTACTGCATATGAAATGTCAAAGTACTCGGCGCCAAAATTTATTATCGAGACGTCTACCACCATCAGCAGAAAGACTGCGAACGCTTAATATCGACAACAGTGTCTCAGATGAAAAACAAGGTCTTACCATCATCGCTGTTAAGCACAGTAAAGCTTTTCAAAAATCTCGTAGACAACATGTGGAAGGACCGTAAGACTGTCACTGAAAACGATCTCCACGCGCTAGTTCAAGCGTTTCAAAGTCAACCAAACACTGCTTACGGTAATATCACCAATCAGAAGACAGCGGATGAAACGTGATAGTCTCGGCACGGTAGCATACCTCAGCAAACTCGACAAGATGACATCACAAATTCGGCAAAAATCTTCAAAGTTTATACCGCTAAGCCAATAGCTGATGCTGTCAAGGAGGGTCTTAAAAGGTTGAGCCAATCAGAGCAAGCGAAACAAAATGAAGATTCGGCAAAAGAGGCAACGAAATTGGTCAAACCAATCACGGCTCACGATAAAAACGGTTTCAACAAACCAGCCAATTGCAAAGACGAATACAATCGAAAGATTCGGCAAACTAATTGAGCTTGACCGAGAAACGGGCTAGAGCGTGATTCTGATGCTCGGTAATGATACCATAGACGACAAACGCACTAGATCTAAATACGACGCAGGGAATTAAGATTCGGCGATGTAAACAAAACTATCTGACGAGTTTACAGCGGCAAATGTGCAACGCAAAGTCAGTCGATATCTTAGGATAGTGAGATAGTCACCTTAGTCAGCTCATTTTACCCCGTCTGACCTGACTGAATATAACTAGTAATTATATGAGAAAATTTCAGCCTGAGCTAATGAGTTGATTGACGCGTGGAACAATGAAAAATATCGAAACTGTTAAAGGCAACCACGAAATTTCGGCGTGGCTTCCCTTCGGATTTCAGTTTCGACCCAGGTTGAAATTTCTCAAGTAATCGGATATATCTTCAACTCGGTAAGCCGAGTAAAAATTATTCGACGTAATCCAAATGTAAACAGCCCTTTAAGTTCGTCATTCCCATTATATCCATGCATAAATAGAAAGAGTTGGATTGAGACTAACGTGTCTGATAACGGAAATGTTTGCACCTCATTGTAAGTGAATAGAAAACAAGGAAGTAGAAAGTATCAGCTGCTTTCATGATATATATTTTCAACATCTCATGGTCCCTATCATTTACCACCTAGCTGCCTCCAGGTTTTCAATAATATTATATAAGTCAACAGAAGCCTCAAGACGACAAATGTCGTATTGAATATGATAACGAAATTGAAAAGTGCGTGATCTCGTGCGCACGTACATGCACTTGCAGCGTTGCTGATGGCAGACCTTTCAGTTTAGCACTGAGAGTTTAGATACGTTTAATTAAATGGGTCATGACAGAGTGCAAAGCTTCGACATAAATTGCCATAATTTTTTACCTTAACTAAGAATTTTGGAAGTCTTTTCAAAATTGTAGTCTTACAAGGTCAGTCAAGAAGCTAATGTAAAAATCAATGAAAATATCGGTATATGAAAAATTGTTTCAAAATTTTTGTTGTTATTAATTGTCTTCGTTCCAGCTGATCAAGCATGATGTAGTAAACAGGAATAGCGAATGAGAGATTCATTATTATTCTAAATATACTTAAAATCGAAGTGTTTCGATTCAATTGTGGCCCAATTGATAAACAGAAAACTCGAAAGTGGGAAAGGCAATCAGCTTGAAGATACTATAAGAAGGATTCATGATTGAAATTTTTCACTAATTTAATATAACCGTCAAACAGATTTTAGCATTATCTTGCTCTGAACGCTATGTTTGTCAGCACAAGTCGCAACGTCTCCACAGAAAACTCAGTTGAAAGTTGTCACAGAACATACGTGGTTCGCTCACCATCAACATCTTACATCATAAACAGCGTGGTGGGTTGTGTAGTGAACGCCATCTTTGCCGTCACTGGAACATTCCTTAATGCACTTGTGTTAAGTGTTTTCTGGAAAAACCCGAAATTGCGACAAAAAATAGGCTATTTCATGATCATGGTTTTATCTTCAGTCGGAAATGTTTGCACCTCATTGTAAGTGAATAGAAACAAGGAAGTAGACAGTATCAGCTGCTTTCATGATATATATTCTCAACATCTCATGGTCCCTATCATTTACCACCTAGGTGCCTCCAGGTTTTCAATAACAATTATGCGACTCAATGTAAGTCACAATGTCTCCTCAGAGAGAGCTATTGAGAATTGCTACATGACATACGTGGTTCGCTCACCCTCATCGTCTTATGTGATCAACAGTTTGGTAGGTTGTGTCGTGAACGCTATCTTTGCCATCTTTGGAACATTTCTTAATTCACTTGTCGTCTGTGTCTTCTGGAAAACACCAAAGTTACGACGAAAAATATGCTATTTCATGATCATGGTTTTATCGTCAGTTGATATATGTGTCTCAATAATCGTCCATCCACTTCATTTGGTAAGCTCAATAGCTGAAATAACCGAAACATCAAAATGCTTGTACAAGATGATCTATCAAACTTCTGCAGTCATATTTTCAGGAATGTCTACTATGACTTTTTTCGTCATGAATATTGAGAGATATTTTTCCATAGTTCATCCATTCTTCCACCGTATTCATGTATCCAAGAGAAAGTGTCTGATGTTTTCATGCATCTGGTGGTTCATCTGCATCACAACTGCAGTCGTTCCCATTTTCGGAGTTAAAATTAATGTTTTTGTAACCTTACTCGCCCACATTGTATGTCTCGGAACATTGTTCATTTACATTTCGATATTTTACGTAGCAAGAAAATCACGTAGCAAAACAAACGAACAAATTAAAGGTGATACGATGGCAGAGGAATCAAGAAAAGAAAGAGAAATTTGTTCAAGAAACAAATCGTCATTGTCACAGGATATACGGTTGGCAAAAACTTACCTTTTGGTAGTTTTTTGCAGTCTTTTTTGTTATGCGCCAAACGCAGTAGTCTTAGCTATATGGAGCGAAAGACTAACAACCATTGATGGTGTAGTTCAAGTCAAAATCTGGACAGTGTCTCTAGTGGCCATGAACTCAACTTTAAATAGCCTGATTTTCTTCTGGTCAAATCAAACACTGAGAAACGAAGGTTTTAAAGTGTTAAAAGGATTATTTAAGAAATCATGAAATTTGGAGCAGCAACATGCCTCAGTATACCTGTAAAATGACTTTGATGCAATGCTATATAAAGTATCACTGTGACCAGAGGCGATTTGGGAGGGCAAAAACTTATCAGCATTCAGTTCCAGCATTCAAATTGGATATTCAACAGATGATTCAAAGATTGTAGGAAATGAGAAGCATCATTTGCTGACAAAAGTGAATTTTACTAGTCGTAAAAGAAGTTTGAAGTGGATTTAAACATATCGGAAGTTTTCAGCATTGAAAAACAGAATCTCTTTGGCAAGTGATAGGATATGTTTGAAAGTTGAAAGTTGTCACAGAACATACGTGGTTCGCTTGCCATCAACATCTTACATCATAAACAGCGTGGTGGGTTGTGTAGTGAACGCCATCTTTGCCGTCACTGGAATATTCCTTAATGCGCTTGTGTTAAGTGTTTTCTAGAAAAACCCGAAATTGCGACAAAAAATAGACTATTTCATGATACACATTTAAAGAAAACGATATATTTTTTGAAAGCATACATGTTTCGACAACTTCAAGATGCCATCTTCAGTGCAGAATGAATGATGTGAGGTATTATGATACAATAATATATGAGTTAGGATATGAATAAATTATTTACGATTGATGAGGAAGTGATCTGCTTACAAATACAGGGTTATTTGCATAAAGTGATGATAGGTGTATTTATAAACTGAAAATAGTATTGAAGTGATGAATTTGGACGTTAAGATCGGGATTGATTTTGTTGATGTGAAGAGCCTCTTTGATTTTGAGGGAGAAGGTTGAATGAGCGGAGTCGATGATTTTAAAGCAAGAGTGTGAAAATTGCTTTTTACAAGAGGGAGAGGCGTGAAGATGTTTGTAGATGTTTGAGTTTGGTAGTTTAGAATCCTGGTAGTTAATTGTCGAGAAGTTTCACCAATATAGCGGGAGTTACATCCTGCACAGGAAAATTGATATACTACCATACTTGAACAACAACAAAAACATTGACTCCACTAACTCCGCAACCAACTTAAGCGGTTAACAACAAACTAGCAACAAACGTTATTTCAAACTGCCTTATATAGGTGATTACTCACGGCACACACAACGTAAACTAACACAACTCATTAAACGCTATTGCACGGACATTGAAGTCAAACTTATCTTTACATCTTACAACATAAAAAGCCTTTTTTGTTTCAAAGATCCAATTCCTGATCTTTCCAAATCTATGGTAGTATATCAATTTTCCTGTGCAGGATGTAACTCCCGCTATACTGGAGAAACTTCTCGACAATTAACTACCAGGATTAAGGAACACACGAATACGGACAGAAACTCAAACATCTACAAACATCTTCACGCCTCTCCCTCTTGTAAAAAGCAATTTTCACACTCTTGCTTTAAAATCATCGACTCCGCTCATTCAACCTTCTCCCTCAAAATCAAAGAGGCTCTTCACATCAACAAAATCAATCCCGATCTTAACGTCCAAATTCATCACTTCAATACTATTTTCAGTTTATAAATACACCTATCATCACTTTATGCAAATAACCCTGTATTTGTAAGCAGATCACTTCCTCATCAATCGTAAATAATTTATTCATATCCTAACTCATATATTATTGTATCATAATACCTCACATCATTCATTCTGCACTGAAGATGGCATCTTGAAGTTGTCGAAACATGTATGCTTTCAAAAAATATATCGTTTTCTTTAAATGTGTATTGACTTTGTTGCTATTTCATGATCATGGTTTTATCTTCAATCGATTTGTGTGTCTCAATAATTGTTCACCCAATGTCTTGTTTAACTTTGTTTTTAATGAACATTGAGAGGTATCTGGCCATTGTCCATCCTTTTTTCCACTTTAAAAGTGTCACCAAACGCCTATGCCTGGCATTTTATCTCTTCTTTGGTTAGTAATCATTGCAACAGCAATCGCTCCTTATCTTGAACTATAGACATCCAAACTTTTGTCACAGTTCTTGCTGTAACAGTAGTAGACATTTTTCATATATGTTCAGATATTTTACGTGGCAAGAAAACAACGGCACTCGAGAGTGGCAAGAAAAGAGCCATCAGGTGGAAAAGAAACTGTACACTTAAAGAGAACGACCTCGGTTTTGCATGATTTACAGTTAGCAAAAATGTACGTGCTGGTAATATTCTGTACTATTTTTTGTAATTTGCCAAACGCGATAGTTCTAGCGGTGTTTCGCGACAAAGTACAGATTCTCAATGGTGTAGTACAAGTTAAAATCTGGACAGTATCAATCTTGGTAAGTAACCCGACTTTTAATTGTCTTATTTTCTTCTGGGCCAACAAAGTATTGAGAATTGAAGGTTGGAAGTAATATTTCAAGTACCAGTTGGTGTTCTTCCTCCGATTTCTAGATACCGAGAAACGAGTTGAAAAACGAGGCGAAACCGAGTTTTTTTAACGAGTTTCGAGGTATCTAGAAATCGGAAGAAGAACACTAAACAAGTGTTTGAAATTACTTCTCAAACGAACAGTATTTTAGGCGAAAATCCAGCCGAAAATTGGAAAAATTCAGCTGTAATCTTCCTCCGATTTCTAAATACTGATTAATTATGTATTTCTTTTGTTTTTTCTTCGTGAATTATCAATGAGTTTGAGAAGATATGTAAAGAATTCCTCATCCATTAAAGCTCTTGGAAAACTTGCGAAAGGTACAAAAGCCCATCGTTAACTAATCTGTCCATTTAGTAGTTTTATCTTACCTTGTACCCAAGTGAGCAAGCTTGTACGCGGAGTTTTCAAAAATAGTTCTCAAACTCATTGATAATCCATGAAATAAAAATCTAAAGAAATTAATGTATTAGTGTTGAGAAACGTAAGGAATGTGCTTTACTCATATGTATAGTTTTGAAATCCCACAACTAAATTTTTAGGCTGCAATTTATATCATTTTATTGTACGTCTGAGCTCGTTCTTCGGTCCGTACGCAAAATTACGCAAGCTGATTGGTTGCTGAACGGTTTGGTATTGTGCGGTATTTATCCCTGACCGGTAGAGTTTTGGCGGGAAACCGTCGGGCTGATTTTGATGTAACTTAAAAAGTATTTAAAATATCATTTTATCTTTGAGAGCTAAAGCAATTAAACTGGCAGTCATGAACTAAGATTATAATCTACAAAAAATACCATCTGACCCAATAGTCGGTCTTTTGCTACTATCGAATATTCTGTTAACCTTTAGTTCCTAACGGTAATTACGATGATGCGGCTTAAATAAATGATGCTGATCAATGCACCGCGTGAGTTTGAGCCTAATATCAGTTTCATTTGATGTTTCCCAATATTCATTGTAATTCAATGATCTCGCACTAACAGTTATCCCATCCTGACATTGATACACACCCAATTCGATTAAGGTTGTCATCTGTAAAGCGGAAAATGTACTAAGAGCGAATAGTATGATGAATAACAACTGATTTAAACTTGGATTTTAGTTAAGAACAGCTAGTATGTACAGCAAGGACAAGAGATGAAAAGCTAGTTGGTTTTGTTGATAAAAAGAAATAGTGGGCGGGATGGTTAAACAATTTTGACTAGAGGTAATTTTCCACTAAACGGATTTGACAGGGCGAATCGACTTTTCTTTGTATAAAATGAATGAGACAAAAGAATAAGGGGCTGATTACATGGGAAAATTTCAGTCCGGGCTGAAATTCAGCCCGGCAGACTGGGTTGAAAAAACTCCTGATTACATGAGATATTTCAACCAGGGTTGAAACTGAAATCGGAAATGAACCCAGGCAGAAATTTCTCGATAGCTTTAGTTGTTCTGGCAATTTGTATCTTCCCACACCTGTGTCAATCGTCTTTTCAGCCCGGGCTGAAATTTTTTCGTGTGAATACATGAGATTTTTCAGCCCGGGTACCTCAAACTGAGCTGAAGCTTTCTCCATGAAATCGCGAGCTCCATTTTTCAAGAATTTTATCCGAAGGCTGAAAATCTCCATGTAAACAGCCTCTAAGTCAATTTAGGCGGAAAAATTTGTCTTGTGGAACATGGCCTTCAGAAATATTAATAGGAATAGTTTTCCGGTCAAATTTTAATAAATGGGTACTAAATCTTTACATTATGTTAGACAGTTCAGTTTGTGCTTTCCGTTTTAATTTTTGAGCAACAAAAATATTTATATACTATTGGAAATAAAATCTTAATGCGTCCTTAAAGTGTTTTTCATGGTCAGCGACATACATAAGGAAACTAATCTTACAAATTAACAAAAATACACACGTATGTTGTAAGACCCATGAAAGAACCATCTTACAGTCGCGCGTGAAATGTTTCTTCAATCACACAGAGAATTTCAACTGTTGTGAACAAACACAACCATCTAAAATCCTTGATGTATCTCCAGTGTATTTTAAACTGAATTGAAATTTATGATGATACTGATTTGCTCTTGGCTTTACCGATTCCTGTAGTTTTTCACTGGCAAAGTTAATCGAATTAGGTGTATATGTACACCGTTTCCTTCATTTTTAGCCTAGAACCCAATTGAAGAATGTGTTACTGAAAATCTCGAAAAATTACTTTGCAGTCAAACACTAAAGTCGATAAAGAACTTGGTACAGTTTTATTTTTGTGCCACCACGTTTCGCTTTGAAAACGATCTGTATGTCACCTAATTTTCTCTTCCTGTTTAGATCCTTCATTACCTTTTTTTGGTCAAGCTATAAATAGGGTAGGGTGGGGTAAAATGGGTCAAAATATGGGTATTTTTCAAATCAAATTATTATATTTTCCCCTGTATTCAAAATCATTTAACTTAAATCATTTAGTTTTTACATATGACTTATGAGTTTATGAAAAATAATGGTTTTCAATATTGGTGCAGGCATGGGTACGAATATGACTTCGTTAATTACATACACTTTAGGTGGGGTAAAATGGGTCGGGGTGGGGTAAATTGGGTCACCCAAAAATACAAGCGATCATGCTTCATAGAAACAACTTCTACTGTCTCAAAATCTTAGTTAATATTGAAGTAAATATTTCTCAATGTACAAAAATGTGAAAAACGATGGTCACATGATACCATGATAATCTCGATTTTAGTTGCTGTCACGAGCACATTTAATCTCTAAATTCCCTGATCCCCAGGAAAGCTGTCCCAATTCAAGTTCATTTCAATGAGAAAAAAATTGAAAGTAGCGCTAAAGAGTGAACAAGGCACTGACGTTTCGAGAGAAAACCATACGTCAGAGTAAAATGTGAAGTGTAATCGATATAAGTGTAACCAATCAGCTTCGTTTGCTATTCTTATCGACAATCAGTAATGGTCGTTAATATTAACAATAAACATGTTAGGAAGGAAGGAAAATGAATTTGTTACAGGAAAGGGAGACGTTCCTTAAGCCCATGAGGTTACAAGGTTCCAACTTTGAAAGTAATTCATTTATCTTGTCGCTTACGGCTATCCGATTGCATGTCGGAAGCCGTATAGCCGGGATTATTGGAATGTCAGGCGACGGGACAGAGCAAAGATCATCTGCAAACCTGTCGGAGAGAAGTCGACCAGTTTTACCTCTTTACTTTTTAAAAATAAATTTTCATTCAATTACACCCTACTAGAATGAATTTTGGGTAAGTGATAAAAGTGATTCGCCACAGCTTAATTACATCGCCACGCAATTCCGTAGCAGCGAATTGGTAAGTTACCCTAGTAATTGGTGGTGATGACCAGTTAAACACGTCAGAAAGGTAACTTGCTATTGTTGCAATTTGAACGGCCATCAGTACACTGAAAAGGTTGGCAATATGAGGTGAAGTTTCCTTCAAAAGAGTCACTCCCCATTCTTTCCGAAAACTATTAGCTAGGCCCGACTCACAATCGACTACTGAACAAATTAGACAACTACCAGAAGTGTTGCAAGAATACCAACATGTTATCCAAGAACAACTGGACATGGAGATAATCGAGAAACAAATAGATAGCTATTCCCAGTTCGGTCGGTCCTCTTTCCATCAAATTAATTCAGCCAGAAGGGCTTGGAGTTGCATTTTCACAACACAATTTTTCTTTATATCAATATTTAATGTACACACCGTATATTACTAATCCTTTGTCCTGAAGATGTAGGAATCAAATTCGCCTGAGTTTATAAAAATGATCCGGTTATAGGAATGGTCCTTCTACGACCACTAAATTTCCTCAGATCTCCGAAGATGCTCAAAAGTACACCAGTTCCATAGACCACTTCCATTTATTCCCTTGTTGAAAGGAAAAATACCTACAAACCAAAGAATTTCTGTAAATTATTCAATCTGTTATCGATTGTCGGAACTTTGAAGTTGTCTTGCAGATGTGTTGTTTAGCATGACTGCAAATGCTCAATTGTTAGCCCAAGAGAAGTAGTCAA
This sequence comes from Heliopora coerulea, assembly GCA_030142905.1. Classification (NCBI taxonomy): domain Eukaryota; kingdom Metazoa; phylum Cnidaria; class Anthozoa; order Scleralcyonacea; family Helioporidae; genus Heliopora; species Heliopora coerulea. The sequence continues at coordinate 9,769,170 of JASJOG010000001.1, forward strand.
GAGTCGCGCCTTTCAAGAGGTCTCCTCTTGACGGGTATGGACAGGAAAGGGTTAAGCAGCTCCAGAACCTGGTCTTTGGATATTCTTTGAATAAAGAGAAATTCTCAGTACTTTATCAGTTGAACACTTTATGGAGAACGACTAATTAGTATCGCTCCTCTAAGTACACATTCGACAGTAGTTTCCAATGGTCGCAAGAACGGAGGGCTTTGGGTGCATTCCCCTAAGGAAATTTTTGCCCTCCGATTTTTCCTCCTCTCCCCCCCCCCCCCCCCCCCCACACGTAATGAAAATATAAAACTTGTATATCTTAGTCACTATTTATACACGGACAACGCGTTGTCAATGCGAAATGAGGGATATTATTACATTATTATGATATTTTATAGAAGCTATGGAGGCTAAATATTCCATTATCCCAACAGTTTTTATATTCGCCCGAAAGTTAGCATAATTTCCCAGAGGTTTAGCACCCCTAAGAAATCTTTTTGCCCCTCGTTTGTCCCCCCGTACTAGGACATCGGGTACCGTCACTGGTATTTTGCATCTCTTCTAGTAATGTAAAATGTAAATAATTCAGCCATTCATTGTTATGGATTGCCAATAACGGCACTGAAACCCCTGCGCAGGGATTATGGAGTTGGACATATTAGTGCTATTTTTCAACAGGTTTGAATGTTTTATAAGGGGACCTAAAAGATATATCAGAATATGTCAGGGGCGTAGGAAGCTAGTCGAAGTTAGGGGGGCCTGGAGCAAAATTTAAGTTCAAGATTGACGTTTTTCGGTAAAAATTTACACCGATTTTATTGTTGACAATGCTGAGACAATACTTATAGTTTTGCATCTATGGTAAGGAATATTATAGAAGATTGCTAATTTCTTCATTACAGGACCAAATACAATTATAAAATGTTGTAGCTCTTTTAAACTTTAATTTCATCGATGCTAAACGTGCGTTTATCAAAGTTTTAATAGCATCTGTAGCAACTCTTGAGTACAATAAAGTGTCGACTATTGTTTATGCTAATGCATCGTAGATTAGATTTTTAAATAATGTCTACTTTAATTCTGAAATACAAGTGCGTGCAATGGTAAAAATTTAAAAAAACCCTTGCATATTATTACCATATCAGTTTTTAAGGGAGGACGAACAAAATTGTGGGCCCCCCTAAATAAAATTTGGGGGGCGCGGCCTTCGTGGTCCCCCCCACTTCCTACGTCACTGGAATATGTAAAAGACGTTGCCGAGGTTGTATCAAGAGGAAGCCGAAATCAAAAATATGTATGTTAAAAATTTCATTAAGTATTTGAATCGTTTCTAGTTCATTTCATGACCTGCTGGGCGCCAAAAAACTTTTAATAAAAAACATAAGAACCTGTTTATCATCAGGCCCGCAGAGAGGCAACAGGAGACCCAGGGCAAAGTGATCATCCAGAGGCGCCCCCCCCCAACCTTCAGATTATGGCCTATGCGCCAAAAAGAGTTTCATTCGGGATTAAGGCCTTTAAGACATTTTGAGGAATTCTTAAGAATAAGGCCCTTACAATCTGAGGCCCCTCAGAGTACGAGGCCCTGGGGTAATCTGCCCCCTTTGCCCCCCCCCCCCCTCTCTGCGGGCCTCTTTATCACATCGTATGAGCTTTTTTGCGTTTTATTAAAACCTAGCTTCGAAACCATAGTATCACTCACATAAATTTATTCCAACTTTATTATTACAATACATTTACACAAACCTTCAGCCTTAGCCTGTGTCGCAGCCGGGTGAGACGTTGGACTGCAACGCAGGCTGCTGAAGCCTTAGATTGGTAGGAGTCGAAGCGGTCGTAAAAGCATCAACAACTTCCTTTCAGATTCGTCGATGAACTATCGCAGTCGCTCGATTTTTTTTCTTGCTATTCCTTTGAACTGCATCCACCAAGTAGTTGAGGAAACTTTTATCAATGACGCTAGACAGCTGAGTTCCATCCACGAAAACACTTCAGCCTCTAATTTGATAACACAGACATCTGATTACATGGACGTTTGATGGCATCGACTTCTCAACATTTTCAAGCCAAATGCAAATTATTATCCATTGACCCAACTCCTGTAAAGCTGTAACGTATTTAACGGTGTTTAGAAGTTATTGCTTCATTAAAAAAATCATTTTCATTTTATCAAAAACGTCAAAAAAAGCAAAGGCCTCAGACAAAAATCTGTTTGACGGCGTTCTTGAATTATTAATCCAGCTGAATTGTATTTTTCTCTCAGTTTGTATATGCTCTACATTTCGGTATTGTTTTTTTAATTAGATGCTGAGAGCAGTTCAATGTGTCCCTTTGGTTGGACGTGATCTTACATCGCAAAGGCTTCCGAAGTAACGTAGACCTGAAGCAACAACAAAGAGTAGCGGCATCATAAGAATAAACTTCAAAAAAATCGTAGGACTCATTACTTATGTTCAAACAAAGCTTAATGGATAAAACTAGTCGAAAAAGGTCAGATTGGTATTTTCGAATCATTTTAAAGTAATCATCAACATTTACACATAAGTAATATAAAATGCACAAATAGTACACCTGCCTTTCACACAGCAGTCCAACTGCACACCCAGGATTTTTAAAGGAGGGTTAGAATGTTAAATGAGCCTCTACTTGGGGGTTCTGGGGGGTATGGTCCCCCAGGAATGTTTTATATTTAAAAGTCTCTTAAAGGCCAATTCCAGATTTATAAATTGACCGTCCTAATGCACAACACACTGGTTGACGGAGAAATTATAGCATTTCATCTGTCAGAGGTAAGCCGTTCGCCTTTACTTTATGTTACATCTTTTCATTATTTTCTTCGTGGACACAATTAGAAATCATGTTCGTGGCCGATTAAGGGATGGGCTTAAGCCCCCCAACGCCCCGTTGGGTCTGCTCCTTTATTGTCTGATATGTATTAATGTGAATGCTGTCAATAAACTTATCACAGCTATTCACCACGCGACATGTTGCCTGTAATATATTTGCATAAGGGATGCTTGTTCCTGAGATTAAATGGAAATATTCTGGCTCAAATATTGATTCAAATCACAATGAAGATCTTCAACGTGAGCGACAAATTCTCCAAAGACAATTCCATTGAAGATTGCTTCATGACTTACATTGTTAAGCAGCCAGATACATCTTATATCATCAATAGCGTTGCAGGTTGTGTCGTAAACGTCATTTTAGGGATAACTGGAACTTTCCTCAACTCTCTTGTGGTCTGTACTTTTTGGAAGTCATCAAAACTGCGGAAAAAAGTCTCGTATTTTATAATTATGATTTTATCCTTCATTGATATTGGAGTCGGAGTAATCGTTCATCCATTACACGTGATGAACTCGATGGGTGAAATTTTAAGAAGACCAACATGTCTCTGCAAGATGCTTTATCAAACTTCAAGCCTTATATTTTCTGGGATGTCTACATTGACTTTCCTAGTAATGAATATGGAGAGATATTTGTCGATAGTTTATCCGATTTTTCACCTTAAATATGTGGTCAAGAGGAAATGCCTTGCAATTTCAATCCTACTTTGGCTTATCTGTATTATGATAGCTATTGCTCCAGTATTCGGAGTGGATATCAAAATGGTTGTCACTTCATTTGCTTTCATTGTATGCTTTGAAACCTTGTTTGTTTACACTTCAATATACCTTGCTGCTAGACGACGTATACAACCAGTGAACCAAACAAAACAAATTTATGTGACCGATTCGAGAAACACGGAGACATATTTCCGTGAGTTACAACTTTGTAAAATGTATGCGATCGTAATATTTTGCAGCTTTCTGACTCAATTCCCGAATGCTTTGGTTTTGGTAGTGTGGAGCCAGAAAGTAACCACTCTTGACAAAATTGTGCATGTAAAAGTTTGGATACCAACAGTTATATCCATGAATTCAGCTTTGAATTCCCTTATTTTCTTCTGGTGGAACAAAACCATGCGAAAGGAAGGCTTAAGGATTCTTAAACAATGCTGGAAACGATAGATTACTTTTTTGACTGTCATCAAGAGTTCTTATTGATATTAGGGAGACATGCAGAATATATTACAGTAAGAACAGAATAGCAAAACTTGTACAATCAGTAGTTTTGCTAGTTTATACTGCGCCAGAAATTTTAAGGAATAGCGTGTTGAAAGATCTGGGACAGTCTAATTATTGCTCATCATTAAATGTCTTCATTTGGCATACTTTTATGAAGCCGAGAATTCTCCTGCATATCTTCTTCGGACAGACATCACTCCAGTACAAAATGGAGTAACCAATGAAGTCATTGTGAAATCAAGGCATTAGAGGAGGTTTGAGGAATACCATATGTCAGAGTTATACAGCCTCATTGCATGAGTTATTTAAAAATAAGATTTTAAAGTTAAGTATACTTAACTTTTAAATCTTAATTTTGAAAATGGCATTCATCACAAACATTGAATTTGTAAGATAAATGCATAGTGAAAAACGAGGGACAAAATAGCCTCCTCCTTCTTCAGTAATAGATACTGATGATATTAGTATAAGTAATAGCATGGTTTTCCATGGAATTTGGGGAAAAACTTACAAAGTATGTTTTTCGAAGACTATCAAAACAAGACTAGTCCGAAGGAGAGTTCTATTTGAGGCTTCTGAAAAACTCTCCAGCACATGTTTTTACAAATTGCATGAGAAAACATGTTATTATCGACTAGTAAGAAGTAATAAAGTGCTAAAAAGGGTAATGCAGTACCGAAAGATGTAAATCAATTCAAATTATCGTTACCTGTTTTCTCTCAGCCACTATCTTGTATATTGCTATACATAGAATTGGTTGTAGTAGGTTACTTCGTGCAGTACCTGCCAATTAAGCAAATGAATTCTGTAAGTTGTTAAGTTGTAAGACTAAAATATGTATCATAAAGATTAATAAATTTGAAGTCTATTCCATTATTGTTGAGTTTTGTATACTGACAAGTATACGTAACAAACAGTTAAGTCACTCATCGTTAACATGGCGATTCACAAGTGTCCATTCACATGGTGTAAGTTTACTTCGGTCCAAACATGCATGATTTAACGGAACACAATAGATTTAAGCAAGCCAAACTTTTTCTCACTGAAAAAAGTCCATTTGTGCAGATCTATTTTCCTATGCTTGACATTGTTGCTATGCAAACCTTGGTTTAAAATATTCAACCGCGATAAACCGGCTTTCTTTCGCCAAGTATTAATGTTTTGAATCACATAGTTTTTGGAGACTGAAAAATTCGCTTTATGGCTTATTAAGTTTGAGCCATGTGCTAAACACAGAGTGTTTCCATCTCTGAATCGAGGTCAATTGATCGTATTGATTCTACACTCATACGGTCGATATCCCCTTCACTAAACCATAGCGAAGCCAGTGAGGTCAGGAGCGGAAGTTTGCCCCCCCAGTAGGGCGCATCGGGGCAAAGTTGAGACGAAAAGTAGAGCGTCGAAGAAATGTGCAGGAACGAAAAAAGAGAGTCAGAAAGAAGCACGAAGATGTAAACTGGAAAATGTTGAGCAAAGAAGTCAAACACTGCACTCACAGGGCTACCAACAACGGTCTCTACTATGTTAGACATGGGTTATCGTAATTAGATAAGACGGAATTTGTCAGGAGGTTTCCCCTTGACAAGTAAAATTGTCTGGCGTTAGCCAGAGTAAAATTAATAGGTTGTCAAATGGCAACAGTGCCTATTAAAGGGCTAATCATGGGTTCCAACGATGGTCAAACCATTACCGAGACAGGACTAAATTTTTGCCTTCTCCTCGGAACTCAAGGCTGGCTATGCCACTGCCATAAACCAAAGGAAGTAATTAATATTCCTTGTATGAATGAGAATGGTCAATGAAGTCTCGGCCATGATGTTGTGATCAGATATTATGTTATCGAATGGAACCGATTCAATCACATTTTTTTCGACGACTCTTCCCTAAGAACCCGTTTTTTTATCTCAGGTATTTTTCCGAGCTTCTTTCCTAACTGGATATGATTTACATTTGAACCATCAGCTTGATTAACAAGCGAAGTCGGATTTGTCAACACATTTGTTAGACGAAGGGTTAATTAGGTAGACATTGAATAGTCAATTTTCATCTCTAAATTCATGTCTTACTGATTGGGATTTTAGAAAACAATTCAAAAAGAGATTCCATTCTCAGTGTTTAAAACTACCTGGTTCAAAACCAAAGCTGACAATAATACATGCAAGATGCAACGCTATGTCGTGACATTAAAAGTCTAGGAGCTACCGCGGGGATCATTTAGTAGCATAGAAATTGGGCAGCAAAGGCTTGGCTCAAACAGGACATTTCACAGGACATTAAGGCCTGTCACGTTTGTTGTTTGTTGCGTGTGGAAACATCGATTGCCGATCTGCCATGGGAGTTTTTTTCCTGATGATCCAATCAGTTTCCTGCCAGTCGGCAAAATTTCTTGCCGGTTTAGCGTAACTTCAAAGAATGAAGATGAACCAGTGATCGTGATAATAAACCATACATTTTAATAATAGGCATGACGTTTCAAACGGAAAACTTAATGAATGTGATGATTAGGTCTCTTCACGGACCTTACAACTGCATTTGAACTTAAAAAATTCATGTCATTCAACATTAAGCATTCGTGGCATCACTGGTAAGTATCCGACAGCCGTTTTTCGTAATCTGAAAACTCGGAGTGAAACGGCTAGAGCATCGTTTAATTCTTATTTTTAAATTTAGATATTATGTTAGCAAATGAACACATTAACCTAACTTTATCATTGTAAATTTATATTTTTCTTATTTGTTTTTGGTTGCACACGAGAAATACAATAGAAATAAATAAACATATTAGTTGATTGTCGTTATAATTATGACAATGGTTATGATTAAGATTATGGTAATTGTTGTGATTATGGGTATGATTAATGTCATCATAACGATTCTGGTTATGGCGACGGTAATGATTATGATTATCGTTATGTACATGATCATGATTATGAATATGATTATGATGATTATGATTACAATTATTTTAGTCGTTTTTATAAAACATGAGGATCTGTTACGAATTTGATTTCCAATTTCAGTAATATTTAACTTGCACAGTCACACATTGCCTTAATTTGCGTTTTATGTCCCAATTTGCATTCCACCAATCATTCCAACCGCAAACTCATCAGCGTTTTATCCAAGTATTTTTTGCAGGTACATAAGAAATTTACATAATTACGAGTGGCTATATTAAAAACTCAAACTGTCAATATCATAATCGGCACGTTGATGCTACATTTCAGAGTGTTTCATCAAGGCAAGCAAACATGAGAAAAATTCCTGACGTCATGGAAAGGGCTAAGTCAGCCTTCAAGTTATGTTAGAGTGGTAACCTAGATTTTAACATGGGAAGACAAGTTTAAGAATATTTAGACTTTCGAAAATTCGTGGTACAGATTTTGAGTCCTTGCCACACCGTTTCCCATTTTTGTAATCTCTTCTACTAGTATTTCATTTCATGTCACGATAAGCGCTCATAAGGTCATACACAAGTCATAACAATTTGCTTTATCATATCTCATTTGAAAATAGAGGGTTTATCTCTGAAAACCATTAAATCCTTCGAAGCGATCGTTTTACTAACAGAATTAACTCACTCTTGTTATTACAGCGCACGATGACTGTCACAGGCAAACAGCCTGTTAGCTTTGGATTGGTATTAGACGTACTCGTCCGAACGTGCCATAAAAGAATCAGAAACTTCATTTCCGATTCCTCTGTGGAAAGACGCTGTTATGTTTGAACAGTTTTATATAGTTTTGAAATGGTGGGTAAAAATAAGTTATCGCTTTTTCCTACAACGTTCATATTAATTTGATCAACAGAAAAGCATCGACGTCAGATGAGAGTTTGTTCGACCGTTTGCATCATTCTCTATCCAACTCAGTTACAATTATGACGCTGTTTTAATCTGCTCTTCTTCTGATGATTTTCTAAGGTAAATATTCAGGGTAGTTAATTTCTTTTTAGTTCAGCTGTCCCTTTAGTTCAGTTGGCCTACTTCGTGAATTGCAAAAGACACCGCGATAGCTACACAAATAGTTAAAGTAACAACGAGTGATAGAAAACGAGAGTTCAAATAAAGTCATGTTACGAATTACGGATATTAACACAGGAGCGGTTAAAACCGTAATAAACATAGATTAATACACAGAAACCAAAATTGTATCACCGAATAATTCTACTACCGTAAGATTACCGTAACTTATAGATCAGGATATATAAAAAAGTACAGATGTAACCCTGCATGTCTTTACCAACCTTGGAAAAAAATGGTATTATTTTATTGTACACCGTGTAATGGATCGGGCTCCAATTGAAAGTAGTTAATGAAAGTTGGCAATCTGTAGTAATGATAATGATTGACTACGTCTTTAACACATCTGTATGCATGCTGCGTGTTATCTCTTAAGAATAAATCGAACTATTCTACTATAAACATTGTTTCAAGTCTCGATGAAGATTGTCAATGAGAGCAATAATTTTCTTACAGACAGTTCTATTGTTGACAGTTCTATGATTCTATTGAGGATTGCTTCATGACTTACACAGCTAAGCAACCAGATATATCTTATATAATTAACAGTGCTGCAGGTTGCGTCGTAAACGTCATTTTCGGGATATCTGGAACTCTTCTCACTTTTTTCGTCGTCTTTACTTTTTGGAAGTCGCCAAAATTAAGAAAGAAAATCTCTTACTTTATAATTATGGTTTTATCATTCAGTGATATTGGAGTTGAAGCAATCGTTCATCAATTGCACGTAATGAATTCAGTGGGCAAAATATTACGAAGACCAAGCTGTCGCTGGGAGACGCTCTATCAAACTTCGGCTGTTGTGTTTTCTGGAATGTCTACGATCACTTTCTTTGTGATGAATATAGAAAGATACTTGTAGATAGTTCATCCCATTTTTCACCTTAACCATATGGCCAAGAAGAAATGCCTTGCAATTTTAATCCTATTTGGTTCATCTGTATTATCATAGCCATTGTTCCAATTTTTGGAATAGATATTAAAATGGCTGTTGTTTCACTTGCTTTTGTTACATGTTTTGGAACCTTGTTTGCATATATTTCAATATATACTGTCGCAAAAAGTCGAATAAAAGCAATGAACCAGACGAAACATGTTTGTATGACAGATTCAAGAAATACCAATTCATTTTTTCGTGAGTTACAACTTGCTAAAATATATTTGCTGGTACTTTTTAGCAGCTTTATTACTCAAATTCCGAATGCATTGGTTTTAACAGTGTGGAGGAAAAAGTCACCACACTTGATAACATTGTGCACATAAAAATCTGGACACTAACTGTCGTATCGATGAATTCAGCTTTAAATTCCCTGATTTTCTTCCGGTGGAACAAAATCATGTGAAAGGAAAGCTTGAGGGAGCTCAAACAATGTTGGAAACGATAAACTGCTCATTTGATTTTGATCAAAAGTCCATATTGATTACAGTTTATTACCCAGAAAGAATTGGAAAGAGTAGCGTGGTACAGTTTGTAGCTTATATTGTGTCGAAGATGTCAAGGGATTGCGAATGGAAAGATGTAGGTAAAAAATTGCGCAGAATTGGCAAAGGAAAGCGATTTCCCCTGGAAGCAAAAATAAGGAGCACCAAATGGTGAGGTCATAAAAGACTTTTTATAAAGATGTAAAGAAAATAAAAAAGCGATTGCTTGCACCCTCACAATCTTACGCCCTGAACAAGGCGGAGATGCCAACTGTCCCGGACCGTGCGGGACTGTCCAGCATTTACGTGTTTTGTCCTGTGTCCCGCACGGAGGTATTAAATTCTGTCGATTGTCCCGCATTTCCAAAAAAACCCGTCCAAAATATCGAACGGTGGAGTTATATATCAAGGATAATGAAACAAGAAACAAATTTTCTTTAAGTTAGCTGTAGCGGTGGGTTTACCCCGTGATCTGCCCCAGCACGTAGCGTGTATTTCGCGCATATTTCGAGTGTTTTTTGCGTGTTTTTCGCACATTCAATGTGTAAGTTTCTCGGACGAGACATCGGTAGATGAGACACACGTCGGCCACGCGCATTGTCCCGCATTGAGCTTCTCCAATGTTGGCATCTCTGACAAGGTCATACCATCGTTGGTACGGTTTTTCTTATTTTTTAACTTGACAATGAGGGATGAGGAGTCACAACCAAAGTCAATAGTGCGATTCATGAAATCGATTAAATAATATACATAGTATGGGAATGGACAAACTATTCTTCGTTCTATTTCCTCCTTTTTAGTCTCCATCGGCGCTGATCTGGGGACGAGAATAGACAGGTTAAAGCTTCGCGTTTACGGCAAGCGGCAAACATTAGATTGCTACGTGCTGCCACCATTTTTTACTCGTTCGTCATTCGCCGTTTCGCGTTTCAACGTTAATATAAGTAGTTGACGATTCCCATCTATGCCTGAATTCTTTTCTATTCTTTTTTTAATTAATTTATTTGATGTTCAGCAAAACCTTGGAAAGAGTTATCACTTAAAAGTGACACAAGACAAAGGGAAGACATTTATATGTTCAAAACCTCACAAATGGCCGCACCTTCTGATAGGTTAAATCAGGGGGTAGTCGTACGATAACGCAGGATAACGACGATATCCCTCCTACAATTTTAAATTTTTGAGCAAGCATTATCCCCAGTGGCGTAACTAGGGTAGTTTTGTGGGAGGGGCAGAGTCAAAATTGTCACGACAAATCTTATTATTTTGCCAACAAATTAGACAACGCTGATGAAAAGCTTCTTTTTAAGCACATCTCGATTGACACATCCTTGATTAATCTCTGCTACTTCAAAGCAAGGTTTGAGCCATCTTGAACAAGTTCGATCTGATCATTAATTTAATTTTTCGTGAAACTTGGCATTTTTCATGTGCTAGCTTTACCGTCGCCATGTTCATGTTGATTGCCGATGTACCAAATATAAATAATACACATATGCGTTACGCCCTCTATTAATAAAATATTAGTCAAACAAATATTTTTTTCATCATGTACAACAAACAATATGCTAAAATAAATTTTAAAAACTAAGGATTTTGGCAAATAACATTTCACTCACTAAAGCTGCATACTAGAATCTCACAATTCTTTTTTCCATATCTGCAAAGTGTCAGTTACGTAGTCATATGACAGGTTATGAGCAAGTTCATGGACGTTCAATGCTTACGGAGGCTAACGTGCTAAGCCTGTTTGACGACATGTTCGTTCGGAAATAATTGCAACTAAATAATGTAACTAAAGGAACGTTCAATAGATGCATTGTACGACGGAGCAACAATACAAATTGGGTAAAGTTTTAAAATGTGCGTATTGCGTACATTATGCGATACTAAAAACGTTAGCATTGCTAAACTTATTAAAGTTGTCCTCATAACGTCTCTTCTAATTTCCCTCCAGAGTGGTCGGAATGCTTTGGAATTCAGTGATGATATCTTCATCTGGAATTTCAAAAATTCCGTCATAATTTTGGAGTAGGCAATTAAAACATGTCCAATTCTCTTTTTCTTCTGTGACAAAAATCAGTTTGTTGATTTTGTTGCAGCAGCCACTGTAGTAGGATTGGTTGAAGCGCCAGCTTATCGAATTCGTTTCCGACTTAAAACGAAGTTCTGGTGATATTTTAAAATTACAGTCTTTGCAGCAGTCATTGTCTAAGGTTCGTTCAACATTGAATTTTCTGTCCCTTCTTTGAAGTCATTTCCATCGAGTATTGGCACCACGACATAGCAACCATCCGAGAATTTGAAATATTGGTTTTAAAAAGCGCAGTGTTTAGAGTTTACACGCACCTTACCGACGAAACACTGGCCATTAAGGAGATGTCTGCGTTGGAGGACAGGTTTCTCAGTGTAGGCATTAACATATCATGTAAGCCGAGTAACCAGTTAGTCAGCGATCAAGAATAAGATGACCGGATTAAATGCAATGTGTATGTTATGGTTTCAAGTTACGATCGAGTAGTCGACAGTGAAAATCATGTCAACATTTGAATTTTTGATATTACCTTCCAGGAAAGTCTAATGATATTTACAGAAAGCCCTCATGTTTACTACGCGCCGAACGCACCATTACTCCAAGCAAAGACCGTGAATTCGAGGTTGACGCGAACTTCTAGTAAATTTCTAACAAATTCTCCAGTTTTGAAGACAAATTTCCCGGTAGATCCAATTTTCCGACGAAATTGTTTGTGGAGGGGCCATCTGCCCCTCCTGCCCCTACTACCCCACCCCACCTACCCATCAGTTACACTACTGGTTATTCTTCCTAAAGTTTTTAACGACAAGCGTTATATTTCCTAAAATTTTGAATGACAAGCGTTATACTTCCTTAAAACATTTGAAGTGCTCACGGCAGATGGTAAACGGAAATCTTACTGTGTATCCCTTTGCCGCTAGACTTGATGCCAAAAATGTTATGTTACATAGAATGACATCCTTGACGACGATTTTAAACACGACAAATGTTGCAATAAAAATTTATGCGCGTAAAATGTCATTTGGGAAAGATTTTTTGCGAAATCGTGTCGCGGCAACGCATTGCCTTCAAAATTGTCGTTAAAAATTGTCTGGCATAAATATGACCTTTGAACTCTATGACGACTTCTTCAGAGGTTTTGGGTTTCAGGCACCAGACGTCAGCGGTCAGTACTAATTTCCATCTGCCAAATTGATACCAGAAAGTTACCGTGGATAAATCATTCGTAATGCATCTAAGAAACCCTTATTCAAATACTAACTCTAGCCAATTTTTTTAACCTTCAGCCAACCCTAACCGTGAGTGAAAAAAAATAAATTCGAAAAAATTACATCACGTCACTTTTCGCAGATGAGAAGTAGTGATTCCCAACCTATCACGATACATCTTGGGAAATCTAAAAATTTGACAAGTCGTCAGTTCGATGTATATATATTATAAACATCTTCATTGTACGAAGGTTTTGACGAGAGATTCTGCGTGAAAGGTATCGTATTTGTTACGTGCAACAAATCTTTTGCCGATACAATGTCCGAAACCTTTATTCAAGGACGAGGGAAGCGTTCAGACACATTCTTCGTCACGATTTGTTTATTTGATTTTACAAATGAGCAAATACGCATATTTGTGTAATTTAGTATTTCAGTTTCATTGCATTTTCACAACTACTACATAACCATTAATTGCGTTGTTCTCTACTCTCATCATTGCTCCATTTTACGTTTTTAAATATTTAGGAAAGGTTATAAAAGTAGACTGAAACTTTTAAACTACAAAACCAGTAACTGCTAATACCCTACCTAACCTCAAACCGTCAACAGAGTATTTTCTATCAACTCCATCCAGGTCCAGTTACCTTAAGCCGCCCCAGACAAAGATTCTTTCCCCATCATGTTTGACTTCCAATTCTAGTCCTCTTTCTTAAAATTTAGCTCCATGGTTTCCATTGTAATGTAAACATGCTTTGATATGAAGAATCAAACACCAAATTGCAAGCTTTTTTCCCCTTTCGTGTAGCCCCATACTGTACATGCTCCAGCCTGACTGCATACAGCACAGATTCCAGAGCTAGTACACAGCCTACTGAACAAACCCACTCCAAGGTCCTAGTGTTTTGTAATACTATATTTGAGGTGATTCAGCCTGTATTTATATTTGTAATGAGGTCTATGTTGTGACTGGAAGTCATGCCTTTCAACTGACAGTTACACATTCATAAGCAGTTTAAACTGACCAATATCAAACTTGACCACCATAGTTATTTTATGGGGCCAAATACAGGTAATGTGTTATGAAATACAGAGTATCTCATAAAGAAAGTTGGAGAGCCCTTTAATCAATCATGGGTGGATTTAAAGATGTACCATACAGTATAACTGGAACTGAAGTAGTCTTCCATAATATTCAGAACTACTTGTACAGTGAAAGAACTGATCAACTGGTAGTCCAGATGAACAGATGTCTCCATCTGCTGAGCAAAGTTGTCTGGAGTTGCAGTTACCGGAATAACATATTGAAGAAGCATTTTGGTTGTGAATAATGTAAAGATTAAGCTAAATTAATGTACCACCAAAACAATAGTATAGCAATTATAGTAAAAACAAAAGTTAATAAATTTGAGTTAGTAATGTTGTCATTAATAATTTAACTTAATCTGCTATTTTCAGGTAATAAAAACAACTAAGGAGTATGGGTTCTAGTACATCTACACCAGCAGAGCAACCAAGTGGGCAGCCACCCATTTATCCCACAGAATGCCCCATGCATCAAGAAAAGTCAAGTGAGTGTCCTATGAATAAAAAAGATGATCAAGTTGATCCTGCAAACATGGTATGTAATATTTATTGATAAATACAAATTATTATGTCATTCAGTTTTACAGTCTTCCGTTTTTCATTCTTTTATTGCAGCCAGTATTATACATTATTATTTACAAAGACAGGGCAACCATCTTATTTAATTTATTGGATTATACTAAATACAGTTTTACCTGATTAACTGGGCTGAATCCAACCAGCTAGCAGAATAATAGACATCTGGATACCAAGTACCATAATTGCACATTTTAGCATTGGGCTTCATGCTAGACTTGTCTAATTTATTCAAAGGTAACAAGGACTTGTGTCAGTGTTTATTATGTTTTACACCAGAAAGCACTATCAAATAGCTAAATTTTATCCAGTACTTTTGTAACTGGTGCAGTAGCAATGTATGACTGACAGAGTTACCTAACAGTGTATAACTATAAATAAATAAAATTAAATCAATGCATTAAAAGGCTTGAGGCTTTATTCTGGTTGATGATACTGGTGATAATGTTATTCAGCAGTGCATGTTGGCTACTGTACATATACTCCTAAAAAGGTTAACTGCCAACTTTGTTAACCATGCAGGTACATGTAAAGGGGCAAGGTTTCACTTTGGAAGTTTTATTGTGGCTGACAACAGATGATTTTATTCAGCAGTATACAGTATGACTTCTGCCAGTGAAGGGGTTACATTTAATACTGTACTTCACAGCCTGCAGAAAGATGAACAACAGAGACCAACAAAAAACACAAATAAAATGCATATTTAAAAAGCCTTTATTATTTCTAACATTTTGTTGTGTACTGTACCAGAATTGCAAAGCAAATTATGTGGCAAACAATGCTAATTGTGTAGAAAGAAAATTTTTACCTCACAATCCACAAACATTTATTTAACTTTATATATTTTTTGATCAATAACCACTTTACATTAGCCTCCAGTTTAACATTAATTTATATACCTGTATTTGAAATACTGTACATTAAGAATACCATATAATTATGTACATCTGCTTCCTTTTTCATCACAATGTAACTAAATTTTGACAGGTTTCATATGGTTATTGTCAGATATACAGACCTGTACCTGTAAAGTAGTTTTGCATAGTTTTTGTTTGTTGTATAATTATGTTGTGCCAATTTTTCAACCCATAGGAAACTTTGTTAAGACAATACATACAATAGTATGCTTTTTTTTGCCTAGTTCCCATTTCCTAGTTCCCATTTCCCAGTTCCCATTTCCCAGTTCTTTATATGCTACTGGTGCACCAATAACCTGATTTTGATTGGGATTGCAATACTGTATCCATTTAATTTTATCACATTTTGTTTTCTTTTTTTTTTTTTTAAATGTAGTTACATCAGAAACTAGCCAGGCTTAAACGTGAACAAAATTCTGTTAAAAACTGTTACTAATAGTAACTTTTGTGTGAATTTTGTCATTGTTGTCAGGAGGTTGTGGGTTTGATCCCTTTGAACTCCCTAATTGAACATTACACTTTTCTTGATTTTTAACAGTATTGTATTTTCAAGATATATATTTTAGAAATGTGGGAGCTTGGAGATATCATGAGATGATAGATGAACGTTTGTCAAGTTCTATCCTCAGAAAAATGATTTCTGAACTCTAGACAGGGATTGAACTTGCAATCCCTATCTGGGGCTCAGAAATAATTTTTCTGAGGATAAACTTCATGGATGTTCACTATTATCTCAAGATATCTTCAAGCTCCCACATTTCCAAAATACTGTATATATCTCTGTCATTAATATCATTATTAACATATAGTGGCCTCTGCTTAGGTCACATGTATATTGAACTTGCACCTTAGCTTACCATCTGAGTGTCTCAGGTTAGAGTGTCTCAGCAGATCATCAGAAGGTTGTGGGTTTGATCCCCATCTGGGGCTCAGAAATTGTTTTTCTGAGAATAGAGCTTGATGAATGTTTATCTATCATCTCACTGTATATTCCTTTAATTTATACTGTAAAAACACATTAGTGTCATATGTGAGCTGATTGCCTAATGCCTGTGTTTGGATACGAGAATGCAATTAATGAAAATTTTCCTCAAAAATTTATTACAGTTTGTGTCGTTCAATCATTTTAGTAAATTAAATTGTTTCATAAAAGAAATACCTCATGGATTTTACATGACATGTTTGGATACTGTGACAGTCATATAGACATTTTGATTTTGCTTTCTGAATGTGGTAGCCTCAATACAGTATAACTGTGGTAGCTGGGTAGTTATGACATTCTTAATACACATACTCTCAAGCTATTCTCTCAGAAAAACGTTCTGAGTCCCTGACAGGAATCAAACCCATAATCTTCTGATCACCAACAAGATGCTCTAACCATTGAGCTACACAGACTTAGATGGTGAGCAAAGGTTACATTTGTGAACTGTTTCATATGGGTGGTTGACATATGTACTTGCCAGTCTCCAAGTCTTGATATGTTGTCTATTATTTCAGTGATAATCAGTGTAATTGTAGTACTTTGGTAGTTATAATGTTCTTAATGTGCATGCTCTCAAGCTGTTCTCTCAGAAAAACATTATGAGTCCCTAATGGGAATTGAACCCATAACCTTCCGATTGCTGGTGAGATGCTCTAATCATTGAGCTACACAGACTCAGATGGTTAGCAAAGGTTATATTTGTGAACTGGTTTGCATGGATGGTAGACATACGTACCTGCCAGTCTGCAAGTCTCAATATGTCGTCTATTGTTTCAGTGATAATCAGTGTAATTGTGTTAGCTTGGTAGTTATAATGTTCTTAATATACATGCTATTCTCTCAAGCTATTCTCTCAGAAAAACTTTCTGAGTCCCTGATGGGAATCAAACCCATAACCTTCTGATTGCTGGTGAGATGTTCTAACCATTGAGCTACACAGACTCAGATGTCTGTGTAGCTCAATTACACTGATTATCACTAAAATAATAGATGACACATCGAGACTTGCAGACTGGCAAATACATATGTCTACCATCCATGTGAACCAGTTCACAAATGTAACTTCTGCTCACCATCTGAGTCTGTGTAGCTCAGTGGTAAGAGCATCTCACTGGTGATCAGAAGGTTACGAGTTTGATTCCTGTCAGGGACTGAGAAAGTTTTTCTGACAGAATAGCTTGAGAGCATGCATATTAAAAACTCAATACAGTATGTTAATGTTATTCAGAGGTTGGCACTTTACAAATGTTTATTTGTCATCTGCTATATCACCCACTTCCCACATTCCTAACATCTTACATTGAGTATACTTTCACATTAAATAGTGTTTATGAATACTTGTATTCATTACTTGGAGTTTATAAGAAAAAATGGATCAACTTGAACAAAGTTGCCTGGTTAATTTTTGCCAGTCTTTTAGCCTTTTTCTACAATTAACTTATTAAGGGGCAGGGCTCATCCCTGTAACAACTAAAATCTTCCAGCATTAGCCATAGTAAAATGATAGAGTGTGCCCCTGCCCCTAATTAGGTTAAATGAAAGTTTTTCACAGAAAGTAGTTCTAAGTCCTGACCCTGTAGTTTAAGTATTTTCTAGCTTTGTCTCTCCCTGTCATTATCTTGTCTTGTCATGTGTCTGGTATGTAACCATAGTCCACAGTGATCTCCCAGAATCACCCCCCACTGCAATCAATCATGTGTAACTGACATACCATTAATAGGCCCTACTGTACATGTCCCACAAGTTCACCTCACATCATTTACCAAAACATTGCATGTATACATACTGTACCTGTATTAGGTGATTAAATCATCAATATGAAGTCTATGCAGTCATACAGAACACTTGAAATGAGCTCTAACTTGTCATTTAGCTAAAATTCAGTCACTCCTAAATTATACTGTATGCAATCAATTGACAGCAATTGTTTCATTTGTCAATTCAAAAAAAATCATAGTTGGTGCATTAGGATGATTATTATTGCATTTTGATCACCTATTCTCTTATGTGCAATTGTTCTTATAATGCCCTGCAGCTAACAGAGATTTCAGAAAATTAGATAAACAGAAGTGTACTGAGGTATTGATGGAATTGTAAATTAATCTAGCCATAATCATTATGATTGATTATTTAACAAAAGATATATGTCTATGGGCAACCAGTACTAAACATGACAAACAGTTGTAACTTTGGCAACTGGCCAGAAATACTTGCGATACATGTACTGGTTCAGGTCTGTAGATTTCTGCTTATCTGATTTAGATGCCCCCAGCAAATCAGATACCGTCTCCTGGCCAACCATTTCTCTTATCAACAGAAAGGGAATCCTCAACCATCCCAAAAGCTGGCGAAAAGACAACCTGGGTCTATCCATCACCACAGATGTTTTGGAATGCCATGTTAAGAAAAGGTTGGAAATGGGAAAAGGATAACCTAAGCCCAGACGACATGGACCATATAATAAGAATTCATAATATGAACAATGAAAGAGCTTGGCGAGAAGTTTTGAAATGGGAGTCATTTCATGCTCAGTAAGTACGTTAATTGGTAAATTTCGTTGTAATGTGAGGAGAATAACTCCTTATACCAATATACTTAATCCGTGCAATCAGTTTATAAGTAGTGCTTAGTCCGCCGTTTTCGTAAATAGGCTGATTACAGAAGATCCGTCACCAATTATATGTCCAGTTGTCTATAGTGTGGTTCTTGCTTTGAGACAAACCACTTTGTGGATGGGTTGGTTTGTTTTGAGCTCAAAATTGGTGTTGGTGGGTTTGGAGTATTTGAATACACCCATGTCACGCAACCTCAAGACTTTCGTTAGAACCCTGATCAACGCCACGTTGATAGTCCATTAATCCTGTCAAATTTGCAACACCTACGGACAGGCACACCTTCATAGTCGCGTCTTCTAACGGATACTCATATCCTCGGCCACTTACTGAAAACAGTATATACATGTTATAAAAATAGAATACTGGGTAGAAAGTGTCAAATAAGGTAAAAAGTTTAAAGGTTGGTAACTGCCGTGACTAATCTCAAAGAATTCCAACGTTTCGAGCAAAGGTCCTTCGTCAGAGAAAGAAACGTGTTCTGAAATAGGAGTAGCAACTGGACTAGGTTTCATGCGAAAAAGTTAAATAAAAAGTTAACCACTGAGACATGAGAATTGAGGTTTTCTTATTTATGAACTTTTTTCTTTTATTTAACCCCTTATAAGTTTTTGTTTTTATCTAGCATGGGCAGATAAAAACATCAGCTTGAGCGCTTTTTCCTTGTTTTTGTCTTTCTTTTACCACATATAAATTATGTTTCTATTCCCCTGGGGACTCTGGGGGTTTAACCCAATGCCGGTTTGCTGATTGTCGTTCAAAAATAGCAATTGACTTCCTTGTCGTTACCTTGTCGCTAATTTGTTTGTTTGTTTTTGTTTCTCATAATTCATTTGTTAACTTTTTATCACAGGACTCCTTTTCGTATGAAACCTAGTCTAGTTGCTACTATTTCAGAAAATGTTTCTTTCTCTGACGAAGGGCCTTTGCTCGAAACGTGGGAATTCTTTGAGATCAGTCACGGCAGTTACCAACTTTCAACCTTTTTACCTTATGCATGTTATAACTGCTAATACGGAGACTGATCTTTTCAGCTGAAGTTTACTGTAGACCTGTCTATTGGTCCCTGTAAGTTTCTTTAAACATACAGTTAAGTAAATCAAGGATTACATTAATTTTGTCCGAATGCCAAATTCTTGATTATATCTACTGCAAATACCTGAATCGATCCGATCATAAGATTTGCTCTGATCGATGCAAATTGGAACGGAAGCCTATAATCTATGGAATAATTTGTCTTTCCAAGCAGGGGAAAGGAAGCAAAAGAATTACTTCATAGTTGAGAGGCTGGCTTTGGCGTTCGTGTTTTTGTCTGTGTCAAAATTATAGTGTTGAAAAAATATCTTCACTTTATTTCTAGTGAATGTGATCAGCCAAAACTTGCAAAGTTTGGTGGCAAAGCCAAGGAATACTCACCCAGAGCTAGGATACGTAGTTGGTTTGGGTAAGTAAAACATGTGACTTGATTTTTTCCACAGTTACTGTTCACTGTGTATAGATTATTTGGACGTCGTTAAAACGCACAGTATCCCTTAAATTTAGAGTGTTTTAACCTTTGGTCCACACCTAAACAGTAAGTGGAGTTGCTCATTTTTCATTTGTCACGAAAACGTTTGAAAACACGTTTGAATCGGTGCGTTTTCACATGAAAGGCTTAAAAGGGTAAAATCCGGAGAAACGTGACAGACGGGTTAAACGATATGAAAATAATTTTAGAATAGATTTCAAAAGCTGTCTGCATGTGTAGGTGGGTCTCATGTTTCTGTTAAATATCCCTTACAAGTAAGTAAATTATTACAAATTCCTCGAGGATGCTGATGGCAACCATTTTAGTACCTAACTATAGAAAACTGTCGGAGGACACGCACGATTTCAGCTGAGTGATTGTGAAATACTGTACGCTTCCTCACGGAATCTTTCTCCTCTTCCTATCCTATTCTTACTTCCTTCCATCCTAGTCTTCCATTCATCTGTACTTGTTACAAACATTACAAGGTTCCAAATGCAACCTCTCAACTACTTTGTCTACTGATCTCTTTCAACATTACTTGTCGTAGCTACGAGCTTCCCTTTGACCGTCACGACTGGATCGTTGACCGTTGTGGTAAAAGTGTCAGATACATAATTGACTACTATGACGTTGGCGACGAGGATTCCTACAAAAGAGGAGAGTTTGTTCACTTGGATTGCCGACCTGCATTAGACTCGTTTGGTGCTGTCGTAGACAGAACACGAGCTGCGTTTTTACGGTTTGCTTGGTTTGTAAAAAGCTGGAAAAATGGAAACTCTCAGTCGATTGAACGAAGTCACGAGCAGTTACACAGTAAGGGGTAGAATACACATTTACACATTAAGAAAAGGTCGAACAGCGTATCCAATGGTGCACCGCGCGTAAATTCAAAATAACGTTTAAACTAACTTCCGAATTGCTATGTCAATGGGTGTAAATTTTTGTGAAACAAGAAATGGCAGGGAAAAGTTGGTTTGCAATGAAAATTGTTGCTTGACATTTGTATTTTACCTAAACTTTTTTCTCACTTCAAATATTAATAAGAATTTTAAGCAAGGTAATAAATCTAATAGATGGGTAGTATGGATGATGAAAGGGAATTAAAGTTCTGAGCATTACTTTGTTGTACTTTTCTAATTTAAATGAAGTATATTGATGGATTGCATGGCAACCATGTTAGTGGTCTTGAAGAAGGAATCTCATCGACTGCTATCGTATGTGACAACGAACATGGCTGCCGTATCGTTGTCTTTTGAGTCTCAAGGAAGTGGTTACAAACCACTAATAGTCTAGTATGATACACCATCAGCTTCCTGGTTTCATCAAGTTCAACAGAACTGAAAGTCCTTCTCCTCCTTTCGAACAATCTGTTGTGAAGTATGAGACATTTTAATTTTAATTTTACTACTTGCCATACCATACTATATTTCGTTCTAACTTGGTCAAGGTTTGAACGATAGCCTTGGTCCATTAATCAGGGGAGAAAGTGAGAGGGGAAGACGGACTGAGGGGACACTTATACGAAAGAAATCTTATTAACAGTATTAGGGCTTGGACTTAAAATCAATGAAATATTCTTTCCGTTCCATTAACCAAGAGCGCATACATCTGTTGCGCAAGGTTTACTTTTGATATTTTGGCTCAACATTTGGCATACGGTATTTGGTCGAGCTAGAGAGTTTCTTGCCAGCTGTTTTAAGGCCATTGAGAAATTCTTGAAAATGAGGAAAGATGATTTTGAGGTTTTTCCTCTGTGATCATAATCAGCATCAAATCAAACAAAACACTCGATAAATTCACCATGGAATGGCATTTTTTCACCGGGAATATCTTTTTAAAATTATGGTCAAATAATCTGAACTTTAGTCCTTTGATATTACTCATACGAACAAGTGGTTTTTTGATGTACTTGCGTTGTTTTGACGCTTGTAATATACTATACTTAAAAAGCTAAGGAAAGTAAACAGAATGACAGTGACTTGATCCCCGTCAGTTTTCAGATGGTTTATAATTCTTCTCGATCGTGTAGTCCTTTGTTCTTAACTCCTTTGTTTTTCATTTCTTTATCCGTGGCTTCCTTGGTTTCTTCTTTCCTAAACGAAATGACAATTCAAAGCCATTTTAAAATTTTATTTTTGTTCATTTCTAACAAACAAAGCAAACTTCCCTAATTTGGTTGAACATAAAGTGCGTAATGTATTGAATTGTCGTCTGTGGTTGAATAGCCAGCCTATCTTGTTACGTGTGCCGAATGCTTCTGCAAGAATGTTATTCAATGTTCTATTTCTGACGTGAAATTCGGTGTTTGTGTAATTGTATTCCCTTAGACATATAATATAGGGAACTGGCTTTTGAAAAGTGCACATCGATTAATTTAGAAATTGATTAGTCTGTCAATAAAAAAAAACTTGAGAGAGATGAAAGATCGTCAAGCTCTATACTCAGAAAATGATTTCTGAGCCCCAGACGGGAATCCGCAACCTTCTGATGACCGGTGAGACGCTCTAACTATTGAGCTACCAAGACTCAGATGGTGAGCTAGGTGCAAGTTCGACATATCTGTGCGACCTAAGCGGAAGCCGCTATATATTAATCATGATGGATACAGTTTATGATTTTAGAAATGTGAGAACTTGGATATAACTTAAGAGAGATGAAAGATCGTCAAGCTCTATACTCAGAAAATGATTTCTGAGCCCCAGACTGGAATGGGGCTGTGAAATCATTTTCTGAGTATAGAGCTTGACGATCTTTCATCTCTCTTAAGTTATATCCAAGTTCTCACATTTCTAAAATCATAAACTGTATCCAAAAAAAGCTTGACAAATGAAAGAAATAAAAACATTCTGACAATCGAACTCTGTTATTCCACTGTATATTCAAGATTTTTTGATCGCTTATCTAATAGTCAATTCCAAACACGTAAAACTAAAAGTGTACTGATCGCCATTACTCTTCAGGGTCAGTTGGAAAGGGTATACCCAAAATTGTCTTTGGAATGCCGTCATTTTTCAATTGTGGAAATTCATGCATTAGTCGGATTCCACAGCATAACGTAGAGCAAACTTCGATTAATCTATTAATATTTTAAAATTCGAATACTGCATGATGCAACCAGTTTTTGATTTAACAATTAATCGTGCCTATTGTCACTGGTTGTGTAAAATCTTTATTCGGCGAATAAAATTAATAAGTTCTTTGGATCGTGAAGTTTGCATTTGGGGAGGAAAATCGTACACGACTTATCCATTCAAAATCTAGGTAACTTGACCGTGTTAAAGTTTAAAGCACATGACTCGAATGACAGTTGAGGTGATAAAGAATCGACCATATTACAGATGCTGAGTTTATGGGGTGTCACAGAGAAACTCAATTCACTCAGGGGACAAACGGACACGTAATTTAGAATCATAATTTTGTCCGTTTACACCCTTGAATGGGCTGGATCTACCCGTTACACACTAGGAACATAATATTACCAAAATGGTCTAATCTGTGTGCACCTCTTTCATACCTCTCCTCGCCCATGACGTACTTACTTATTTAAATGAAGTATTCTATGACGTTTCATTAGACAGCCTTGCATGATACTTCTTGGAAATTGAAGTGCATCTTTAAGATTATGCAACGAAATCACTTAAAAGTTTGCACATTCGTATACTTTGAAACCGAACATGAATAGATTAAAATGATTTGCCAGAGTAAACAGTTTAGTTTTCAGATCCCTACTGTATTTAAAACAAGATACGTTTATTTTTTGCGGTACATGTTGAGTTTTATCTTTGACTAGTTAACTACGTTTTCATCAAAATTTTTTGTATGAAAGAAATGTGACAGTAAACTGTGCTTTAACTCCTTTTTGTTCGCCTATTTGTACTATATAATACTATCCGGATAGATCTTTTATTTTACTCTGACTAGCGCCAGATGATTTCACTTATTGAAGTGAGGCCTTTGAACGGGAAAAAGTTAAAACGAAAGGACTGGTAATGGTGTTTTTTGGTTTTGTGTTGCGTATCATTATGAGATGATTTCATGTACACAGTTGAGTGACTTCGTGCATAAATTTCATAGATATATGTGATTTCCAGTTTGTCAACATGTTTAGATGTGACATCAATCTCATTGATCTATCAAACAAATTTAAAGATCTCAAGAACGAAGTGGGATATGAAAGTGGAGAAAACACAGACACCATTCTTTACCGTACTTTTAAATAAAACAAACTTGATTATGGAGTCATGAGTCCTTTAGGCAAAGCACGTTTAACTTGCACCATTTCTGACGTTTAGGATTGCGACTAGTAACAGTGGTTAGGAGAGAAGAAAATGGAACTTTTTTAACACTTGCTTACAGATTTTTTCAAATTTAATCGACTTTTCTCAAAAGTGTCTACCAATTTACTATTCTTTTAGATGCATATTCCACCTTTTTAACACTCCCTATTTTAAGCCACCAGTTGTCAAGGCGAACTTCCCTATCACCACCTCTCTTCAGTTAGGCATCAAGAAGAAGTTCAAAACTTGGGTAACAATTATGTTATTCACTCTCAGTTTTTTTGAAGTGATAAGGAACGAGGGCAAAACCCGACTCAGCTATCATCTCATGTAAAATGTGAACGAATAATCAAATTGTTTTAGCAGACTTACTGCTATAAATTAGTTTTTCAAATATTTTTACGAAAAACGTAGTAGAAGCACTGTTTTTTGCCACCAAACTCTGTCTTATTGCTTTAAACGCCGCTACTCAATATCTGTCGATAATTAGATATCGAATAGTGAAGCTAACAGATTGCAGTATTTCCATTAAACTGTCAGACTACCAGTACGTTAATAGTAATAAAAGATACTCACGATTTTAGATTAATTGGATAATATTATGTTTAAATGTTCAAATGACAGGAGCTTGAAAGTACAGGAGATATTAGAAACTAAGTTAGAAATAGTTTAAATGAATAAACAATGTAAAGTAACCCTCCTCAATTAAACCGCCTTCTCCAATAAATCTCCGTTCTTAAGGGCCCGAAACTAAATTAGCCGCCCCGGAAGTTTATTAGACCTTTTATTGCACGGTCAATAACTACTGATTACAGAAAACGTACTCACATGACATCTGAGACAACTTTAAAGTTGTTTAATTTTGGCCTTCCACAAGAACGCTTTTCTAGGTCTTCAAACCGTGAGTACGGACTAAAGCTGAATCTTCCCATGAATATTTTGTCAATGAATTCAGCGATGGCATTTTTGTTGAATTTCCCAGTGTGCATCACAAAGAAGCGACGCTGAGGCTTAGCGACAAGGAGGGCTGGTAATGATTCTGGTGATATACCAAAGGTTATGCCATACTCCGGGTGACAGCTTGCATTGATCCACATGAAGTTCAATGGTTTATCTAACATTTGAAAAGAGAAGGATATTGTTTAACACCGTAGCTTTTGCAGCATTTCCTTATGAAATTTATGATTATCATGAAATTTTTTTTTCATCTTACCCTAAGGATAATTCTGAAATGGCGTGTTATTTAATTACCCAAACTCTAGCGACAGAATGAAATAGCACGATACAGGTACCATTGTAATTTCGAACCTCTCGAGGTTTTTCGGTGGAAATATTGAATCTTGACAATTCTGGGGTTCCACAGAGATTTTTGAAGTTTCTAACATATCCATTTGTACATAAGGAAAAACCTCTTCATCCAATGGATTAATTACTATGTAAAGGATTTCAGTTATCTATGCCCCGCCCAAAATGGTCAAATGAACAAATGGTCTGTTTGGTGTGCTAGTAGTGGTTCAATTACAGTAAGAGAGAGTGGTTGCTGTACTTCTTTGTCACAAGTTCTTGGATATGAGTTGATCATTTTTTCCTTCACAATGCCCTTTAGGAGCACACTGTAGCTGGTTTGTATTTCGTTAACATGCTTGTATTACCTGCGGCAGCCTCGTAGCAAAGGGATGGACGGAAGTGGCAGTTGCCCCCCTTGTGGACGTAACCAATAATATAATCTTACCTTTGAAACCTTAATGTTTTGTTGAAAATGCTCTTGCAATAAGGGAAATGCCACCTCCGAGACCAAGAAATTTGACAGTTTCCTAGAAGAGCATGACCCTTCACCCTGTAAAAGCTCGTTCAGTCAGCCCTCAATGATGACCTTTGGCAATTAGTTAAAAAAATATGACATCCCCCCTCCTTATCAAATTTAATCCCTCGTATCTATAACAAGCGAAAGGAATAATTCTGACTAAGAGTTTACCAGCAGCCAGATCATCATGTGCATCACAGTCATTTGTATGCTAGTTTTGTTGATGAAAGATTCTGTAGATGAACATCCATCGACGTTCACATGCATTTTCGTCATATTTGGTAGAGCACTATAACTGTAAAATACGCAAAACATTTACAGTGCGCAAAAAATGAATTTTATGTTGATGTAAACATTTTGAGAAGCTTGATTTCAAAACTTTTCCGGGGAAGCCCAGATATCCCATTGAAAATTTCTCAGAATCTTGCACACTGCCAAAAATCCGCTAGTGATTGCTCCACTAGCAGTGGTACGCGCAACCAGTTTTTAATCAGTTGGTAACCATCCACTTTGTTGTAAATCATTATTTTGACAGCAATCTTCTATCAGATGAGTCATCCAGGCTTCTTAAAATCGGCCGTAATGGTATAATGTTTGCACCATCTGCTGATATTGCTGCGAAGGCAGTTCTGAACAAAGTAAGAAAAGTTTAAAGGTTGTATTCACCCAAAATTTGAGACAACAACCATCAGATGAAGGGCTTTTGGTCTTGTTTTGACCGAAGGCCCTCCGTCGTTACAGTTTTAGGAAAATTAGTTTTTTCTAATTTCGGAGTCATCACTTCATCAATCTTTTGCTTTTTACTCGTCATGTTACACATCCTGCCCAGCATTCCTCTTTTATGTTATATTTTATTTCTTACATACGATGATTTTTCTTTTAACTTTTCATTCTGACGAGTAACATTCAATTAACAATCTTGGTCATGGCGTATTAACATGCCTTACCTTGAAAATGTTCAATTTTATGCACTTCAGAAAAGACAGGGAAGTTCTTTTCAAATACTTTCTTCGACCCATTGAGGAAAGCGATTACACAATATCCTTGGGTTAAGTCGTCGCACATCCTTTTATGGTTATCGTAAGCTATTTCCTTAATGCTTAACAACTTTATTGCTTCTTTACCAGTCTTGTTTTCATCTGACTCAGGATTTGAAAAAATTGCTTTCAAGTCTTGTTT
This sequence comes from Heliopora coerulea, assembly GCA_030142905.1. Lineage (NCBI taxonomy): Eukaryota > Metazoa > Cnidaria > Anthozoa > Scleralcyonacea > Helioporidae > Heliopora > Heliopora coerulea. The sequence continues at coordinate 9,796,860 of JASJOG010000001.1, forward strand.
GTAAAAATCTTCTAAGTCAAGTTTTTCGGAGTATCTTTTTGAGCCCGGCAACTCTGGCCAGTATTTCTCGTGGGCAGAAAACAAAAAACGAATCAAATATGGGTATTTGACTGGACCATATGCTTCGTTATAGCTTAAACTATTCATGGTAATTGACTTGGTATTATTTGGGTTTATGGATGAGATAAGAACATCCAATCTTGGTATTTTTGCACCCTCAACTAATCCTAGCACTGCATGTGCCATCGAACTGTGAACGACGCCGAAGTTGAAATATTTGGAATATTTTATTGAGATGGCTCGATACAAAGGTGGAGTTATCTTCCTTTCTATATGAAAAAAAAACAAAACACAATAACATAAGTTTGGCTCTGCACTTAGCATTTTCGACATTTGTGTTAAAGAACTAAAACGTACTAAACTTAATGATTCGCAAACGTTCAAGCGAACGTTTCCCTTTTGAAGGTGAAGTTTAGTAAAAGGTAACATCAGCGTGAGTCTGTACTCTGAGAGGATGTGAGGTTCGTCCAATCACAGCGTGCTTAGGACACCTGTTATTTTACAAATGCAAAGTAAAAGTAAAAATCGGATGACTCACTTTTGTAATAGTTTTATATACCCAACGAATCTCGATATCTCAAGACCGAGACACGAAAGTTACATGAGCACCATTCTTTATCTCTTCGAAACATCTTTAAAAGTAAGCAAACTTAGTTTTTGTATGGAGCCGTGCAAGAGACAAGAATGACGTCACGAAAATTCGAAAAAAACCTTGGTTATTCACTAGGCATTTCCGGTTGAATTAGGGATAATTAGAGGGGAAGTTAGGGGGGTTTTGACCCCTGCCCTGTTTGTGGGAAATCTTATTTATGTGCCCTTTTAGTGACAGCTTTTTGCCCTCATTTCCCAAAGCCACCTAGACGTACTTCATTCGAAATGATCAAAATCGCCCTGACGATGACTTGATGCTATCATCCGATCCCTGCCCTTCGAAATTCCTAGTTGCCCCCCCTGTTATCATCTTGTCATTTATCTTAAGCATTAATGTGGGTGCTGATTTCTGGTAAAGCGTTGTCTTCACAATTTACTGAGCGTATCGTTCACCTTCATTTAATCATTTCCGGGGATGTGAGCCTGTATCTCAATTGCTACAGCCATATTAAGAAAGACCAGCTTAGTTTATAATCAATCCCTTCCCCATTTCAAAGCCTGGCTATGGGTTGTGCCACCATTGAAAACGCAGAGAGCAGGACTAAGTACTATCAAACAACACTTAGTAAGAATAGTTTCTATAATAAGCCCAAATTAAATATTCAATTTAATTTTTTTAATAAATCGAAATATTTAATTTAAATAAATTTACTTTGCATTATATATTTAATTTAAATAAATTCCTTTTGACCATGAAAGAACGTTAATTGTATACGTTTGCCAGATATGTGGTCACTATCTTAAGAAAAATGTAGACGTTTGATTATAATCAAGGTCTCCTGAACTGGCATATGGAAACAATTATTTTTAATTTATTGTAAGTCATGTTGCTGCCGCAACAAAATTATTCTGAATCAAAAGTAAGGAAAGCTACTCTTTTGCCAATAATGTATTCATTAGAATTAAGGTTAAAATCATTTCTCAAAGGGAGGAAAGAGTTAGGCAAAAGTTCCTCAACAGTATACAGATTGGGGGTAAGAACCTCATATTTGCAAAGGGTTTGATATATTGTGGGTGCAACGCCCTGTAAGGTAAAGGTAGAGTTACCCCTTCTCTGCATTTTGGTCGTTCGATCATGTTGAAATGGGGCATACTTTTCCGTCTTTCTCATTGATAAAGCACACTTTCTTCTCTTTAATTGCCAGGACTTGGCAATGGAAGTCTTCCAGTTTGGGGGGAGGTACTTCTGTTGTCATGATGATCGTGTTTAAAAGGGCACTGGGAGAAGCAGAGTACTGTTTGGGCATCGTTGAGCAATTCTTTTGACGAAGAGGGCCAGGTTGCTGAAGATTTGGCATACTTCGTTAAATAATTGAGTTGGTTCTTTTCGATGCAGTTGCACCAACAGATCATCGAGGTGGATGATCACTCGGAGTTCCCATTTCCTCTGTAAAGCAATCACACTTCAGAACTTTAGTGAATACCCGTGGGGTTTATGAGATTCCAAAGGGCAGGGAATGAGATTCGTATGGCACATAGTTGAATGTGGAGTGCAAGAACGTCCTGTGCTCTGTAGTTTTTGTAATTGAACTGCAAGTGTACTGGAGACGTTAAGGCTCTCACACAGGTAGTTCTTTATTGGCTCATTTTTCTTGCTTTTGTGATTGGCGGTCCGGCTTATAATGGATAGCCTTATTTCATTGCCTCATTCTTTACAGGATCAAGAAAGGGCTGATGTTATTTGTTTTCAGTTTCGTTGAAAACGTACTAATCAACCTACTGTTTGTGCGGTCAGTTGAGAGGGATGACTGAGATGTGGAAGGCTACAGTCAGCTTTTGGTAGCTCTCAGTAGCGTACCCAGCCCATAGGCCTGCAGGCCCGGGCCTAGAATTTTTTTTTTTCTTAAAAAAATAAAGCAAGGAAAATTTGATACAAACAAAGAAGATGAAAATGCAAAAATTACACGAAGCTTAAAATTGTTTTTATGCTGTGTTCCATTGGTAAACCTGACTCAGTTCAATGACAGCGATGATCAAATCCAGCTGTTTCTCTGAGAGTAATTAATCTCATAGTTTTTACTTCTTTATTATATTTTCGGAAAGCATGACTTCCAGACCCACAAGGAGGTCGCCTTCGGTGCTCTCCCAGGCCTGCAAATACCATGACGTCTGGCTAAGCCGTTGGCTCCATTGTAGTTTCAGTTGAGGACACGAGGGGGTTTTCTTTGGTTTGAGGAATCCTTTTTGGCATACCATGTACCTTCACAGATTCTCTTTCGCTCGCCGGAGTTTCAGGAACTCTGAAACGGTTGTCGACGAATGGGCTGCTTACTTGTGAGTGACTTCTTGTAAAACTGTGATATTTCAGCTATAGGGGCTGCGACCAGCATATTTTAATTGACCTGCTAGTTGTCGTGTTCACTCTCAATGGCTTTGTGAAAACTATCGGTGAACAAATCTTTTTTAGCTTGGAGTGAAAAGCGGAAAAGCCAAGTTAGCGGCAACTCAACCACTGCGTTCCTAAAAAGAGTTGGAGTGTCTTCTAGCATAATTTATCATGTAGTCTGGTTCAGGTCCAGACATATTCAAGCTCTTCCGAAGGGATTTTAAGAGGCTCCAGAGCGGCCATGATAGGTCGGATGTTTGTGAGAATAGTGCTTTGCTTTTCAAATAACCATATTTCTTTTTTTGTGTCATCCTACATGCCTGCTTCCATGGTGGTAAAAACAACACATTTTCAATCCCTTCTATCAACGGATATTTTTTCAGTATAACTCTGTCCTTATGTCCTTGGACGGAGGCTTCGTGAAGGCTGATGTTAGAAATTCTAACGGATCGTGTCATGGGAAAGTTGGTTTAGCTTAGAAGTGTCTACCACAGGTTGGACCTTCGTCACACTTCTCGTTACTTTTTGCGTCTTTGGCGGCCTCTCAGCAGAATCTCCCACGACTTGGTCGCCTGTTAATCGTCCTAATTTTTGTAACGAGTTGTTTACTAGTTGAGGAAGAATTTCTTGGATCACCTAAGTGACTTGAGTGTCTAATAGCAAACAGTCATATTTTGTCTGAGAAGTAATGTTTGATCCGGGCGGGCACTCTGAACAATGTGATTCTGCTGCAATGTCGTCCCCTTGTAACCGAATATATTATTCCATGAAAGTTTATGCAGCAAGGTTTTAACTCATGATTCGATCCACTTCGTTCTCGATGCCCTATTGAGTTCAACACATACATCGAGATTACAATCGCGACACACAAAATCGTGTCATGAAAACAGGCCTTAAGCAACTTGTTAGTTCTTTAGCTTGTTGATAATAGCTATTGTGATAGAGATATTATATGCAGAAATATGAAGATGTACCTGTTTGCCAGCCATTTGAACTGGTTTGATCAAGAATGTTTAAGCAAGTTAAGGGTTTTTACAGAGTATTTTTGTGAGACCAGAACGAGGCCTCTTCAAGAGTTAAAGAGGATGAAAGCTCGCTTAAGTTTAATGTACTTACCAGCTTACCGTCAGTCGTAGATCTGCATCTCAATTGTTTCTATTAGTCGGAGAAGGTACAAAGGACCATATGAAACAAACTTTGTCGCTAATTTGCGATATTTTCACGGTATGGAATAGGATAAATTTTAGAGCATTTAGAATTTGTCTGCTAGTTACAAAAATATATATCACTAGAAGGCGGTGAGGAAATTAATTTTTTATGACAGATAGCACTCCATCTAAGTGAACCAACAACGATGGTATATAGTTGACTAAAGGAACCAATATAAAGCAAAGTGGCACAACTGATGTTAGAATTAGGAGAAAGTGTAATCTTCGACATAATTGACCTATCCTAAGAAATTCGGGTCGAAATAGCGTGGGCGAGCCTGCATTGGAGTTAAATATGAAAATTATCAAAAGAAAGGCCATGATTGTTTTTATGAAGAGACAAAATGCTTGATAAGAGATATGATATATCAGTTCACCTCTCAAAGCGGAAAGATGAACATGTTACAGCGACGTAGGAACCTATTAACCACCGGGGAGCCACCATCAACGATACACCCGGGATTTTTATAAGGGGGGTTCATAATGTACCTTGAGAGGTATTGGAACATGCTACCTGGGAAATTTTGAAATTTCAAAATTGAAAATGATCTCATTCTTTAAGAAGGAGGAATATAATAAACTGACATTAAAAACAATTAGTGAAAAGTCTATCTAACGAATAAACGGGCTGATATATTTTGAATTAAAAATATGTTTTGTTCAGTTAATTTTATTTAGAGAAGATATATGAACCGGTGTGGAAAGCCACATGTACCCCCTCTTGGGTGGCTCTCTTCGTTTGAGTGCCTCAGTCAAAGACTTTGATCAGGTACCAAAGTTTGAAGCACATTCTTTGAATAACAGTCCTATATATTTGGTGGTCCTGGCCCTCCATTATTACACGAGTGACATGCTTATATGTCCCCTTCCTTATTGCACGCTCATTTCTAACTTATTTGAATGCACCACGCTTGCCATTTAGGCAGTGAATTGGCATGAGTGCGCTGATATTTGCAAAAACTTTCACTAACCTGTAGTTAAGACGACAGGAAAACGTGGTGGCCAGGATGTGTACGAGTTCTCTACAAAAGTTTGAACTTGTAATCTTGTTTCTACCCAAGAAACATAATCTTCAGACAAGGAGGAAAGAGCCAGACGTTTCGCTTCTTTCACACTATACACCTCTTTATGTTTGTTTTTCTTTGTTTTAACACCACCGTATGGAAAAACAACAGCAACCGGCGATGACTCATTCTTTTTAATGATGCCCTGTATACATAGAAATTATAATATGTTAATTACTAATCTGACGACATTAATATAGTATGGCAAGTATGCTAAACTACTATGGTACGTCTAGCATATCTGGCTATATTACACATTCCCATGCCAATCTTAAATTCGGTTGTTATAACGTTTCCCTGAAAATATGCTTAAGCTAGGAGTTCTTTCTATGACTTCATAAACAAAAAATCAATTCATGCCGTGGTTTCGTCGGATTCTAGACAAGGCTGCTTTGCAGTACTTTGCAGTACATTGACTTTGAAATCAGCTGGATTAAGCGACACAAAAATTATTACAACTGATTTATAGTTAAACTCAGAAATTCCTGACCACATACAGATAAATCTCTTTTTAGCCCCATAATTTGTTGGCCAATTTATTGCCATGCAAACAAAAAGGTAAATAGAATCTTTACCTTTTTAAAAATAAATTCGCCATCAGTTATCAGGTCAACGAATGCCACTTTTACAACACCACGCAACTTATTTTCTTCTGTCTGCCATTCATTTTCAGATACCGTGCTACCTTTGATAGCTAAAATCCACGCGTCGTTGCTCTCGATGACGTCAGGTTCAAACGAGTCCGATGTCAAGGTTCGAACCTGAAATCGGACACCTTCCATAAAGAACGCATTCACCAAGTTGCTCTTTCGATAGTAACTGAAATGAAGTAAAAAAACTACTAAAAATGAAGTCGAGATGATCTTCATTACATGTAGAAACATAACGATAAGGCACGGTAATTTCTGTGAGGATTTAAAGCAAAGCCTCTTCACTCAACCCTCGTACTGTATCCTTCTCGATAAATAAATGAATATAACCTTTGCTGACAAGGAATATCGTGACTAATCGAGTATTACGTGGCAAACACTTACGGATGTATCCACAGGTCCATTTATTTACCCAGACTTGTGGCCGGTTTCATTGGATTGCTTTCCAACCGAGCAACTTTTCATTTCCTTGTTTCAATTTAAATGAAGCAAAAAAATTATGGTATTGAACTATATGCATTTAGTCTTGCAAACTATTATTTTTTTCTAACTTTGCTTCGTTTGGCGTTTGGCGTAATGTGATTGTAATTGTGAGGTGTTGGAAATAATGCTGGAATGTATAGGTTACATATATATATATATATATATATATATATATATATATATATAACTTTAATAAAGTTAGAAGAGCGTTTGCTACTCGGAGTTTCACGTGTCTACAAGACTCCGAGAAACTCCGAGTAGCAAACGCTCTTCTAACTTTATTAAAGTTATTTCGCTCTACCTACATGGTATCGAGCACTCTCAAACCAATCGTCAACTGTGTTTCTTGTATGATACACTTTTGCTTTTGCTATATATATATACAAATATATATATAGCAAATATATATATATATATATATATATATATATATATTTGTATGTATGTATGTATATATATATGACGGTGAACAAGACATGTAGTCGAAACGTTGTTTGTGGTCTTCTTGATTAATATATATATAAGTCTCCATGGTTAGGAGTCGAAAATAATATATTTGTCAGGTACACCAAACACAGCTATACCAACATGGTTTCAAATTTAGCCTAAGATACCAAAGTCAACAGATCTTCAGCCTGTCTGAAACTGAATCAAAATAAGCAATTGATGAGGTATTTCGAAAATAATTAAACAAGCTGCGTTAAAGGTCGATCTACAATTACTCTGTTCAAGACTGCGCAAGGTACGTTATTAAATAAGCGGTTAGGTTTTGAAACGTTTATGAACCATGAGTGAATGTCAAAGCTCTCCGATTAAACTGATCTATGGTTAGAGCAATCAACAAGTAGACGTGACATTCCTTGCACTTCCAGCACTCCTAAAGCAGGTGTGTTTACATGACTTAACCCAGAGCTCAGATTTCAGAAGGATTGAAACTGAAACAATCAAAAGTGCGTGTAAGATATGGAAATTGTACTTCCATTCTATCATGAAAGGTATAAAAAAATCCAAGTTCATTGCAAAACGTCAAGGAGGTTGAAAAATAATACATAGTAGACATATTTAGTCAAGTACCCCACTCAAACAAGTGATAAAAGAAAAAATGTTCGTGAAAACGTCAAACTGCAAAAATCCTGTAAGATTTCTCGATAAACATTTAAAGGGCTTGACCTTTATTCAATTTCAACAATAAATTTTTGCCGTAAGAATACGATCTTATTATTTTAATTAAAACGTTTACATTCATCCTGTTTCTCCTACAACCATAATAACTTTCCGATGCCTGTCGATAGGGGTATATTTGAGATGCATCTCTACACACCATAGGAAAGCCATGTTCAGATTAGATAAACCTTAGCTTGAAATAACATTTCCGAAGTAATCGGTCTTCTTGTCTCCATCGTAAAACATATAGTATTCCCTAAAAATACTGGGAATGCGCGAAGTTTACAATTGGAGACTGACCACTTGCACAGTTAACAACATTGCGACTTACAGCGCAAATTTCCGCACTAACTATCGTTCTTACAGAAAGCAGCAACTTAGGGGTAGTCGGAATATTATATGTTTATTGGTGGGGGAGGTATCCGACACGGGTACTGATGACATTTTGGAAATTTACCTCTTTGTATTGAGGAAGAAGGAGGAGCAGATACAGAGGTATATTAGTACTCAAGATTTTACAGAGAAGTCATATCTATGGTGAATATCATCATCTGGTAAAGGAGCCTCACTTCCACCCAGGTAAATTTCATGGTTATTACAGGATAATAGAGGAATAGTACAAATTATTGTTCTCTTCTTCGTCTGTAAAATTACTTTCTTCAACTTCCAAAATGAGCATTTTAGATTTTTCCGACATGCTTGCACCTGTACACAAGGAAGGGAACAGTGCTGCTACACGTTTTGCAGTTCGTTACCAGAAAATATACAATCATTAACGCCCACCTCAAATTCATTAACGCAAAAATACATTCATTTTATTCAATCGACATTCACTAGCGTAGATACACAACCATATGCATCAGAGGGTATTCCATAGCACCAACAGACGACCGTTAACACTATTCTACTATACATTAGGGGCAGTAAAATTTCAATTACGCAAGAGAAATATCTTGCCTAGACACTCCCATCCAAATACAGCTATGAACCAATCACAGTTTGCTTACGATACGCGTTATTTTACAATTCTGGTTTCAGTGTTGGCTATTGTTTGCCAAATCTTGCTCCCCTTTGATAATTCCTGAACCCAACAATTCGATCCAATTCGACTATTTCGCATTAACACCAATGATCTTTCTTCTGTAAAGAAAGACTGTTCGTAGATTATTTTATCACTTCAAATTGAGAATGTGACAGAGGCAAAATTGGAAGATGATGTCAAGAGGAAAGCAACCTGCTGCAGTTAAAATTCGGTGTTGATAAATCTGGTAAAACCAAATTTCTTGTATTTGGTATTCCACAACTCATCAATACCCAGGCAGAGAGTCTATCATTGGACTTCTTGGAAAAAAATTACACCCTGTATTTTCAGTTAAGGACTTAGGTATTATTTTCGATTCATTAATGAATTTCGATGAGGACATCACTAAAGTGATATACAGTACTTACTGTATGCATGTCGAAACTATGTAAAGCATTCAGAACTGGTCACATTTTAACCAACAAACGCTGACTTTTATTATTGAATTTCTAGTTTTAATCTTTGGCAGAGACAGACTTCATAACCAGTAACATTAAGAAGCTTCAAAAGGTCCATATAATTTTGCCACAAGAATAATCACGGTTCCAACACAAAGAAATATGATCATATATATAAAACCTGTGTTATTGGACTTACAGTGGCTCACATTGGACGTACTTCCGATTGTATGTAACGTTCACTGTAGAGTTATCACATACATTACTGTGAAATTAATTTTAAAGAGCTCTGGAATTTTTAGCAGGTCAAAAGAGGGCCGGAGTCCTTGGGCACTATCAAAACAAAGAAACATCCCAGCGCTCGGGAGCACCATGTAGCCATTAATTTTCAACACACAGGGAGCACAAAAGGATCCCTCAGGGTTTCACAAATTATTTTATCAACAGGGTGTTGCTACTGGTTACTTGTCAGCACTACAGTACATATCAGTATTTTAACTGGCATGGCTCTTTGATCTTATGCATGATCATCATTAATTTACTTGAGCAAATGCACCACCATTGCTGATTTACACTGCTCCACTTTGAAGACCTCTTTTTCATATGAAATAAATACAGTGTACATCCAGTAGCACATACAGCACTCATATAAGTATAATATCTAGTTGAATGAGTGCCCAGAGTAGTAGCTGTAGCTTGCTGGGAGACTAACATTGGCAACTTCACTCAGCAGGAAGAGGGTGCATGTTTGCTACATAGCCAAAGTTCATAGCTTGATGACTAGCCAACAGGCTTCTGGAGAGCATTAACTGCTTATATCAATCAAGACAGGACCTACTGTATAAGTTACTAAATGTTTCCTTAAATCCTTTTCCTAATGGTCTATTACAAGCTAATTTTTAGTCTGTTACACAGCATTTTGCTGATGGTCTGTTACAAACAAGCATAGAATTGGTCCATTATATATCATGCAAAAACATTCCCTGAAAAATGGCAAACTCAGTTTGTACGAATCCCTTTTACCTAGATAAACCTTGTTACCTGATTTAAAATGCCAGCCCCCATTGATGTGCAGCTACCAACAACTAAGTAATCAATACCCTAAACATGAGGCCTCTGGTTTTACTAATAAATAAAGGAACTGGTATAAAAATACTGTTAATCATGGGATGAGATTGTAGTCATGCTGTATTTTCTCAACAAAAACCTGAAGATTGTTACCTTTCATGTCACCATACATGTAAACTTTATATCCTAAAAGTTTTCTCTAAGAGTTTTTTTCTTCATAATTTAATTAGAGACTAAACTGGTGTTTATGATTGTATGGTTTCTAGATGAAATTCTAATGTTTTGGTTGAATTTTGTTATAATTTTCTATTTGTTATTTGAAGTTCTTAGTGCAAACTGAGAAATATGACATCATTAGATAACAGGTATCAGTAATAATAACATGAAATGACCTCCAGACCAGTATGGAGTATGGGATACATAATAAAGCCATAACCAATTCAAAGTTGAAATAGAAAAGTTTAATAAAATTGAAAATCAACCAATATGTTGTAAATCATTTCCCATGGATGTTGCACATTAAGCGATGAAATGTTTCAATTCATTACACTTTTCTAATATATATCCTATGCTGGGCGTTCATGTTCTATGATCACGGTTTCCGTCAGGTGAATCGATTGCCACACCTCCAGACCAAACGTACTACCGATTCGAACAGTCCAACTAAACGTCCTTAAAGTATGTGATAGCAGGAAATTTGCAGGCAGAATAATTATGTCAGACCGGCATATCTCCTCAGGGGCCTACAACAAGCAGTTTCCGGCAGTAGCACACAGTTGTATCCTATCATTTCGCTTCACAACTTTCTTGTAACCAGCTGATAACACCTACCAGCCCTCTGCCATCGTGCAAACATGTCTCGATTACAGAAATATTCTGAGTACAATTCTGTACAATGTCATCTAGACGCATGAAGCTCGCGATCTCCGTTTGGCTCATGCCACATGGAATATCGATTTTATTGAATAAAATCAAAATGGACCACAAACTGGACTGCCTTGATGCAAGTAGATCAAGAAGCATAATAGTGGCAGCCGAGACTTGTCCTCTATTTGCGATGTCTATAACGTATATGCAGCGACTAGAGTCTTTGAAATAATTCGACCACACCGGGGCCATAGCGCCACCAAGCTCTCTGAAGAAATATTTCTTCTTGTTTATTTGCACCGTGACTAGATTCACTCCAACTGTGGCAATCGTCGAAGGTGGAGCGCATAGTGTCACATCGCCATTAGAGACTTGAGATGTGTAGCTTTGAAGACGTTTTAATAACATTGTTTTACCTCCTCCTTCTGGGCCAATGACCAAGATCTGTGTATCCATTTAAAAGACTTAATACCCAATGGCTAACTCACAACAATTTCAGCAAGACCAGAAGAAGTTCTCGAGGGATATTTCCTTGCAACAAACCTTGCAACATAACCTACTGAAACACCGACAAGACTGGAATTAGCAGCGCATGCGTAAGGTCTTCAAAGTCTGTTATAATGACTTTTAATTTTACCCGTTTCTTCTGTATTTCGAAATTTTTGGCATAGCTCTTTACTTTTGTGTTTGTATTACTGCACTAAGGGGAAGTCTTAGGCTCCTCTTACACTCTTACAGTCAACCAACTCCCACTTTTAAATTAAAATTGTCAAACCGTCTTAAATTAATCATTATGCTTAATCTAAGGTATTAGTCATGATTAGGATTAGGGTTACGATAAGGGTTAAGATTAGGGTCAGGATCAGAAATAGGATTAGGGTTAGGATTAATGTTAACTACCCTAATCCTAATTCACGCCATGGTAAAAATGTTCACGACATCAACATACAGTATTGCACACAAGGTTAGTGTAAGGATTTGGATTTGGGTGAGGATTACCGTACTTTCGAGTCCCGAATAATAGTATAGGGCGGAATAAACATATAGAGTGGAAAAATATGAGCAAGTAAATAAACGTATAGGCCCGAAAAAATATATAGAGAGGAAAAATCTCAAAATGTTAATAAACATATATAGTGGGTCAAAACTCATCATTTCATACTTCTCTGAGTTCCATTCGCATGATCAGACAACAGGGAGCATACTTAGCATGCTTGAAGCATGAATAACAAGTACCGAAAAACCCAGGGAGCTAATAGAACAAGAAATGACCTTTATGGTGAATTTGTGGGTCATAGTTTGTAAAAAAATAACTCACTTTGGCGGAGAATTTCAAATGGAATTGAAAATCTTACACAAGAACTGAAACACCGAGAGCAACAGCAGCATGGGGAAGCAGAGAAGAAACAATAGTAAAGAGTAAAGCCATAAAAGAGGAATAATGACAGAATCACAATGTCAATCAATTAGTTTCGTTTTTGTTTTATTAACACTTGGCAATCTGAAATCTGTGAAATTTGTTCAATGAACATCCCATATTTGAACAACAGGGAAACATGCTAATTTAGCTTTAAAAACTTGGATTTCCTTTGTCTACAACTCTGCAAACGTGTAATAAATCCTGGAGCCTCGTAGAATAGGGGTTGAATCCGCTAGATTGCGAAGTATATCACTCTCCAGTAATTCGTAAGCAGCATCATTTGCACTGAACAGTCCATCTGATGAGCAACGTTCAAAGTAGCGGACAGCAAGTGAATGTGTGTGCACCACACATGCTGGAAGCTGATTCTGGCCATTCTCCACTAACACATAGGAGTCAACGGACAGGGAGGGCTGTTGTACTTGAGGTGGTTCTTTGCTTAAATGTACCATATCTGCAGAGTGATCTACTTCCCCTCTGCAGTTGGTTGTTTCCTCTACCTGATCAAGAATATTGTTAGCTTTCCCTAACAGTTGTTGAACAACAGCAGAATCTGTGTAAGTCGCTTCTTGAGGCTTGATCTTGCCTTGGAATATGTTGCTCTGAACTGGCGAAGGAACGACATGAAAAGATTTGATTTTCTGTGCTTGTTCAAAACAACCTTCACTTCTTCAAGAAACACGCAATCTGCTTTCAGGGATTCATCTGTTGTTAAGGATGAAAGTTGAACACTGCTCTGTGCAGGAGCGGGAGCAAGTGCCAGAGTTGGCGTGGTTGAAGGACTAATCTCAACAACTTCGTCATTTGCTTCATTATTGTCACTATCACTATCTTCACGATCCTCTCCATCCTCAATAGCCTCACCATCACAGTCAAACAGTTCCATGCCTTCGTCAGGAGCAGCAGCTCCAGCTGATGCTGCCTTGATTTTAACCCCCTAGGTGGTGTTATACTGCGTGCCAATTCTTGGAGTGAAGCATGTGGTGTAGATTTAAGAAGACTTTCTCGAAAAGCCAACATCTGGGCACCCACTAGCTCGAAAAGCTTCTCTGTGACCAGATAATCTTATGAACCGTCCAGAGCATTCGGTACAAAGTTGTTCTTAAGTGCTTTGCAAGTGTCAACATTCAGGGACTGCCAGGAGTCGGAGGGCATGCGCATGATATCTCGTGATGACTGTGGGATTTTCTGAGGGTTTTCACGAAGCTGAAACAACATCAGCTGCGACTCTTGCTCTCTGTTAGCTTTCTTAAGACGATGATGCATGTGCGTATCATTTACCTGAACATCACCAGTAATTCCACCTCCGATAACAATAAGAAGGTATCCCCTCTGTAAAAGAGCCTTTCGAACCTCATCTGTAACATGCACTGAAATAGCCGTCGAGAATGTAGATCCCATAATCTTTGTGGTTGAATATCTTGTAACGGTTAGGCAAGTGACGGATTGTAATTACCTTTGTGTCAAGACTGTAAGATCCCTTGGGAGACCATTGGACATCAATTCCATCTGGAATGTTCAGTTTGGTTCTCGTTCCCTTGCTTTAAATACAAATTCGGGAGATGGCATTTGTTGTTTCTCATCTGAATACACTTGGGTATACACAGTGATTCTCTTCCTTGAAAGCATGTAGTTTTCCTTCACGTATGTCTCTTGTAATTGGCCTTTAAGGGACAGAGTCTTGCAAGACACACTTTCATTGCGATGCAGTGGCATCTGATCTCCATTGATTATGACTGGCTCTCTGTTGAATTTCTTCAAGAAATAATAGCGCACTCTCCGCACATTCTTTAAGAACTCGATTATTCTAATCTTTCGCTCAGACTGGCTCAGAGCAAATCTTTTATTGGGCTTCTTCAAACTCACGCCATACTCTTTCATCCAGTCGTTGATCTAGTGGTTTGAAAATTTGATTCTTTTCTCTTCAGGGATCTCTTCTGGCTGTGACTTGACCTACTGCTCATACAGCTCTTTGCACTTGAGTTGAAACAACTTTCTTGGTAACCTTTTTTTAAGAGAACCCCTTATATCGACGAGCCACTCAAATGCTGCCTGTCTGACCTCAGGTGAAGCTGGCTTTCTACCTCCTCCTGACTCTCTGAACTTCTGGTTGAGATTCTCTTCTAAACTACCAGCCAGCCTTACATACTTATCGTAACAGCTGTTTGCCAGCAGCAATGCCTCTTTGAAATCTGCATCATCTACTTTGGCATTTCTCAAAGAATGAAAAAACTCACGAACAGCTCTCGATTTGAAGGTCTTTTGACTCGTTACCCACTTTTTTCTTTTCGTGTTCCAATGATTATTATCTTCTGCTTCTTTCTCCTTAATTTTGAAACACAATTTAGCTAATTTTTCTTTTTCTTTCAAGCTGTATTTGTCATATTTCAAGGAAAACGGGTCGGCCGTGTCGGCCATTTTGGATATAACCACTGAGCATTAGGTACCTACCAGTGAACTCAATTTACATATCTGGAATGCTAACTGGCAAATGAAAAGTGAAGCCAAGATGGCCGCCCATGGAGGCCAATTTTGGACGTCAGTTTCAGTTCCCTACGCGGACTTGTATGTCAGTTTTAATCTCCCACGCAACTTTTTACATTTTCTGACAAGTTTTCTTTGGAAATACACACAAAACATGTCTTCAAAATATAGAAATAAGTTTAAGAATTTTAAATATACTTCGACAAAGTCAAACCGAGTTAAAGGTTATACATTTTCACGAAAATAAATAACCAAATATACGATAAACCTGATAAAATGGTCTCGAAATGTTACTTGAAGAAACTACTAAGTGCACGTCCTTTTTTACTGTTAGTTTACCGTCTTCAGACAATTTAGTACACTTCTTAGGCCACACAGCAATAATGAATCCTTTTAAATACTTGATTATGTAAAATTGGTCCAGTAGTATTACTACTACTACTACGAACTTTATTTAATCACGGAAAATCTCACTCATTATCCAAAAAAATGCTCTTCCGGAGAGCCGTCTGAACACTTTTTCCATGGTTGGGAATGTTTTCGAAGCCGAACCAAACAAAAACTAAAGATTAAAGTTGTGCAAAGGACTGGAACTGACGTACAAGACAGCGAAGAGGACTGAAACTGACGTCCAAAAGTTCCTTCCACGGCCGGCCATCTTGGCTTCACTTTTTGCTCGAGGGAATGACTGGGAGTTAGCATTCCAGATATGGAAATTGAGTTCACTGGTACCTACCTAATCGCAACCTAATCGCATAATATAACCGCTGACGGAAGTTCATGCGGAAGTCACTTCTGTTTCGATATCATCGCATCGCATTACATGGCATGGCATGGCATGGCATGGCATGGCATGGCATGGCATCGCATCGCATCGCATCGCATCGCATCGCATCGCATCGCATCGCATCGCATCGCATCGCATCGCATCGCATCAGCCAGTTTCTTTTCGATCGACTAATTGTTGACAGGGGATATTACGGATTTTTGAGCTCAAATAATGCAAGAAAGCCGGGCTGAAGGGAAAGCTGTACTACAGTAATCGTTTTTAGTAAGTTAAAGGTTCGTATGGTGTGGCAGAAATGTGATTATTCGGGACTCGAGAGCAAGTACCCGTGTATAAGCCGCACAGTGCATAAGTCGCACCCTCTTTTCAGGATACGTTTTAGAGCAAAAATGTTTTTCGAAAAGTTTCAACATTTTCAAAAAAATCTCATAACAATGACCCGTATTTTGTCCACATACCCATCAGTCAGTCGGCTGTAAACATTTGAATGGCGCTGTGAAATGGTTGTCAAAAAATGTTGCATCATAGCAGACTTTGTATCAGCTAATTCCCAAGATGGCAGTTTACATTCTTACAATATGACTCAAGCGTTTTGAAACGGTTGGTGACAAAAGCTGTATCAAAACAGACTTT
Organism: Heliopora coerulea; assembly: GCA_030142905.1. Classification (NCBI taxonomy): domain Eukaryota; kingdom Metazoa; phylum Cnidaria; class Anthozoa; order Scleralcyonacea; family Helioporidae; genus Heliopora; species Heliopora coerulea. The sequence goes on from JASJOG010000001.1 coordinate 9,813,204, forward strand.
GTATCAGCCAATTGACAAGTCAGCAATTTGGCACAGTGTGGAGCCGTAAGTTTGTTTTGAATTTTGCTGTTCGAGGCTATCACGTTCACAAGAAGGTTTGAAAACCGAAAATTGGCCAGTCTCTTTAGGTTGAAAGGGAGTTGAAAGGCTCCGTCTTCAGAGAAACGGAAACTTCGTGGGTCATCTTCCAAGTGAATGCTTCCTTGTTGCTTCCTACTTTTTAAAACGTGGTGGAAAAATCACTGTCGAAGTAAAGGACCGCCGAAGACGACGCAAACAGCTCTGTGGAGGAATGGAAGTAGTGTGCTGGGTTGAGTTCTCCAGCACAGACGAAGCAATAATGAAACGTTTGAAAGAAATAATGACAGCTAAACTGTAATATCACGTTGAGTTGAAAACTGTCAACGTACCAACGGCTCTTTTAAGAACGCTCAACTGATCTTTAAAGAATAAAACTTGTCTTCTTTTAAGTTAATAACACTGACTTGCTTTTCATTCCATGTAAACCACATAATTTTAAGAAACAGCACGTTTGTTTTTAGCTGAGCTCATTCATATATTATACAAATTACGTGGAGGTTTTTCACTTATCTCGTGTATAAGCCGCACCCCTCCTTTTTCGCGAAAAACGGGTAAAAAAAGTGTAGCTTATACACAGGTATTTACGATAGAATATCAATAAAATCGCTTTGACAAAGGATTGGGGTTTACTTAAGGTTAGGGTTTGGGTTAGAATTAATAAATGAAAATCTCACAAGCAACCAAGTGATGGTGTCAATACTGTCACTGGAGCACAAAATAATAGTTTCAGTTGATTATTCTGTGGGTGGGGGATGACAGGTACACAGTGGCATAGCCAGACCCGGGCCCAGGCGCGAGCGTCAGCTACGAACATGGGCGTTTCTCAAAACGTATTTGGCATATTCAACTGAAAAATACACGACAAATTTTGAATAATTTGATATCAGCCCTTTAAGTTTGGTCTACGAATGGAATTTCTTTGCGCAACATTTTCTCCCACGCTAAAAATTTGCGCAATTTGTTCTCATCAATGAGATATCTCGTGGTTTTAAAAGTAATTTGGAGGATCTGTATGATTGAAGCCTTCGAATCCAGCTCGGTGCCGCAGCTTAAAAAACGGGAATAGCGCCCTCATAATGCAAGAAATAGCGTTTCAGAGACCCAAGAATTCAAACATTTCTGGGGGAGCATGCCCTCGGATCCCCCTAATTAGAATGCTTCTCAGGCCCGGGCATTACAGATTCTCTGGCTACACCACTGCAGGTACATGGTACACGGTTGCCTATTAGGGTTTGTATTAGGGTTAGGATTGTGTCTGCCAACTTGCTTTGGTAATAATTTTTAAAACTCTTTTATGGATTTTTGTTCAAACTTTAACCCTAAAAAAATTTAACACTAAACTTGTGCACAGTATTTATGGCATGTATATTCTTACAATGGCATGGATAGTGCCAGCTAAACTGCAATCTAGCCGAAATATCTACAGCTTTTAAGAATCTCAACAATGTCAAAAGTAGAAGGTATAATTTTTTATAGTTTTTTTATATGACCTATTCTGTTGCATTATTTATGTAAATTACTGTAACTTTTCATTGTAACAACTACATTTTTGGATGCTATTCTCCAATGTCAACAACGTTGCAAAACATTAGAAATTTATTTTCATATATTTATTTATGCATGATTATATTGTGAAAAGCACTGGAAAAGAAATGTCTGTCACAGAAAAAGGAATTATCTCAATATCAATGTTAAATCTGTACTTGTTAATTTTTTTAATCACTACAATTTTTAAAAAAATTATTATTTTCCTGTCTAGTATTGACATCACATTTTAAAGGTAGTATCAATATATTCTCCATTCAGGGCAAAAATGTCTTTTCACTTAAACCATGTGCTGAAGATGATTTTGCAATTAGCATGAAATGATCTGAAAGAATAATAGAGACATACTATACTTTTAATGAATACTTTTTATATACATTTATTGCACTTCATAGATTGTTTTCTTGCCTTAACACATAAATGTTTTAGAGTGGCTTTAGATATTTTTAAGTACTGCTGTATATCTTCTTCAGTAGAGATTAAACACTTAGATTATGATCTTGACAAGTTCCTAAGTGGCAGGTTAGGTTGGCTAGAGGGGATAAAATGTGTTTGCTACCTTGCTTACACTGTAATGCTCAGAAACCTTGGTGGAAGGTCTGTACATGTAGTATTGTTCTTTTTTGTCAGAGTTGCTGTATTCACTTCAGCAGTAGGAAGATACTGTATTACACATTTTTATCATAAAACCATAAAAACCTAGTACAGCATGTCTTTCTTACCAGTGACTTGAGCACTGTTACTCCATCCAGCAGTAATGGTCTTAATTTCCCTTGAATATCTTTCAAGAATCTTAACTATTTGTTCTTTGTCTAACTTCTCCATGTTGATCGTCAAATACTTCCAGTGTATATGTTCATAACTATGAGGGTCATGAACTATTGGCAAGCTAAGCTTCACCCTCTTTAAAACATGGAAATACCTATTATAGCTCTGTTTAAAGTTTTCAATAAGATCACATAGGCTCTTAAACTTCAGTGGTTTGTACATTAAATCATCTCTTCTACTCAAGCCGAGAGCACCAAATTTTCCACCATAATGTACACCTAATACTACATGGCTAAGGTATGCTGCACCTACATGTATTTGAGTTTTGAAGCCAATTGTGAACCTCTGCAACCCACAAATACCATTAGTTAAATATACAGATAGTATTGTGGCTTCTAGACATTTGATTGGCAACGATTCTCGTATCATTTCCTTAGCGGTCTCCATCAAGCCACGCAAGGGTCTGTTTTTCCTTATCTCAAAAAACTGCGTTCCAGTATGATTGTATCGAAGATCCAGAAGATAACCTTGAACGAGGTCCAGTTTCGTCTGCACGTCCATGCTGTACGTAAAAGATGGTAAATTAGGAATCGGTAGCCTTGGTAACGTCGTATTTCCTCTGATTTTTTTCATGACTGTAAATCCATCCGGGTGAATATTTTGGACATTCTGCCACATCTTGTTCCAGACCCAGTCATTTATTGGAAAGCCACTCTTGTTCACATGAAAACCTAATGCTGGTTTGAATCTGTTCTTTTGATCAAACCCTGCTTTCTCAGGTGCACCTTCTTCAGAATCGTTTCCTGTGGATTCCTCGCCACTGTGCGACTCCAAACAACTACGAAGAACTTCATCAATTGGATTTTCCACAGCGTTCGTAAAGTTAGACAGTGAGTAATATGTCGAAGATCTTTTCATGTTGAAACTTTAAAAATTCTAAGACATTTCAATTTTCATTTCCTTAATAGTTCGCAGAAAGTAGAATATTGTGAGGTGAAGCTTTTATAATCCAGTGGTTGCTAAGGCAATTTTGACCTCACTAATCAACTTCTAATTATCTCTTTTGTTTTGGACCATTGTTTGGACAAAGTCCACCGAAAAATATGTCGCAACACTTTTCTGAATTTTCAAGGGATAGTTGCCTTGGTGACAAAAGATTAAAAGGAATAAATATTTCTATCCAGAAATTATAAAATTGAATTATCCTGAGTGTCGTACGTTTATTTATCGATTGACTGGCCTGGATTTGTTGTTTGAAATGCAGAAAATTTGCTGACATTTCACAATCGTCTAATTTTGCGAATAATGTTAACAAGTTTGGAATCCGAGGGGACTAGGAACGAGAGAATTATTCTTCAATTTCTTTGTGTTTGTCATGGATTGTTGATCCTTGGTCAGTTAAACTATTACTGTGTGTTCATGTTCTTAACCAACCTGTTATTGTCAAGTAGGCTGCTGCAATTTAGCTGTTGGAGTAGCATAAAATGAGTGTGGCTCCTTTTACTTTGGAAATCGTTTTAGTGTTCCTTGTTACTCTTTACGTCCTTCATCAGTATGGGAACTTAAGGAAGCAGCATTACGTCGTCACAATTGCTGTCTTTATTTCATGGTTTTTTTCATTCCTTATAATTTTTATTCTGCCTTTAGACGTCTCATCGGTAGGTTAATATTTTAGTTTTTATTCAAATTTAAATGTGCTCACTTGAAAGTTACAACAATCCATTAAGAGATGGCTTGTTTAAATGGAAAAAATATTTCAATATGTGAATTTCCGCGTGAAATGTGAATTCTAGTTGCTGATAATTTTAATTCAGTTTATGTGAAAAGTATACTCATTTGTTTAATTGCTAGCAGTTGTTTACAAAATTTCAATTATAGCAAATATTTTAAAAATACCAAATAATAAAGCCTATGAAACTGTGGTATGAGCTTACCGTAACTCAAAAAAATTTATGAATTTGAGGTATATTTTGATTATTTATTATCTTCGGTTAACTACAGTCACTCACTACAGTCACTACGGTTAACTACATTTTCTTCGGTTAACTACAGTCACTCACCAATGAAATTCAGGGTCTACAGTTTCAGGAAAGAAGCTCAGCAAATTTGATTTGGTAACACAATGATTAGACCACACTTATGTTGGCCTATACTGTATGAACAAACACAAGCCCTCCATCAGACACCTTTTTAGGTTATTTTACTGTATTGCACAAAATAGAACCATTTAGACTTCTCAGAAAACACAGTGGATGTTGAAAAAAATCTAAAATGAAAAAAAAAATAGATAAAATAATGAAAAATTTCATGTAATAATTTGTTACAGGTGTAGCAAGGTGTATTATAGGTTTATTGAGGTATTCGTTACTTCAGAATTTAATATATGTTGTCTTGTCCCATTGTCACTTGTTCATAAATTTTACTTTGAGTATAAAGGACTTGCAAACCACCAATTTTTTTCAAGTCAAGCAGGAAGTTGATGAATGGTGAAATTTCAATATGCTGTCTAAGCCAAAACTCACCCAAAGAATAGATTGCTTCTTCAGCCAAAATACCTAGAAAACAAAAAATTTCCCACTTTAAAAAGACACTGTATTTTAATTTTTCTAGTTTAAACTCTGAGTTGATTACTGACTAAAGGTTACAGCAACATGTAAGCATACATGCCATTAATCCTGACATCCCAAGGCATTTAGAACTGGAAATATAAAATGAAATAAATTCAGATTGTTTATGTTGATGTGGTAAGGGTGCTTTGTTCTTGGAAAGAAGGTGACAAAGCATGCTCTCAAGCTTTAGACAAACAGGTAGCTTGACCTATCAAAATGCAGTGTAAAAGTTGCTTGCCTTGTGACATACATACTAGTTTGAAGCCTAGAAGTTGAAATACATGCTACAAACAACCTTACTTGCTTGACAGAAATCCAAATCTGGATCTGTTTCAGACAACTCTTAATCAGAGTAGGACTTTTACTGTAATTGTACAGGTGCTACTGTTATATCAAAAATACACCTGTGCAACTATCTTGGACTCCCTTAAGTACAGTAGTGATAAGGATATGTCCTGGTTAATTCCCAGACTACATACTTTTAAAAACCATATGTTAAAATTTTTTTGTCCATTACATTTCAGACATTTTACCAGCAGTGCTTGAAAGAATATGATTCAAGAAAGAACAGTAGCAATGAGTCAAAGATTTTTGTTGCTGGAAATTTCAGTGATCACAAGAGTCAAACAAATACCACAAGCAATTCATCTAATGTTCAAAATTCTTCTTTATACGTACCATGCCAAAAACCATGGAGTTTTATGCCAGTAAAAGTTCTTCCAGATCTTTGGCTAGTTGTTTACTGGTCATCACAGATATTATCATGGTATGAAAAACTATATTTTATGTAACTAAGTGATGTAACTATATTCTTTGTTAGATTAACTAGTAGGCATTGTAGCAGTGATCCAAAACCTGGAGTGCTGACATATCCAAACAGCATACAAAACAATCTTAGGGGGTATATTATTTATTCAATGTAGTTGACAGGGATGGATTGTCCTAAAATAATTTTACTCTCTATTAGTTGAATTTTCAGTTCATCATACAGGCAACTCATCCTGAGCAACTAATGAACTGGAGTTATGCAAAGAGAAACCTAATTTTTCTCATCCATTGACCACCCTGCCCAATCTTTGTTTTTCTGCCTAATTTTTAGAAATTTAGGTTGTACATATGACTTAAGCCTTTCCAACATTTCTGTAAGTCATCTGAAGTTATGTGTTTGGTGATGTGGTCAAAAGACATTAAATATAAATAAAAACCCCCACCATAATTTGTACAGTATTAACTCAATTTCCATAAATCTTCATAAAGTCACTTGATATCATGAAGAAGCAGAAAGGCAGTTTATGCTTTATGCTGCTGAATCCAAACAATATAACATATTATTGCAATTGTGGCCGTTTGGTCAAAACTAGTTTGCAAGTATTTTCACTGAATTTGGCATGTTTACCTGGAGACAAGCAATTCTACTGTACACAAAAACTAGACTAAGAACTCTTCTTGGGAAAAAAATGTAAAAACCAGACCCTTTATCTGTAGTAACATACCCAGTGTAGCATAAGTTACAAACTTTGTGAGCATAAGGCATACAGACATTTGATTGGTATCATTAATTTTCAATGGAAATGGGCCACAGGATCAGATATCTGGATACCTGAAGACAGCATCAGTTTTTTGTGTAATAAAATGCATATACTTTTAATTTTTTTAATGAGCATTAGTTACTCAGTTTATACAAATGACTGCATGCTTGCACACTTCTCCCACTCACATAGACTGGGAATCTTTCTTATATACCAACAGTACAAGATGAGGCAAACCTTTATAGTTTTACTCTGCATGGGTAATGCTTGACAGTGAGTTTATTCAGCAGCAGGAGTTCTTTAACATATAATATTTTTTTGAGGCATTGTGTGCAATTTCACCATTATTGTAATTATTTCAAGCATCAAGAAGTGGGATTCCAGATTCAAGTGTATGTTAAGGATGTATCCAGTTCTCACTTCATGTTTGATTCTCACTTGCAAATTACTTGGACATAATCCTTGCAAATTTTTTAGTCTCATTAGGACAGCAACTGTAGGTTGTAACAAACCATTTCAGTCCATCCAACATCATTAGTTTGTTGTCTGAAGTCACATGGTTGATGATGTTATCAAAAGAAGTTAAAAAGATTCAAACAACTTACCATAACTTCTGCACTGTTAGCTCAATTTTATGTGGTATCATGAAGAAGTGGAAATGCAGTTAATTCCTTATGTTGCTGAATCCAAACATTATCATAAAGTATAATTATTGTCATTGTAACCAAAGATACAAATGTCATTGTTTTGATGGTTCAAGCCTTTGCATTCCAGAATAAACAGCAAAAGTGGCATTTCAAATAAGATCATGATAAGTCTGTAGATGCTGAAGTGATCTGCTGTTTTCTTGGGAGAAGTATATGTACTTGTACATCTACCAGTCTTATACATTATAAATTTAGGTGGGCATTCTCATTGCATTTTTATGTGTACAGTAGGAAGTGTAAAGTTGCTAAAGAAAGTAATCAAGAATACTGACTGTCTTATTGCACAGTCTTAGCAAAAAAAAGTGTTTGGTGATAGAAGTGCAGAGGAAGTTGATGAGTTCATTATGAAAGTTATGTACAGTACTAAGGAAAGGACAACAAAAGCTGTGCCCACCAGAATTTGCTTATATAATGTGAACATACTATTTGCTTTGATGGACAAAGGTACAGTGTTTGGAGTCAATCTGGTATATTTGTCCCATTTCAACATGTTTATAAGTGCTGACAACAAGGACACAATAATGATAAACACCAAAGTTCCTCAGAACCTTCTGAGTCATGGACAAGAATACTAGCAATTCAGGTGTTTGATTGCAGGAATGACTAGATGCCTTAAAAAACATGAAAGGGCTGCAGCTCTGACCTGGGAGTCCTGAATTTGCCTCATTCGTAGAAAGGTTAACAAACAAATGGTAAGCAGTCATGTTTCATCTTGCAGAACATGCCATTTTAGATTGATGACATGACCTGGAAAAAGTAGTTGAATCAGTTATTCATGAAAATCAAAATAAATTTTTAATTTATTCCAACAACATCATCACCTACATTACAGTGCCCAAATTTAAGTCAACTAAACTGTTGCAGTTATATATCAGAATAAATTTCTTGTTAAAACAACTGCAAACAAGACTAGTCTTATGCTTCTAATGTGGAGCAAATAGTAAAGAACTTATGGCTGTTTTGGGTATTTTGGGAATACAAATATAAACTGAATAAGCTATTGCAGCTATATATCATAAGGAAGTCCTCATTATAACAAATCTAAATATACCTTATTTTTATAAGTACACCAAAAAGATAACTTATGGCTATTTTCACCATCTTTTAATTTCTTCCCATGATGTCGTGAGCCAAAAGCAAAAGGATTAATATAATCAAATATTGTTATTTATTACTAGAATGCTCACTTTAAGACAAAGAAATAAATGTGATTTATTAGAATTGTCTTTTGAGTTGGTCGTCAACCACATGACTTCAGATGATTTACAGAAATGATGTTAAGACTGAAATGGTTTATTACAACCTACATGACATATCTTCATCATCAGAAATAAGAACAAAGGTTAGGTATTGCAGTTGGTGAGTGAGAAAATTTCCCTGCCTATGAGAGTGGGAGAGGTGTGAAAGCATGTAGTCATCAGTATAAACTGAGTAACTAATGGTCTATGAAGAAATTAAAGTATATGCATTATACTATATAAAAAGCTGATGCAAACTATATAAAAAACTGATACTGTCTTCAGGCATCCAGATTTCTGATCCTGTGCCCCATCCTCAGTGAAAATGATACCAATCAAAATTCTGTATGCCTTATGCCCATAAAGATCCTAACCTACCACTGAGTAGTTAGGTAAAGGGTCTGATTTTTAAATTTTTTTCCAGAAAGAGCTCTTAGTCTTGTTTTTGTGTACAGCAGAATTGCTTGCTTCCAGGTGACCATGCCAAATTCATTTTAAAAATACTTGCAAACTAGTTTTGAACAAATAGAATCCCTTCCTTTTCAAGTAGTGACCGTTTTGTCAAATGAAACATTTTAACGAAAATGTTTGACTATGTGCAGCCCCAAAAAAGCTTGCAACTTTATTGTTAGCAGCACGTCTAGAATCTGAATTTTGGAGGGGGAGTAGAAAAGGATGCCTGGTATACAGTAGGTCCGTATTTTTAGGAAGTCTGGGAATATAATAGAATATAATGGAATTTTTTTTAAATTTTTTTTGAAGACTCATTTTTCGCAACGTACGAGCAGTGCAAAAAATGCTCTCTTTTCTGTGACTAGAGTTATCGGTTTGTCTTCCTTAAAATGCTTTTGAACGAGCAAGACGTGAGATTATAAAAAACTTAGTGTGTGAGTAAAAAAATTCATGTTTACCCTAGTGAGTGGAATAATTCTACTGTCACGTTGACCATCGTTTTCTATTATGTTTTCGGTTATTAATATTTTTCACGAGAAACAAGAGGATGTGGACGTCACTTAACGACAATGATCCTCCCTGAACTTAAAAATTATTGAACACCTGCCTAATTGTCAAAAAGTTAGTCCGGCATGCTTACAAACAGAAAACGCCCAGGTGAGAAGTTCATTTTACGAAGCATAGAGAACAAATTCCCCCGGAGCAGTGATGCAGTAGTTGATCCACAGTATGCGTGCAGGTCCGCTGCACGCTGCATTTAATGCACAACCACCATTCACTGTGAGGGTTTCAAAAATTTCGATAAAATTAAAATACTTAATCACAATACCCCCTTTAGGATTTTTATCTATAATTCATTTTCTTGTTAGGATCGTCTTACCCATCATGCAGTCCTATTCATATGCTGGAAATTTTACAGTGAGGGGAAAAATTAAAACAGCTTTGATTGAGAATGCCATCTGGTATGGTAGTTATCTGATCATCTTTGTTGGGCTGCTGTTGTATGTCATTTTTAATCCAGATCTTGATGTTAATGGGTAAGTCTTACCTTAAATTACCTGTTTTGTGCAATATATTGCAGACCAAGTACTGAGGCTGTGAAATTCTATGTGAAGTGCGTGTGTGTTACTTGTAGTGATGAATGGCTTTTCGTGTACTATATATCAACTACTTTCGGGGATCAATTTAAGTATTCTTCCCCTTCTCTAGATATTACACCCCAATGTGTCATTTTGATTATTCAGTTACGTATGTTATTATTCTGATGACATGTGAAAACAGTCGCTCTCCTTGGAGAAAGAACACGACACAGCACTTGAAGAATTGGTTAACCATCTTACGAACACACCAGCATGCACTGCCTTGGCCAACGAAGAACTAGAGCGAACTTTAAGCGTGCGAAAAGCTATTCGACAACTTTATCTTAAAATCGAGCCTCCCCACTTGGATCTTGTACGACCAGAGAATGAAGTTCGAGAACAAACACTTTTACCAGCTGGAGAAATCATACGGCACAATTCGTTCACTTCACCACTTAGAACCTTGCCGTCGTTGTTGAGTAGTGTCCCAGTGAGTGAAACGAACTGATGGGATCTGCTTGTATAGAAGTAGTGCACGCTTATAACTGTGCAGTGAACGAAGAAATGGGCTTTCACCGTTCTAGCTCTGCTTTGGTCGTTCTTCTCGATTGTCAGTTGATCTAATGTTCGGCTCCAGTGGGCCTGAGCCGGCAGCGGAGCACGAGAACTACGAACAGAAATGAAATCCTTGTGTGAGAGGTGTAAACGTTCTTGCTGGCAAATACAGCATGAAGAAGAAAGCAAAAGAGAAGAAATATTGGAAGAGAGATCTAGTTTTGGTAGGTAAGTTGATAGCATGTGGTGGACTGGGCAAGCTTCGATCTCATAAGGATAAGAGGAGCTCTGAGTTGTTGCTCTCCCACCGTAATTTGTTATTGCCAAGCAATTTTATTCTTTTGGCACATACCACACTAGAACAGAAACTGCCTAGAACGAAAACATCTTGCGAGAAAAACAACACCAGCACATAGTAATAGAGCCTGAACATTCCAAAATCCAGTCTGTCAGCGGCAGTAACGAAGTAGAAATACATACCTTTGTACGTATTGCCAGAAAGAAAACAAGTTGGAGATCAACAACCAAGAAAAACCCCGCAGTGCAATCACCAAAAAAACAGCAAAGCATCTCTTCCACTCACCATGATAAATGAAAGAAACAATGACGGTACACGACAACAAAACACAGTGGAGGAGCCGAGGAGGTTGCTGGCGTAAGCAGAGAACAAGCCTTCCGAATACGTACCCGAAACTACTCAGACAGTCCGCTGCAAAATATGCGTAAGTCGTCCTCCAGAAACTTTTAATAATCTAACTACGTCAATTTAGGAGACCCAGGACGATCGTCATCAAGAATACCAGCCGTACAGCTCACGCCCTCATTCCCCAATTATTTACCAATATTCTATATTGCACTATGGATATACGCATCGTACCATCTCCTTGGTTCCATTAAACCGCCATGTTTTACTCGCCGTTGCTGATATTTGACCCGCTGCGTTGGAGTCTACATTGTATGAACATGTTTTTCTTCCTATTCAGAGCTTATATCAGCAGGATGAACAATTTCGTTACTTACTTGGTCATTCGCTGTTTCTGGGAGAAGCACGTGCTCGGACCGCAGTGCACGATAATTGTCAACCTCATTTTTTAAAATTCCACTCAAAGTTCTCGCGGCCCTTTCTACTTTTACAGCAACGCTAACTCTTCCATGGAATAGAGTTTCACTGGACGTAAAGAACATACAGAATGAGCTCGGCCTTGACGGCATTAAACATATAGTCGTTTAATTACTCTACTTTACAGATGTCTTTTCCCCCCACAGCAATTTTTCCTTTGCAAACCACTAACACAGTAACACGAGAAGTGGCAGCTTCTTGGAAACCTATGATTTTTTAGGACGCCAGGACTGCTATCATATTCAAGCAATATTCAAAAATGCAGAGGTTTTTCTTCGATTACTTTTGCCAGATCAGCAAACTCTTTCCCTTTCTTTTACTCACCCAATGGAAGTGGGATAACATTCTTACAATGCGATCTTCGTTCAAAGTCGGCAGGTTTGATTGTATCATTTGGAAATATTTGGTTGGCCGCTTGCTTGAAATCATTTGTAATCCCTCTTCCTGTGGTTATATAGCCACATAAAAATAGGTATTTCTGTGGTCTTGCTATTATGCAAGAAGAGCTGGATGTCGTAAATGTTAAGGCTAAGGAACGTGCTTTTACGGCTTCATTCAACCTCCTATACGTTGTTGGCTGTTGGCACAAGTGTGTCTTATCGTGTAACCAAACCATATCGTGTCAAACTGTAACTTTATTCCCACACGAACGTCCGCCGCAGCACGCATGTAAACCGCCTTCATGAAACGTTTACCTACGTGAATTTAGGAAGCCCAGGATGCTCGTCGTCAATAATACCAGGAGCCCAGGATGCACCCTCATTCCCTATTTACTCACCAACCCCTTACTGTGTTCTGCACCATGGATACACATCTCCTTGGTTGCGTACACAGCCATAACCAGTAACCATGTTTTATCTACCACATCATAGTCCACGTGAAATGTATTAATCCGTTTTAATTTTATTCAAAACCTTAGTGAACTCGAGAGAGTAAATATCGAATCGATAAGATGACATTGCACTGCAGTAATAAGGAAAAAGTTGTTAAACTACTCCTTTAACAAACCCAGCTGCACATTAAAAAGACAAGAAAGTAATTTTAAGTCATAACGCAGACTGATTAATCGTAATTAAGCAACACGAAATCTTTGCTAAATTTCATAGCAGAGGTTTGCTTTACTAGGGTAGTGTGTGACGCGACCCCCTATTGCGGTAATCCAACGACCTTATACGCGACACATGATTGGCACGTGATATTTGTTTGGTACTTTAGTACTATTACGGCGAAAATCCATATCCGAAAAAAGCAGATAATGCCGAAACAAAGACGTGTAGAATGGGTAAGAACAAGAGAAGAGAAGTATTATAACAGTATTTTAAATACATGGACACCTTGGTTATCATTCTGCGTCCTAACAAATTTTGACCGCTGACCAGATATTTTTTGTCTTAGGATAAAAAAGCGTCGGCTAAAATTATGAAATGAAGTTTCCATTGAGTGTGGATTAGGAAAGATGGCCAGGGAATCAATAGATATAATTTAAGTGCAATCACTACCAGCAAGATCAATACTGCCACTATTCCTTCGAGCCCAGTTTACGCGTGCCTTCTCCCTGAGATTATTTTCTCAGAAACCTGGGGAACCCCTAATCTCTGAATCCTTGCGTGAAACAAGAAGAGCGACACGGCGGTTGCGATGTTACTTTGTAGTGTCATACTAACTGACGTTTAAATTGAATTTCTTCTGCTTTACAGAACCCAACTCAAGATCATTGGAATTACAGCGTCGAACACCTGGGGCCTTCTGCTGCTTGTGTTTTTGATGGGTTATGGTTTGGTTGAAGTGCCACGGTCAGTATGGCTTGCTTCAAAGTTGGAATATCAGATAGCCCATATATATTTCAAGGTCTCAAAATTGAGTACTGAAAAAGAAGAAGCAGAAGAAAAACTGAACGAAGTGCTTTCTGTAAGATGATTTATCCATATATGATCATTTACTTTCCAAAATGATATGGAGGCTTCTCCAAGTTGAATTAAATCCGGGAAATTAAAACCCAGTTTATTGTTTGCAGGTAATCGGATTTACCAATCTTTGGTGCTTTAGTGCGGCAATCTGTCAATTAGAATGTAGTCGAGTATTTGGAGCGTAATTATTCTATTAGAGGGTTGACGAGGATAAATGCAATTATGAAATGACCTTTTAGAAATGAAAATACGTTTGCTAAATTCGTTAGCATGTCGTACTCATCCATAGGTTCCAGGCTCATACATTAAGAAGAGTGGGAACCTGTATTTTGTTTTAATAAGATCCGACAGCTGAGCACATTTTCCAAATCATAGAAGACCGACAAGAGCTTTGGTCGATAATCCCTATATGACTTTATTGATAATATTCGATAAATATTTTGCATCATCTGCAGGAGATATACAACTCTTGGAAAAGTACTGATGAATATTTGGATCTTTTTCATTTTGCTCTCTCTGGTTTGCGTGATTATCATAAGTTAATTGATAAAAGCGAATATAATCTTCAGAAACTTACGCGTGAGAATAGTTTTTAGATATCCTATTCTTACACATCTCCTTATAGCTCAATCAGTTCAGCATAAGACTAAAACACCGGACTTTAAACCCCGCTGAGGTCGTTTTCCCTTAGTAAGCCAGGTGACGGTGAAAAGTTTGTAAAGCCAACAACAGTGTCAACTATTTCGTGGATTTTGTGCATTAACTTTACATAAGTGCAAGCTTGGATACAAGATACGTACTGAATGCCAACGATCGTTAAGCTCAAAATCCTGGTGGACAACGTTGGTGAAGTTGATTTGAGGGGTACCGCCCGCTTACAGCCCACTATTGCCTTGCCCATATGAAATTATTGTCCGGTGCCTAGTTGCAATGGATATTCTTGCCATTTCATTTATCAAGGATTTTTGGTTTAGCAATTTAAACATGATACAATATAGTGATGTGAACGTCAGAGTTTCATGTGTTAATAATCACACTTACGGAAGATTATGCACTGAGCATCTATTTTACGACAGATCTCATTGGCTTAATTGCCAAAAAGTACCAAGAACTTCACTATTGAGTCTGTGCTGCCAAAAACTGTTAATGCAGCAGTTTATCACCTTTTCTATCTGAGTTTCAGTAGCTTTAGCGTTAGAGCATCTCACCTGCTATCTGAAGGTCTCTAGTTTGATCTCCCGACAGAGGCTTAAAAATTTAATGCGGATATGAGCATGATGAATGATAGCATAAGGTAAGCAGGTGCTGTTTAACCTAACCTGAGGTAGGACAAAAATAAAATAAAAATAAAACAAAAATCCAAGTAACTTCGTCACACAAATTCGGTTTTCAGCAATTTCTAAAGTGCCGGAATCATGGCTATAAGAACTGGAGCTACCACGGGAGCTACCATTCAGAATTTTGTCCGCAGTTGATTAATGCAGTAATAAACATAAAATTATCGCTCCCCAATAGAATTTCCCGAAGAATCACAAATGGTATTCTACATTTACGTTTTAGCTTTTCTTACCTTCCGAAAGTTTTTAAAGTAACCACATCCATTGTTTTGCCAACTAAAAGATTTCTGCACTGTCATACTAATATTAAGGTACCGTCATCATGGCTACCATGCCTTCAACGGCGTGAAACGGCACGTAGAAATACCATTTGTAACGTACAATTATTCAGTTATATGAATGATTGCCATTTCAGTGTTGTGTTTTCTTGACAAAACTGCTAAGCATTATAATCGAAGTTGTTATTTTAGAACCTTAATTAGAACGCGTTGTATCTTAAAAATGCAAAACATTAACCTCGAACATTAAAAAGACAATTCCACGACGTTTTTATACAGTGGTTCTTTTAACGAGTCTGTTTGTATAAAAAATACCATTTATGTTTTTTAGGATGTGAGAAAAGCTTGTGAGTCTATCAGGTATAATCACAAATTCAGGAAACATCTTGAAGTGATAGTAAGAAAGGTCAGTCTTCCCATTATGATTCGAATTTAAATGTATCAAAAACGGCCCTAGGTCAAAGCTACTGTAGTTTGCGAACAAGACGCCTAGTTGCTCAAGCAATTACGCAATACAAAAAAAAGCTGACACTTTAAGAGTACAGTATTTTCAAAAAGTCACGTTTTTACCAAAAAATTGTGTCGCCAACGTTTGTGCAGAATATGACAGTCCAGCATTTTTTGTGAAACACTAGTGCCCAGATGCGGACCAGGAGACATTTAATAGAGGAACTGATGATTATGTTGACTACGATGATGGCAGAGGAAGTCGAATGAAAGAAATCTATGAGGAGAAAGATCTGATAAAATTGCATCGACAAGTAATCTCGCAGACACAAATTACAAGGAAAGCCAGATGGTAAGCTGAGACGTTGACTAGCCTTTTCAAATGATGGGAGTTTCAATTTTTTTCTATGGTGAGCGGGGCCTCTGGATGAGAAATAGCCACCAAAAAATTAATGAAGAACACTTTTGCGTTAAAAAGTTAGCAACATTTTTGTTCCTGGCGGAATGACAAAATGACGTTTCGTACATGACATAGCTCATGTTCGAACTTGGAGTTACAGCAGTCAATCAGCATTGCACTAGGGTTCACAGTAAGACGACTCAATTCTAGTATGGTTGCATATGGAAACTATCTGGTACACCATAGTTCACTAACATTATTTAACAATTGAGAGATAAGAGTAATTGTGATAGCTATAATACCTTGGCCGAGGTATGTCTAAACTGTGAAAGCAAAAGCTGATGCGGATGACACAAACTATGCTTGATAATTCTCGCTACTGTGAGAAAACCAGATTCAACTATTGTTTTATTACACGATTTTATTTTGCGCCGCTTAAAATTCTGCGCTTAAATGCTTTACGATAATGGGAATTGTGCGTACGACTATCGGAAGAAATGACGTGGCATCTTCATGTAAAAAAACAGTGTCTGCAGATATGACAAACTCCCACCTTTGGGAATTACTTGTCGATTTGTAGACTATCAAAAATTCAAATTTAATATAGCGCCGAAATTGCTGTAAAATTTGATTATTAGTTATAAAAAATCCGTCCGAACCAAATTTCGTCAAAATGCTCAAGTGCGCTAATCTGACTTATCACACAGGTCAATCATTCCCACCATATATTGCAAGCTTTCGTGATAGCCTATATAACTGTGTAATTGAGCAAATTTAGTTCTCGGTTGTTGACCGTCTTTTCAATGACCTTAAGGGCTACTGAATGTTCCAATTATCCGCAAAATTTTCAGAAGCATAGCATCATACAGCTTATGTGACAAACTGATAAATCAAAAACAGTTAAACTGATACCTCGTTTGCTGAAGAGCTTAAATATTTCTTGTTTGAAGCATGTTTTATTAAATCAATTTGTAATAAAACTTTTACTTCTCATTCGCATTTTGGCAGTAACAAACGCATAAAACGTCGCTCAACCAAAAATCATGTACAAGTCATTTTTAATCTTTTATAAATATTCGCAAATCAAACTTAAAAGTTTTAATTATGAAAAAAACTTGTTCAACTAAATATGTTTAGTCAGCATGAACGGAAGAAGGTGCACAATTAGAAATCTTGATTTTGGGTAGTAATAATTTAAAAGTGGACCTACTATTCAAACTTTACTATTGATTTAAGAAACAATACTGTTGGTTTTCTTAGTCAGTGGAACCGTGTGATCGAGCAAGCTTTCCAATTGGAAGATTTGCAGAAGAATGCCAGTAATCGAGAAAGGTTTGTTTAAACAAGTTTGTTTAATTGTTGGTGAAAGCTAAGTTTAAGACTAGCTTTTGCGAATAGCCATTCTCACCAAATCTTGTTACGCCTTCTTCCTGATCCTTCGTATTCACGTATTACGTAGTTTGACATGAATATAAAAATCTTTCTTACTGGTAATGTCGCTTTCGCAATGCAGCTAGTGTAACCTAGAAAACTTCACAAATAAAAACAATCACACTGCCAAGTAAAAACATTAAAGTACAACTTGGATTAGTTATTACCAGCTGAAATCAAGTAAAGTAAAGCAAGATTTCAATTTTAGAGTTGTTTTTTTTTTAATGTTATCAGGGTTTATTTGTGTAGTTCTTCTTGCCTCAGTTATGCCAGCTGCACTGGTCGTTCTTCATAGGCTTTATGAGAAGCACAAAATGCATGACCAGTTGGACTTTTGATGAGCTCAACATGCTTAAAGATTTCATTACTTAAAGAAGGAATTTTTTTCACAAACCTTTAGGACTTCCCAGAAACCAGAGCAAAACATTTTTTACCCTTCACGACTCGTGATAAATATTATTACCAAGCAGATAACTTTAAAAAGACTCATAAAAACGCAAATTTGCTAAATACATAAAGGAATTTTATTGCTAACGTTTCGTCACTATACAAGTAACATCATCAGAGTGATTACGATTACACAGTCTCGCAGCTTAAATACCTAACTATTACAAAACAGGATGTGTCGGATGGAGTAATGAAGAGGTGTCGAGAAGTAGGGTAAAGAACACATCAGTGGGAGCAAAGAATATAATGACGAATAGTGATTAATCAACACCTCTTCATTACTCCATCTGACGCATCCTGTTTTGTAATGGTTAGGTATTTAAGCTGAGAGACTGTGTAATTGTAATCACTCTGGTGATGTTACTTGTGTAGTGACGAAACGTTAGTAATAAAATTCCTTTATGTATTTAGCAGATTTGCGTTTTTATGGGTCTTTTTAAAGTTATCTGCTGAGCAATAATATTTATCACGAGAATTCGCTTCCCGCCTAGAACGTCCATTGCCACTGTTCGTCACGACTCAATATGCAGTTTGTTGGTTTGTTGTTATACTTCATTGGTAGCACGTAGAATGCTCATTTACACCTTTCGTCCTTCCTACCACATTGTAAAAAAAATAAGTGAAAATTTCATTCCTGTGGAAAGGCTAATTCAGCTAGCTGTTCGTTTTCACTTTTTTACGCTCTCTTGCATAAAGGTAATACAACAAATGTAACTCCAGTTGTAACGAAATGACTGCGATCGGTCTTTGGCCATGCTATATAATTTGTTTTGGTGATTCTTTCTGAACAACGTGGTCTGTTTTATTAACTTCTTACTTTGTAGAGTTTATAAATCAGCCTTAGAAAAACCGAAAATTTTGATCAGATTACCGCCTTCATTGGGTAAGTAGATACTGATAATGGATATTTACGAAACGTGAGAAGTAACCTGATGTCATTGGGACCTGGGCCCCAACTGGACTTACCCCGACTGATTAAAATATACTGCCGAATTTTGAGGATCATCTTTGTTCATTCCGCGTAACTATATGTTTGAGGTGCGTTAATGTTTTTGTGCGGCCACTTTTGACGCAGCTGCTATAAATTTATTGTTACAAATAGTTTGGTTGATCAAAAGGTGTTTTGATGTAAGTGGTTCTATCAGACATTGTGGATTATTAAGCAAGAGGCTAGTAAGTGGAGTAAATTGAGAAATGTTAAGCTATGCATGATTGTGTTCTGTCGATTCTTATATAGAGTGGCATTGGAAAGTTTGGTTAAAACCTTGGTGTCTTCGTGTGCTTGCAGTCATCTTGGCCGTTCTAAGCGTAGCGCTGATCTGGTCAGAAGTTACTTTCTTTATAGTCGAGCCACGATTGTCATTGTTTGCTCTATTCTTGTACAAAGCGCAAAAGGGATACTATTATTTCTATGTCGAGGTAAGTCAAGGTTGTCAAACGGATTTGAAGTAGCCGGACTGCCGGGAAAAGGAGTGAATACCTTGCATGAGTTGGTGACATTGCTGGCACTTTTTGACAACCCTGTGAGCTCATATTTACTGATAGTTTTCTTTATCTTTGGGCTTCATTACCATATAATTTAGCTAGGAAATACTAATAAGGCCATGCAATGAGGACAAATTAAATTATTGGGGAGGGACTGGCGTCGTAAAAAATACCAGTTGTCGGTGTACCAAGGGTGTACCAATGAAGGTATACCAATGCTATCGACACACCGGCAATTGACCGAAAGGATATAACGGAGAAGGCGGTTAGACTGCGCGCTTGCTTTTTTCCAAGTGGCATGAGAAGCCACGCTTTATATATATATATATATATATATATAATACAATACAATCATTTTCTATATTGACTTTATGTAGAGTGCTCAATATCTTGTAAGATAGAGACGTGAAACTCTGAGTAACTAAGAATTTTAAGCTTATTCATTTCATATATATATATATATATATATATATATATATATATATATACTAACATATGGAAAATCTTGATATATCGATAGAACTAATAAGTCATACAGTCAAACTGATATGGAACTTTTACCGATACCTTTGGTCTGTTGCTATACATTGTCGTTGAGACGGACGAAAACGAAAATTATTCGCCTTATTGAGCAATTTTTCTTTTATTTCATCCTGCCTAATTGTTGGTGTTCTTTCTTTTTCCTATAGTTGGTATCATGGGTCACCATCACGTATATGTGTGTATGCACTTACTTTACTGTGTTTCGAATCCGAATCTTCAATTACTATTATTTTGCTCCTCATCATCAAACTGATCCTAACAGCTTGCTTTTTAGTGGATTGTAAGTACAAATCAATGACGTCCAGACCTTCTGTTCACGAACCATCGTATGGTTTAATCCAAGTCTAAATTATAGCGTCTATCTTTGTGTTTGAGATTCATCTTTTCTTTAGGTTATTGTGTCGTTTAACGTACGCTCTTTGCCTTAACTTCTTGAGCGTTATCCACCTCGATAGTCATATAACTGGCGTGCTGGACTTGGAAGATACCGCGTTTACTTCGGTATGTGAATTTCAGAAAGACGACATACGCAGTCGTTCTTTATGTGTTTCATCATTGAAACAATCTTTGTCTAAATATTTATTAGTGGTGGTGAAAAATTTGTCCGTATTTTAGAAATTATTAAAATCGTAGAAATAAATTAAAATTTGGATGGTTAAACGTATTTGCTCAATCCAGAGCACGGGTTGGAGGTATGATACTCTTTAAAGTTGTATTACTTCCTAATTATTATCTTATTTACTGAGTTAATCTCATTAATGATGTAAAATGTTCGTTGTCAAATTAAATCTAACCCGTCAGAGTTATTAAATACTTGAAAAGGAAATATAGTCACTTTCAGACTTATTTTTATAATACATTTTCTTACGTAAATTAGTTTTTCTCATATTTGTCATGTGTATCAACATTCGTCATTGGTATTTTCCACTAATTTGTCATGTGTCTATATACTCAATGTATATCTAGAATGGTATTTTGGCCTGATCTATGCCCTGATTTTATCGTTTAGATTATGGGTCATATGGATGTGCTTTCCTTTATCGCTAATGGCTTTAATATTTATTATCCAATGAGCATTGTATTAGTTTGCTTGGCAACGTATTTCAGTTTGGGATCACGGTGTTTGAACCTTTTGGGATTTCAAGCGTTCGTTATTGAAGATGAACTATCGGTTGATTATGTGGCAGAGGGAAAAGATCTTGTCAAAAGAGGTAGTATATGTTCCCATCTTCCATACACATAGTCCTTTTAGCTTCACGTACGTGTAATTTGGCTAAACTAGAACGCCGAGGAACACAGGTGACTCGGGTTCTATCACTAAACCTTTCTTGTGTGATCTTTTTTCCCTTTAGATTTTTTGTTCTATTTTGTTTTTTGCTTTGTTCTTTCATTCTATTGTTGTAATTTGTTGTCCTAAGACAGCTGTATGCATGAGAGGATTTGGTGGGTTCTCAAAGATGTTACGTTTCAAATTGCGTGTAGTGAAGGCACAAATTGCGCTTTATACAGTTTGCCATTGCGTTTACATTTTTCGGGTTGGCGACTAAAACTGGAGCGTTGGTCACTTAATTGGCCACATGTTGACTAGTGAGTGTCTCGGATTCATTACTCACAGAAACCTTTTGTAACTGGGTACTAAAACGTAAAACCAAAATGACATGGAGGCCTTTTTGTAAGTTAGTCTCAGTCCCCTATGCGGCCATCTGACGTAAGTTTTAGGGAAAGACTTAACTGCATTCAGTTAATGCTGTTACGCTAAACATCTGCTTCCAAGCTCTTGACTTGACGTTAATTTTTGGTTACGGTTGGACGTATAGGTTTAAGTTAAGGGTTAGAATTTGGTTTGGAAATTGTTCCGAAATAATAACATTACGAGTCACGACATCAAATGGGCGCAGAAATAACCCCATAACTTAGTTAGACGCTGATGAAGTCAGTTTGACGTCCATTTGAAGTCACTATTTGGGAGAGGCAAACTTCAGAGCATACTCAATCATGTGGTAACATCAAGCTGCGACATTGCATGTGTAAATCGTCCTAGGGCCAAGAACACGCTACTCTCCCGACGAGTCAGAAGGCAAATGTTTTTCTATATGCCAAGAATCAAACAATCGAGAAAAGGTAATAATAAAATAACTCGAGCTTTCAGAGTTATAAACATACAAACTGAAGGGCAACCACAACTTCGCGCGAAAATGCGGTGACTGTTCTGTCAGACCAAAAGTTTGAAACTTAACCACAGTGGCTACAATGGCAATTCGGCTTTAAAATGAACTTTTAATGATTTGGGCACCCTTGTTAAAGGGAGGTTAGCTAAACTTTTAGAAAAGTTTAAGGTTAGCAATATGAAGATGTCATATGATACTGCAGAGTTACCTTCCACCGTCCTCTTATTTCAAAACTACCATAGCCAGTCAGAACATACGGAGATAAAACAACAGATCAAATTTTATCCTAGGAACAGCGTTAATCGTTTTTCAAAAGTCTTTCCCTGTCTACCATTATATCAATGTAAAATAGATTCACACCGTCACTAATTGTTTACTCAAACTCAAGTAGTCTGATCACAAAATTCTCTCATAATATGTTTTGTGAAAACTTCCTTAACAGCATTTCTGATTTTGCTTCCAGAAAAACGTGAACGGGATATTTCCATAAATCCTGGAGATACAAGAACGGTAAGTTGATATGTGGATATTAGGCAGCTTCAAGGTTTTAGCATGAGCAGTCTGGCACTCTTAACTTGGGGTTATTACGTGGAAAAAGACGGCAATGAGTGACAAAATTGAAACGTGAATTGTATAGTATGAAAGAACCAATGACGTCTACGCGTGTCGTCTATACAAGCAGGAGACGCGCGAACCGCTGTCGTAGAGACCTTGAAGCTGATTTCCGGTGAAATAGAAAAAATTTAGAGGTGCTGCTCTGCCAAAAAGCAAAATGAGAATGATGTGTTGAGCGAAAGCCCATCGTCAGAGTAAAACTTGAGGTTAAATCAAAACCAATATGACAAAGATGAAAACTTGCGATTTTATCGTGGAGAATGTTGGAACATCGTGCAATATTGGCCAACATTGTTGGCTGGTAACGTTGGATGAGAGGCCATCACTGGAATTCAGCCTTAGCAAAACAGACGTTCTTCATCAGGGACGGCTAACGGAATTGAGAGAAACTGAAGACCCCTTAAGTGACAGAAATTTTGAATTTTGGACCGCGTATTGTTTCAGTAAAATTTATCATCCAAACAAAAATTGCAATGATTTTGAATCCCAAAGCTATCTTGGCACAACCTAAGCTGTAAATAGCTGAGCTTGACGTTCTGGCTGTCTGAATGTTATATGAAACGATTTTTAATAACAACTCCTAATGAAAATGAAGTTACACAATGTATACTGACCCGCATATTCACGGCTGCCGCTTAGACAGCAGGTATGTCGAACTTGCACCTCAACTCGCCATCTGAGTCTTTGTAGCTTAATGGTTGGAGAGTCTCACCGGTCATCAGAAGGTTGCGGGTTCGATTCTCTTCTGGGGCTCAAAATTCGATTTTCTTAGGTTAGGGCTTGACGAACGTTTTTCAATTATCCATGTACCCAAAAAAAAAATTTTATTTTGATGCTTGGTTGTAAAGTTTGAATCGGTTGCATAATTATTGCAGATATATCTCTTATAATTTATCCCGTACTTTTAGGTCCTCGTAAATATATCGTAGATACACATACTGCTCCTTGACGGACTCGACAATTTTTTGTTCATTTAATCTGTTCAACCAGACTGTTTATCATCGTTATTGTTATTGTTATTTTATTAAATTATTTTTATTATTACTTTAGCTCGCTCACCACCTATTATTATTATCATTATTATTAATATTATTATTTCTTAATTTTATTTTAGCGATGGAGAAGCCGTGCCCAAGAACTAAAGAATAAGTTAAGCAAAACCAAAGGACAAGGTTCCAGGGTCGTCGATGCTGATCCCACTCCTACTGTTGCGGGTTCGTCTACGAGACTCGTGGGTGACAGGAATGTCGCCCGATATTTGAAACCGACCAGAAAGGACGGTGATCGTGTTGAGTTGTTGTCAGACGTGGACGATCATTCTCATCATGATTTGCCGTCATCACGTTATGACAGTTCATCCTTCAGGTCTGATCGAAGTTCTGTTCCTAAGAAGGTCTTCGATGATATTTAGTGCGACAATAATATATCTAGACATTTTTTTTTTTATATTTAACTCAGTATTTGTAATTATAATGGGGCCACGACGTTGGCTAGTCAGAATACGGATATTCTAAGATCTGATTCATTCAAACACGGGAAGATCTTTCCTGCCTCTCCCCGCCCAGACCAGGAAATCCTAAAACAAATTGTTAGTGAAGAAAATATAAAATGTAAAATGTTGGGGAAATGTACAGTTAAAATCCTTAAACTTTTTCCGGGCAGGGTCAGTGTTCTATTATTTTACTATAAAGCCAGACGATTTTTCCTCGTCAAGAAGAGAGATGCTGCCAATTAGGGCGGGATCAATGTTATTTTACTTTTACTAATGCCAGACAATTTTATTCGTCAAGAGAAGAGATCCTGCCGGAAAGGATTAAAACCATTGGAACAAGGAAAGCAACACCGAATAAAGAAGCTGTTGAAAAAATTCAAACTTTCAAAAGCCAAATGAATTGTCTGCAAAAACTTTAGGACAATTATAGCGAAAAAAATTAGCGCTAACGTCTTGGACGACGAGGTATTTTCGAAGTATTTATTTAAGAAAGCCCGTGTAACAGACTCTGTAGTTCTAGTGAAATATCGCACCTCAACGGTTTCATAGTAAAGACTTCAGTCGGTCAATAAATGGAAATTATGCAATAATTGCGTATGTGATAACGTCTCATGAAAAGTTATTTACCATTCTCGGGAAAGTCATTCAGTGGTACCGGCTTCTTTGAAAATGTTTTCAAGGGAATCCCGGTGTCATTAGTTTGAGAAATACGCTTCTATTTTTTTTTTTTTCGAAATTTAGGATGAAATTCTCGCTACGAGACCTTTCTCCAAACAACAAGATCTTTTTTTCAAGGGCACTTGTGCATAAAAAACGCCTTCATTTGGTTATCACCATTTCTTGTACTAACATCTCAATTACGTTGGTCGATTTTGAAACGATTGAGACCTTAAAGGCCCCTGCTAAAATGATTTTGATTTGTTTAGTGAAACAGTTGAAAAAGTTGGCTTGAAAAGTTCTTCGATATCTACTTTCGTTCTCCAGATAATCATTTGTAATATGTAAATTAAGTCCATAGTGACCTCGATAACAACAAGCGCACTTGAGATCAGCGAACGAGCAGCAGCATAACGAATCCAAACGTTGAGTATACCGGCGAAATTACTCATCAAAATAACTTAAAACTTTGCACATTAGTCAAGTAAGAACGTAGTTCAACTAATATCGTCGCCATGGTAATGAGCAAAGTCTCAGATGGCTCAATTACCCGAGACTGCTTTCAAGTCTATTAAGGTGGCGTTCTGAATTCGAAGTTTCCATTTCATATTTCTAAAACTAGGAAATCTGAATGTACTGCAGCAGGAAGAAAATTATTTGGTTTTAGAAATTAAGAGGTTTGCATTTATGACGACAACAACTTGAACAGCATTCTATTGTTTGGTCTCTTCATATCCAAGGTTTCAAGGAAACATCAGTGGATATTTTTAACAGTGTATACACAAATTCTAGGTTTGTCACGATGCTGGTTGTTAGCATTGTGGACATTCAAATATTGCAAAAAACTGATTTTCTCCAGAACAAAAATGGATATGAAAGAACACTCATCTCCATTCTCCTTTATTGTAAGTGGCCTTTTGAACAAACTCAAAATCATTGCAGGGTTGGGCACACTCTGAAATGCTGACGTTACTGCACAAGGAACAAAACAGACCATAATGCTGTTTCTTTTCAGTATAATATAGGAATATACAGGAATGGTATCCTCATCTTTTCTGTTTTGGAATAGTACTAAAAGATAACGGTTGTAGTTATGATCCGTTAACCTCGCGAGTACATGCAGATATTGGTGAATTGTCGGTGGTTAAATTAATCGTGACATTTGATATCTAATGACTTTTATTTAAAGTTGTAAACGTTTGAACTGGATTATTAACCAAGACTGACTTTCAGTTTGAATATTTCTTACGATTAGTCATAGGGTTGGAGAAACAAATGAAATTGAGCAGAACTCAAACTTTCGACCAAGCCAGGAGGGTGCATTATGGGATGTCTTGCGATTCATCTGAATGAGGGAAGTTGGTGATATCATGGACGATATGTAATCGTTCGTCTAACAAAGCGCGCAGACGCGTAGTCAGGAATTTTTCTTCTTGGAAGGAGTTGAATGTCGAGCAGTTTTAAACCACTACAAATTTTCAACACGTCAAAAAATGTGCTATCTTCCTCCATATGTATCTCCAATGTATCACATACAGTAACAAGAGTTTTCTTGGCGTAATGGCGAACGAAAGGCTAGCTACTGTGCCTTTTAAAACCATTTGTCAGCCTGTCTCATCTTCGATTTGCAGAATTTTTAATGTACGAGAAGACAAGGACAGATACATGATGATGACCTCGCATAATTTGGGGAACTCTTGCCTCCCAGGTTTTTTTTTGTTTTTTTTTTAACTTTAAAAAGCAGTGTCTAATTTGGGTTTCCCAGGGTTTAATTTGAAAGTCTGGATGTCCCGTTGTATAACACGAAATTTTTAGCCTGCGATATGACTTGCCTTCGGGCGCACTCGATCAAACGAGTGCGATTCATTCATCATAGCAGATTTCATCGCATATTTCGTAAGTGGTTTGCCCAGGGTTGTCTGCACTATCATTGCTCTTCAAAGACCGTTGTTAGACTATTCACCTTATTTTACAACTTAATTGTTAAAAGATTTTACTTGTTTCGGATATGTTTTTTGTAACTTTTATTAAAGTGTCGTGTGAAAGCGTGGAGATTTTTATCTCCAAAGGGCTTCAATATACGAATAAACTCAGATATAAATTTTGTCGTCTGTAATATCAAAATTTTCATTAAAATGGTCCACAATTTCAGTGTACTTTTCACAGTGTACTGTCGTTGACGTGCAGCCATAAACTCTTTACCGAGATGAAAACTCGCAATTTGCCAAAACTAGTCTCAATGCTTTTAAAAACCAGGCTTGGGTGATGTTTTGAAAATATTTTCTTGATTTTTCACCGGCTGGATAGTAAATTAGTCACATCTCAAGTCATTCATTTCGCTCGACACCAGATCACCTAAAAAGACACTTACTTGACAGGTGACCAATTATTTCCACGGAATATGAATCTACATGCTGTGCCTCTGGCGCTTTGCACCCTATTCTCAGAAATTCAAATCACATATATTCGCTAATGGTCCACTCAGAGGACAAGGGAAATAATTATACCGATAGTTGTAAAACTGACTGAATTAAGGTCTCGAACTTTCCAACCTGAAAGATGTCATATCACGCTAAAATTACGCGCAGGTGTGCAACTGGCCTTGAGAATCGGTCAACAGAAATTTGCCAACTTTTTCAAAAATGAAATGGTAGAGGTGCGTTCTTAACTTGGCTTGGCATCCATGATTGCTTTTCAAAGGTATTCCTCTATTTCCAAATACTGTTCATTAGAAAATATTTTTTAAACATATTTAGTGCCGCGTTCGAAATGTTCGTTTCCTGCAGTACATAAATAATTCTGTTAATCTGACAATCACGTATATGCTTTGAGGAAAGGTAACTAAATTCAAGGAGGCGGGATTCTAATCTACTTGAACTGAATCAACAAACTTACCTACAATCCTGACCAAAAGTACTAGGACAACACTTTAAAATTAACACACTTTTGACCCCCCCTTTACGGCCTTCAATGTTGCAGGGTTTTGGCCAATTTTTCGCTTTGCGTAGGACACAACCGGCATCGTCTGACACGGTTGAATGAAGCAACATTGATGGAGGAGGGATGGGAGGAAGAGCAAGCGATGCTCCCTCTGTCACCTTTGGTGCGATTAGTAGGGAGTCATTCAAACGCTGTCTCATGTATTTTTGGCCAGGATTGTAGTCTTCTCGTAAGGGTTGATAACAAGCGATTAATATTATTCGTATAATATCCGTGGAAAAGAGATTCACATCGATCGCACGGCGATACTAGAGTATTAAAATACAAAAATGTTGAGCACGTTAAGAACTTGGCGATAAACTAGCAGCTTGTGCATAAATACCATGATAAAATTTCTTTGGCACTCTAATTGCCAGGCATGCAGTTTTTCAAGAATCC
The DNA here is from genome assembly GCA_030142905.1 of Heliopora coerulea. Classification (NCBI taxonomy): domain Eukaryota; kingdom Metazoa; phylum Cnidaria; class Anthozoa; order Scleralcyonacea; family Helioporidae; genus Heliopora; species Heliopora coerulea. The sequence continues at coordinate 9,841,473 of JASJOG010000001.1, forward strand.
ACATATATTGGCTTGATTTATTATACACTACTTCAGGGCCTCATCTTACATATGAAAGTTGAGTATTGCAATAAATTAAAACATTTTACACTCAAACAATTCATATTTACAGTTAATACAAGAGTTATTCTCAAAAATTAGCGGATAAAACTTAACAAGTGAGAGAATAAAATAAGAAAACTAGAACTTAAATTATTACTAACGGTCTGACATCGGCACACCGCAAGTAAAATAATGTAGCGAAAGTAACTTAATGCAGCATGACGCAGAATATATATCCCCTGAACACAGCCATAAAAATCTAAACTTTTATACAATCTATAAAAGTTTAACTAAAAAACACAGATTTAAATAAAAGTGTGTGTTAAATTTTCAAATTAAACGTTCACGCCCACTACAAGTCACCCCGACGACGATAAGCAAGTGGTATGATTTTCTTTTACAAAGAAACGATTGAAGTTGGTTGGTATTTGAAATTGACCAGACAGGATTTGACCTATTGACAAGTAAAATAGTACGGCATTAGCCAAAGTAAAACAGCAGAACACTGATCCACCTAGGAAAGAGTTAGACAGTTTCGAAGTCGATTTTAATCAGCCAGATCGACCCCACTGAGATGACGGTGAACGAAGAATTTCAGCAATTTTGAGAATTGGGAGAAATTGCACTCAGGCAAGTGGTCCCCAGAATGAGGACAGCAATCAATATCGTCGAGGAAAAACACAAATAATTGCAGCTTATTTCTTACTCTCATTAACAGTTGGTGAACCAAAACTAGAGGGACTCATCTCCGTAACGAGGACCTACAAAAATGGAAGCGAAGCCGATTTGTACAGGATAAATACCGAGAACGGAGGCTTTAAGCCAGATTTATCTGGCTTAAAGCCGACGTTCGAGGTATTTATCCGACTTAAAACACGATTAAAGAGGTTTTCTTAAAGAAACCCTCAGGGGATAAAGGCTTGTAGGATGTAATGTACATATAATATAGGGTGTATTCAATTTTTTTTCTTCTCCGACGTGGCAAAACGTAGACGGTGGTTGATGGAAGACGACGAAAGTGACGACCAGATTTGGATAACGCAAAGCAGATGCTCAAAAACTATAAGTGACAGTAATTTTAACGTGGCCATTCAAAGTGAAGTAGACTATGATGATAATGTCACGATTGGTAAGGAATTAGAGATTCTGAGCTCTTCACGCGCACTCATCAGTGATTTAGCCTAGCATGAAAGAATTAAGGATAGGATTCCAAAAGCTACCATCAGCAGCACTAACTAGGCTATCAGGGTGTGGGAGGAATGGGGAACGAAAAGGAATTCTGATGTACATTGGACCGATGAGTTTGCCCACGTTCCGTACGACATTGTCGCAATACCCGATATAGAACTCAACTGACTGGCAAAGTTTGTGGTTGAAGTTCGGAAGAAACTCGCGAGGTCTACTGAGATAACACGTTGTATCATATGATGTAAGGTTGGCAGCGTTTCATTAGAGAAATCGGACGACCAGAATGAAACAGGCATCGTTCAGTTGATTCGTTGCTCCGCTATCAGCGACCATCTGAAGAACAAAAGGCAATGGTATCGCATGCTCTTGATGATGGTAAGAGGTTGAGTGAAATGGGGAGTGAAGATATGCCAAGCTTGAAACGGTCGTGTGTTGCACAGAACGAAGAAAAGGAGGGGAAAAAGAGTTCCTATGGCGTGTGGCAATGGAGAAGTTATGTTACTTTTCAAAACTGTACTATGAACATTAATAATTTTAACGTTTAAGTACTTCATATGATTTCATAAATGGTACGGGTTTAATGTGTGGGTTAATTCTGTTGAGTTGCAAATATCTGTAGCGAGTTATAAATTTAAGAACCGTTGCTTTGTGATTTTGGTTGTTTGTATTAAATATTTATTTTTGTTGTTCGTATTTTTTAATCGACGTTTCAGGGATTATATATATATAGTCCCGGGGTCTGTATATATAATCCCAGATACCTATGCAAAACAGCTAATCAGTACATTGACCCTATTTCCCCCGGGACAATTCAGAAGCCGCTGCCAGCTTTAAAAACACTCTATTGTTCTTGGCAAGTTTATTAGGCAGACAAAAACCTGGAAAGAACAAAGAAAACCGACTTAATCATGTTTTAATAAGTTCTAAATACTCATCCGTCTGCCTAAGAAGTCAAATTTTGGGTAGGCCTGTGTGACTTGGCTCATTCCCAGCATGATCAGTCTTGTTATTGCATTCTGGATAACGCCGGACGATTTTATTGATCAAGGGAAGATGTCTGTCCTGATCTATACAATGTTGTCTAAAGGGAAAAATTCCTACTTAGGTTCGCTGAAGATTCTACTGTTATGTGTAAATCACAAATCTCAGCACGAACAATCGTATGTACCAATAAAATTGTGTGAATAGGTCTTTAGATATTAGTCTCCAAATGGTATTCAAATAATCCAAATACTGCCCGGAGATATCTAATCCAAAACTTTTATGTGTTTGCGACTAATATTTTCTCTCGAAGTGGGGCCATGGAATTCCTTAGCTTGGCAACGAATTAAGGCAGGAATATTTTTAAGCAATGATAAGAAAGTTTGTTTACAAGTCTGTGGGTGTAAATGTTCACAAAGTTAGCAGAGTTAGGTTTCGAAAAAATGACCTTAAAACAACCCTAATCCCATTTTTAATACTTTGCCGATGGAAAGTATTAAATAATTTATGACAAATAGTGAAAACCTTTTTTGATATTGTTTATGCCTTGAATTTTCAAACAATTGAATTAGAAGTCTAGCAGGGCTCCCTACATTGCCGAACACCTCAACTGGCAGTGCAATTGACGTTCGATCGATGATCAGGAGTATGTCTCTGTGGATATCACCAGACATACATTTTGGGCATTTTGTGTTATTCACTGATCTCATACAAACTTTGATCACTATTGTTTCCTCTTACGGGCTGATTACATGGGAAAATTTCAGCCCGGCAGACCGGGTTTAAAAAACCAATGATTACATGAAATATTTCAGCCCGGTGTGAAACTGAAGTCGAAAGTGAACCCAGGCAGGAATTTGTCGCTAGTCTTTGTTGTTTTGCCAATTTACATCTCACGTGTCTATCGCCTTTTCAGCCCAGGCTGAATTTTTTCATGCGATTACATCAGATTTTTTGAGCCCGGTCAACAGGGTTGAAATGTTTCAGCCCAGGTAGCTCAAACAGGACTGAAACTTTCTTCATGTAATCGCGAGCTCCGTTTTTTAAGCATTTTATCGGAAGGCCGGGCTGGAATTCTCCACGTAGTCAGCCCATCAAAATAAGGATCTCATGGATCATAAACGAACATTCGCCAAGTTCAAACCTCTGAAAAACGATTTTTGAGCTCCTGGTGGGAATCAAACCTGCAACTGTCAGATGACTAGTGAGACGCGCTAACCATTGAGCCATTGAGAGTGACTCTGAGGACGAGCTAAGGCGCAAGTTAAAGCATCTTACCGTCTGTGGCTCAGAAATCGTTCTCCGACAGGTATGATCTTGAAGAACGTTTATCTATCATCCGCGTGATATCTCCATGTTCGCATATGTAACACATATCTCAAAGGATTTTTCTTCATATTTTATCTCTCCTTTTTGCATGACACAGGGGACATTGGAAGACAGATGCAACAGGCAAAACACGAGCGAGACCAATTTCGCATGCTTAAAACCTAAGTTCAAGCAAAAGCAAATTTTTTTTCCACCTAAATGCCTAATACTAAAAGGATGTTTAAAAGTAAAATGAAAAATTCGAGGTTAGGGAACTTCACGCAAACAAGTGGGGAATATCAGGCCTCTCACGTTCGAAATTTGGCACGAGCGGTCTATCGCGCGGGCAGATTACGTTGCGTGCGCGATTAATTAACAACAAATTGGGGGGGATTGTCAAAAAATTAAAAAACTTTTTAATTTTCTTGTAATTACATCAATTTAATTCCGATATGAATACAATGTCATATCAATGTTTTTTATAACAAAAGAAGGAACAGAAACGTTAAGATATTACTTCAGTCCGAGTCGCTTTCGAATTCCTCTTGGAAAAGTTCAAATTCACTGTCCTCACTACTGCTTTCGTCTTGGTCAAGTGTTGCGTGGACCTCGTCAACAACGTTAACAGTATTTCTCACTGACGTAATTTGATTTGGTTGAGAGACCTTTTTCGGCCTGTTTGATTTCATATATATTTCAACAGCACGCTCTATTATGGCCTCTTTCTCTTCTCTGTTCCAAAGCGGGTTGTTTCCGTCGACGACAAAGCTTTCATTCAAAGCGTCGTGGGCCACTGACAAGCGCCTATCCGAGAGGATGCTCGTGACGGTACTGAACGTTCTCTCTACTTGAGCGTTTGAGCCAGAAGGACGGGAGCGTTTTGAAAACAAAACAGTTTGACAGGCGAGCGGAAATTAACATTTGCGCGCGTGATCATTCACGCGCGTAACATTGGTGGGGCGCGTGCCTGCGCGCTCGCGCGCGTCCCATTGAGAGGCCTGGAATATCAGTGACGACGAAGTTGTTACGCTTGTTCAACGTCAACCCATTCATAAGAATCCATTCAGAAACTTCGAAACTTTTCGAAGGTTGTAAAAAACCTCAAGTATCCAATACGACGTCAGTCATTCATGGTTTCTTTTTAAATGCTAAAAATGGGCTCTTTGCAAGAGTTGTTCACTTCTGCTTGACATATCTTTCGACGTGACAATGAAATGTGGCAATAAACATTTTTACCAATGAAGGTTCATTTCGCTATCTCTATGATTTGCGGAGTAACCAACCGGCTATCAAGGAGATTTTGTGCCAGGTGACCAGATCATTTAAAGGGCCTGTTGTCATCATCGTCGCACTAGCTTGGTAATGTTTCTAACGAGGGTTGGGCTACAGTTCTGCTTCCCAAAGGATTGCCAACCAAATAATCGCAAAGCGTAGCGACCACTTCACTGTCGTAGTGCTGGCAATATTTGCTCAGTGGCTATGGCTTGCCATAGTCTTCTTGTTAATCCTAAAGCCACACACACACACACACACACACGGTACAACAGTGCAATATCGCTTGAAATGCCGAGTAGTATGCACGAAGAGAATATATCAAGATGGCTAAATACGAGGAAAACACCAAGTGAAGGCATGTATTAGCGAAAGCCTAATCGCAAACCTATTCAGATCTTATTTTTTCATACTTACCCAACTTATAATCCCAACATTGCAGTTTGCCCGCTGACTTTAAAATCATCCTCGTCTGCGCTATTTAGTAATTGCTGAAACAATGCGTGTTACTTGGCACCGTGTGTTGCGGTCTTAACGGCCACACCATAGATAAAGAGATTAAAAACGTAGCGATAGAGACACCAGGTGGGTAGGGATAAGGGATTTCTAGTTATAATGACTATATACCAGCAGACTTTTAAGGAAAGCCACAATGTTGTAAATATTGTTTTGCTTAAAGTGCGTATAAGCCCTCAGCAGTTTTTATTTTTTTGTATAGAGGAATCAAAGAGCTTATAAGTTCTTTTACAATTTTTGATTTAATACACGCGTTTTGGAAAAAAAAAGTCGCGCATTAACGAGGCCTGGGACTCAGGAACGTATAGATTTCACACAACAAAAGAAACTGTGTTTTTCACAAAGTTATCAAAAACACCTATATTTCGTATAATAATCAACATGTCAAGCTTAAACTCGGATTATGACACGTGTGAAAGCATATCTTGTGGTTCTGGTTCTTTTAATTTGCCTGGTTCCCAGGGCCTTATAGCATTGAGAACATACGCGGAAATTTTTAGCGGGGAGTTCAAAATTGGACTTTTTGGCAATAGTTGAAGAGAGATATCTGGGAAACGAATGGACAAAATCAAAAACTGTAAAAAAACTTACTAGCCAGTTTTTAATCCTCTTTACAAAATAACCAAAAACCATGAAGGGTTTATGTGCACTTTAATATTCTTTGCTGATCTATAATGTTTATAACAAGATTTCGTTGGGAATTCTAGTTGCGACCATCTCAATGTGTTAGTCCGAAATTCGGGCTTAAAAATAGTGACTGTGCGCAAGCGCTATTGAAGTCTTCATCCGTAAGCTCCACAAACATCTTAAGCGACGTCTTAGCAGATGTAACATCAGTTACCATAACCTACACATCTCATCCCCCATATTGTCTTCTTGTACTGAGTTCCTGTCGCTCTAGCAATGGTCGAAAACATGCTGCTATTAATATCAACTCCAGGTAAACTTTTCTTTAAGACACTTATCCCAGCGTTTGAAAGAAATCCGAATATCTGTAGTGTCTGTAAAGTTTTCAACGAAGAAAATAATCTAAAAAAAGATGAAAGCATATGACAAAAGGTACGAAAATACTTATACATCCGCAATATAGTACCAGCATCTGGATCAGATGTCGTAAACCCTTGCATATAGGTTTTCTCAATCCCTCAGATCACTAACGGGTTAGTTAGCTACATGTGCGATACCGGCTTAAATTAGCGGGTGGGACAGGGATGAATAGACCATATCCGTTCAACTCTTACTGCATTAAAAAAATTCCCGATCACATAAAGATTTAAACATATAGGTTGAAATTGAAATAATAAACACTGCCCTCCGATGGTTTGTCTCATATTTAAGTAATCGGTCACAAGTGTGCAAAGTAGGAAAATCGCTGTCAAGAGGGGCTAAAATCACAAATGGTGTACCCCGGGGCTCGAATTTAGGTCCTTGGCTATTCAGCGAAGTTGAAGTTAGAACAGAATGTAAATAATGTTCACTAGTGGTTGCTGTATAACAAACCAACTACTTTAAATGTCGGCAAATCTTAGTACATGCTAATCTGATCCAGGCAAAGGTTATCGCAAGTAATGGCTGAAATCTAGTTACACCCAAGGCTTTAGCAAAATCAAGCAGGTGTCGACCACTAAAACACGCGGAGTTATAGTGGACGAATGCATTACCCGGGATAAACAGGTTGAGCTAGTTATACGCAAAGCTTGTAAAGTTCTGGCTAGATAAACAAACTTCATAATAGCTTATCAGACAAACTTCAAAATAAACCGGGTCGAATTAACATAGGTGTCAGCTACAACACTCCGTATGATATTGTCATAAAAAATTAAAAAATCGGTTGGGAGGGATTAAAATTTTCAAGAAAAAATCAGTTGTTCTCTTTAATGAAAAAAGCAATGCAAGGGGGAAATAATAATAGCCTTACTGAATTATTTTCGCTCTCTAACAGTCATTGTTATAACTAAAAAATCAACAGTCACGTTACCTATATCCCAAACCAAACACAAACACTTTAAAAAATCCTTTAGCCATAAGGGCATTAGAATCTGGTGTGACCCTCTTTTATCAAAAAATTATAGCGACTTGTACGTTTTTAGTCTTTGCATTATATTTTTAAATTATTTTACTATTCTCTCAAAATCAATTTTTTGTTCCTTTTTATCGATTCGTAGTACTTCTAGGATCATGATACAAGTTGAGAGGACAGCGTGTTTAAATATTTGTAAATAATTTAAGAAATATCCCTATATTTTGTTCTTGTCTTTCCCAACTTTGACTCCTCTTGGAAATAGCTCACTGCAGGCTTGGACTGGCCATTGTGCCATCGCGCCATAGAACAATGGCTGACTATTGTTCTACGGTACGATGGCACAATGGCCAGTCCAAGCCTGGCTCACTGTAAACTATGTTTTGTAAAAAATTGAAAGAAAAGAGTTCGAGTTAATTAATGTTCGCCTCCATTCAATGCCACCGTAAAGAACTGGAAAAGTGTTTCTCAAACTCATTAATAATTCATGAGTATATCATCCAATCAGACGCGCTGAATGGCACCACGCGAGCGAACTTGAAATGCCATGGAAGTACTGGGTAAAGGACTTGAACTGTTTTTTCCAGTCCTTGGACTGGAAATAATAGTTCAGGTCCTTGGACTTAAAATATGATTTTACACAATCGGTTTATTCATCGACAGACTCATTACTAATACATACATTTACTGTGCAAATACACTAATTGATTCTGAGAAGTCATTCAAAGGCCTTACATTCAGACAAGACCAGGTTTTCAAGTACTCGGAACTCTTTGCAATCCTCGGCTTCGCCTCGGACTAGAACGAATTCCTCATACTCTAAAACCCGGTCTAGTCCTCATTATCGGCCTTTAAACATTACTTCAGAGTCATCGTCAAGGTCAGAGCAACATTCAAAATTGTTTTATAACAATTCTTTTTACAGCATGCAACGACGCCTCGTATTTTCATCGCCCTAGTCAAACACTCTCATTCGTTATGCATATCATGTGAAACTTTGTAACTAAGACTTTTTCCAGCGACTAGAGGTAACGTAATTCAAATATACCACAAAATCAACCGGATTTTAACTGACAAACATTTCAATAATAGAAGTTCTTACTCTAAAGACTTTGGTGCTATCCCGTAGCATCTGCTAAGAGATAAATCCTCCATCATCCCGTGTTCCACAATTTTCCTTACAGAAGCCTCCGTTACTATAATGCAGTCGCTAATGAAGCAAAACAGCAGCGTTTACAACGTAAGCACAAATATTAACGTAAACTAGGGGGGAAAAAAATCTCCTAAATATTATTCTAGAATATGATACAAAACAAACTCCGAAAAGATGCATCTTAGATACCAAAAATGTGAGCAAAATGCAAGAAAGTTTATTAGAATGTAAAATTTCGACAATATTACAAAGTCAGTAATAGAGTCGAAGTATCTTATGAACAATTTTTGACTACAAAGTGTCATACAAATTATATTTGCACAATATAGACATTTGTCAATTATTCTACAACATAATTTGCGGTACGAATCATCGTTAACAGTTATTGCGGATAAAATCAGCTATATGTATGAAATTTATGAGTTACCTACCTTAAATCTAAACTTCTGAGATAGCTACAGGTCGTAAGTAGGTCTAAAATGCCTAGGAATAACAGTTTTCAAACATGAATACAGGTAAAATGCAAATAAACCTGAGCGAAAATATATTTTTTCCATTTTTTTACAGATTACCGGACATAAAACAAAATGCTGACGATCATCGATCATTCCAAATTTGACGTCAAAATGATTGTAAATCACTCTTACGAAATTTTGAAATTCCAATAAAAAATGCTTGAATACAGAGTTTCCGCCAAAGGGGGTTGAGGGGACTCGATTACCTTCACTTGAATTCGGAAAGGTCAACCACAATGACCAAGTAACGGCAGTTTGGAAAGATCATCATGCAGAAAAACGATTGTTTAGTCCAAAATAATAGATTACAGGGTATCCGTAGCAAAAATTCTCTAGGGAAGGGCCCTATTCCCACCGATCCATATTAAACCTGTAGGCTCCATCGTCGCTTGCAAACTTCTCGGAATATTTTCTGGCGAAAACCAAGCTTGAAAGTATCCTGTGGCCCTATAAAAGTATGCCTTCTTGACAAAGATCCGGTCGATTTAAAATATAAAGTCTTCTTGGCGTCACACTTCACACAGAAATTTCTGAATTCCATTGGGCATGCGAATTACATGCCCAATGATGCTGTAACCATGGCGAGTTCTTTACCTTTGTCATTCAGTGTTTCTCGACAACCGCTTAAATTGAGCTTTATCAGCAATGGAAAACTTTTCACCACCTAAAACACGAGCTTATATTTCAACCGTTGAACAATACTAACAATTTTCATGCACTTAGTAACGCATACAGTTACTTTTAATGGAATGCGTAAGGTAAGTATGTTATATAAAGAAAGATGTACTTAGGGGCTACGAATTCCAGTCTATGAATAAAAACCTTGTCTAGGTTCTAAATATAACATGTTGAGCAATTTTGAAGGAAAATACAACGAAATATTCTTGATATGGTTGTTAAATTAAAGGCATGCTTAACGCTACTTTACAATAGCTTAGTAAAACAGTGTGTAAACAATATGTGTGTAATATACACAAGACATTTCAGAATCATCCTCAGAGATATACATGAAAAAAAACTTCTCATTTCAAACTTTTTAGATTATTATGAAAAGTTTCTCTTACACAAGACTTCAGTACATCTTCAGTGTAAGGACTAAGACAGCAGACCAAGGTTCGTGCGCTAAAGACTAAGGTTAAAGTTTTCCTGATACAAACCAACCATATTTGCTTTTTGCGAAGTTCGCACGGTGAAAAAAAGACATCTCGTTAGCAAACCTGAATGCCTAAATAGAGGGGATTCCGGGCAGTGGAAAAAATAACAAGGTGTTACTTGGCTCAAATTGTCTTGAAGTCCTTCCATCAACCTTAACAGCTGCACCAGAGCACACTGAAATATTCGGGAAATCTTAACTTCATAGTCAGTTGGACTGAAGTCAGTCCTTCAAATACAAAACATTTTTAAAAATAAGTGTAACCTTTCAACAAATTGAAAAACAGAAGTAACATCATCACCTTGTATACATCAATGAGTGACTATTTAATTTATTTAACAACGACAAACCCTCAACTTTACTCTGAACATATTGATATGAACGGAGCATCATTTGAATACCACTAACAGTGTCACCAGCTCTCAGTGTCACCAGAGATACATAGTTTTCGTTTAATTTTCAGGCATGTTGATGTGAGGACCTTGTATACTGTTAGAAAATAACTGCCAGTACCCTAACTGATGTACCAGGTGTTCTAAGAAAATTATTCCCACTTACCTGACTAACAGATTCTTGGGTCAAATTGGTCCATGAGAGGTTAAGTTCTGCGAGCCTTAGAAAATACAACCTTATATTTGGTCACAGTCACAAAACATGTCGACAGTATTTACCTGAAAATATTACCAAGGTTAAAAGGCCACCCAAACTATTAAAATTACTTTAAATTCCTTCAAACAATTTACAACGATTCCAGCCCTTTAATAATTTTAAATGGTCGCGAATGAATATTGAGGAAGTTGGACCTTGGATTTCGAAACTAAAGGGGACTCGATGTCACAGACTCGAATCTCCAACCCCACAGAAGTCCCATACGTACATACACAGGTTTTTCATGTTCTCTATTTTTCACCAAACTCTCATAGGAATAGGCCATTTGCAGTAAGTCACATAACCTCAACCCTCATAAAGTAGCAGGTATGGAATTATGAGCTCAGAAAAGGCATACAGGGAAGTTATTTAAGTAAAATTCTGGAGTTTTGATTTTAAAACTTACATACAAGGTTGAAGAAATAGGTTATATTTGTAGGTGGTCTAGTTAGAGACCAGAATGAATTTCTCTGTCCGTTAGTAGCTTTTACACTCAAACCACTGAAAAAAGGTGCAATTTAATTTTGTCCACGCCAAGTATTGGCTGAAAGGATGATCGTTAAGCAAAAATAAAAGTACGTTTTATTTTTTTTAGTCGCCATGTTGGATGACATGAACATGTGACCTAACATGGCTGCCCAAACGAAAATGTATTTATAACAACTAAATCCGCACTATTTCTTAAAAACCGAAGCATGAACATTATTAAAACATCTCTTTCCTGGTTACTTGTGTCTTGAGAGCACAGTTTGTGTCTTAACGAGATTTTTACATGATAAAAAATTCTTGCTGGTTCCATGACTTCCTTCAATATTACATATTTTTTTAAACCAGTCCATACTTTGAGCATCCAAACACCAGACTACTCCTTAAACATTCACCGTTTATGCGTTTCTTAAGTGAATTAGGTAATTACGTACGCTGTTTGATTGAAAATTGAGGTCACGTTATATCTTTGTGCAAGTGTCCTATTTTGTCTCGAAGCAAATACAAAATTCAAATGGACAATCAGCTTTTTGGCATCTGTTTGACGTTACAGCAAGTTTTTTATGCAACTCATCTTACCCGCAATAAAGAGCTCATGAGTTCAGGTTTAAGAGCTCAGAGCGTGATGTACTAAGTTGTAATATATACAGTGTTCGTTTAATACATTGTTTGTTTGAATGTCCCTTACTGGTTCTAGACGGGGATTGAACAGGTAACCTCAGGTGACTAAACGCCGAAAAGACTAAGATGGCTTAATACAGAGGTCTTAAAACATCACTTATATCATGCCAAATCTCAATAAATCGTGGAATATTTTATGAGGTTCCAAACGGGATTTGAAAGGGTAGCTTCACAAGACAGGTCAACTATGGAGTAAGATGGCTTCGATACAGTGGGTTACAAACATGGCACATGTCGCGCCAAATCTCAACATATCGTAGACTATTTTAAGGGAATTCCAGACGGGAATTGAACGGGCAACTTGAGATGACTGGACAACCAAAGAATTCAGATAGCTAAAGTACTGTGGGCTGTATAAAATAACATATATCAGCTATTTTTAACATATTGATTACTTATTAACTGAGTGTGGGATCTGTACAGAAAAAGGAGAAATAAAAAAGAACGATTTTAATTGAAATCGCCGATTTAAAAACTGATTATTTCAAAATGGTATTTGATGGGAAACGACCCAAAACATTTACTTTGATCTTCACTACATCAATTCCACGATTAACTGTTTAGGTATGCTTGTTTACTTTTGCTCCACCCCATTTGTGCTCGTCCTATTTTATTTGTCTGTTTGTTCATTTGTTTGTTCGCTTGCTTTGTTTGCTTGTTACCTTGGACAACCTTTGGCTAGTACACTCAGACCAGACTTGGTAATATTGTTACACATACATAAATTGAGAACTGAAAGTTGATCACAAGCTCCGATAGCTCTGTTAAATAAAAGGAAATGTGAGAAATTATACGTAATTCTTACAGCAAGGTTTAATGCGGACAATCTGAATACAGAAACCAAAATTCTCAGGGTGTAAAACTTGTAGTCCCTAGCATTCTCCAAAACATTTTAGTAGCGAAGGTCGGAGTCCTCGGTGTGGGTATGAGACGGGGCTAAATCAAAGATATAAGCATGAGACAGCTCGTTTTGTTAGGCGTACAAACGTTTTTCGTAACCTGTTCAAAAGGGATCTACATTTGTCTCCTTATTTGGCAACATACAGCGACATCCGAACGCCAAATGTCACCCTACTCTTACTCCTAATCCTTACCTCTGAACCTAACCCTACCTCTGATTTGACTCAGGTACTAAGCCTATAATCCTAACCTGATATGTGAGCTTCCATCCCATGACGTTTCATCTGACAGGCAGATGTCCTAACTACCAGACCACGACGTCTGTACTCATATTCTGATTAACAAACTATTTATATAGGAGTTACTATCCCTTTCGTAGTTATTCATAAATACTAGGTACATAAACAAATTAGTGTGGGGAGTCATGTTCCCTAGGGAAACTTGTAAATTAAGTAGCTCACGCCCATTTCCTGAAAGTACACATTAGTCAAGCAAGGCATTAATTGGCGAGAGACTGTACACCATGCAACCAACGAAATGCACATGCTAAAAAAATAAAGTTGTGTCATTTATGTTTAGACTATTGAACTCCATTGAAACTGGATGGCCGACTGTCAAACAAAACGTAAAGCCAAATAAGACGCACACAGGAACTTGCTTTCTCAAAAATTCCCTTTTCGTTGGTATTATATTTTCAAATTTTCAAAAGCTTCGATAATTCATAAGGTAAACACAAAGGGAAGAAGAGAGTTTGAAAAACCTCTTTTTTCAAACACACTTTGTGTTGTTTTGTCAAAGGATCAAACACTTTTGCATGTATCTGGTGTATTATATGAAAATGTTGCTGACAAAATTGGGGTGTAGAGCGCAGGTGATGATGACTAAAACTGATTGTGAAAAGAACTGGGTAGGGGCCTGAAATCGACAGCCAAGAAGGACCCATGTCTCTTAATTCTGGCCTCACTTTTATGGCCAATCATAAGCTGAAGTCAGCCTTCCAGTGATGAAAGAGTCCAGTGGTCGAGACTTGATTTATGCTCTTGCCACAACATAAAAAAGTATTATTCTAACGTTAACCACAATGAGGTTACGAAAACAAAAATAAACTAGACTTGTTCGTAATACCAATTTTTTAGTGTCACCCACATTCTGTTTGTCTTCTTGCAAACCAAAATCTATATCATAAGACTAATTTTGCGAAAAAAAAGAGATATCATACTGAATTCTCAGAATTTCTGAAATAATACATGAAAAGAAAGTTCAATCATTTAGCATGGTAATTGACCGTGGTTGAACTAAAACCTAAGCTAGGATCTACACTCGCTTCTTGGAATCTTCCCCAGAAAAAAGTACATGGATATTTTGTATTTTAGTCAACAAAATCTCCTCACTATAGCCAGTCAGATTTTGGAACTTACGACGACTTCAAACAGACAAACACGAAATAGCTCGAGATTTAAACAAATTAAGGGAAATACGCATTGAATTCATTTTACTCCAGTTAAACTTGAAAAATTAGCATCTAAAATTTCCTGACACGTAACCAATGCATTCACTTCGATGTCTTACCTCAACAAACTTGTGGAGACAGAACAAGATTCTAAGCTTAAATTTTTCAAATTTCCACTTTTCTAAAGAAAATTCAACAAAAAAAAAAATTGAAAAAATACAGTTTCAGAAAACAACTGTACAAAGGATCGTAAAACAAAACAGAGGTTCAATGAAAGACCAACCAGTTTCATTATGATGTGAAATTCGATCGAATATCAAATATGAAATGCAAGGATATTTCCCTCCAAACACTTCCTTCGAAGTTGCCCCGGGCGCAATTTTATGGAGCCACATTTTCAGAAACAAAGATTCGACTCTGATCATCATCATTAGAGTAAGCAAAAATAAAAGTTACTAAATCCACTTTTCACACACACACACACACACACACATATATATATATTTATATATTTATAAAATTCATTAAAACTTCATGAAGAAATTACAAAAGAAAAGCATAACCGTGTCGGATCTATATGTGATAAAGATACGTGTGCCTTTATATGTAAAGAATAAGTTCAATTTTTTCGGCTTTCGAAAGATAAATTTCCAAACTTTCTTCGCGAATAAGGCGATGAATTTCATAAGACGTTTAAAAAAACTCGCAGTACGTGCTTTATCGGGTCTAAAACGCTCGGCTATCGCCTCGTATTTTAAATCCCGATAAAGAACTTCTGCTCGGTTATTATATTACATATAGATAGATAGATAGATAGATAGATAGATAGATAGATAGATAGATAGATAGATAGATAGATAGATAGATAGATAGATAGATAGATATAGAACACCAGTGTCCTAACTCCACCCGACAGCAGAGAAACCATTTATTATATAGTAAACAAATTAATGCTACCACGACTTGAAGAATTGTTTAAAAATATATTATATTTTGGTTGCTTTAAATTTTCGGCCGTATGAAGCGGCCGAAAATTCAAGTCGTGGTAGCATTAATTTGTTTACTATATATATATATATATATATATATATATATATATATATATATATATATATAAGAGAAGTGAGAGACAAAACTCGGATTACTTCATAGAACTTTTTAATCACGACAAATTTGTTTCGTATGGCAAGCTAATCAGGTGATATATATATATATATATATATATATATATATATATATATTGCCGAGGACCTTCCATAACATCCTGAAAGACTGTAATAATTTTTTTAATTTGCAATAAACGAAACGAAATTTCTCCTCTTGCTTCTGAAAGGTCAATTCTGTATTCAAAAACATTTCGATACAATCTGACTTATTCGGAATGGTCTGAAAATTTACTGCCTGGTAGATAAAACATTTTGAAAACGAAAATGAACTTGGATTGGCCAACACTCCATTTACTTTTTAGGTTATCGAATTATTTCTATTTTATTACTACCCTTGGGCAGGAGGCCCCAAATCAAAAAAATACCAAATACATTAATAATCTTCATGACACAAATCTTGTTCCCAAAACATCCCCCAAAGTACGAATTTTTAAGGATTCCAATAAATCCTTGTTTACCGTCAGTCAATTGAATACGGAAAGGTTTCAGAGACAAAATGCGTAATTTTTTTCATTCATAAAAGGCGATTTATTACAAAACGTCTTGTTTCATTAGTTTCACGGCCAGTTGTAAAAGCTTTTCAACGACATATTCTCTTGAACTTTGACATTCCAGTAACCACTGGATGCTGTAATATTTAACCTGAAGGTCTACAGCAATCTTAAATTTCACAGGAGATTTTCATTTAGAACACCTAATGAAACAAATGCGTTCACAACAGAAAGCTTAGTTCTTTCTTTAAATGTACTTACCAATATTGATTGCAATAAACTATCCTCCTTGATGTTGCAAGATGAGGCGTCCAAGTACTGGAGATTGTAATGAAGGTCTTCACTACTGTATGAATAAAAAAATTAGACGTTTAAGAGACTATACTCAGCATGATAAAATAACATTTCGAAACCATGCTTGGTGATAGTCTGAAAGCCATATTCCTGTAGGCGACAGAAAACATCCAAAAGCTCACACCAATGCATATTCTTCCCGAACAGAGAGAAGAATTTAGGCATAAATGCCAGTAACAAGAAATGCTATATCTGTAGTTTGAATTGATCAGTGAGATGATTTTATTCATGTTCCCATTAAGCTATGGAAATACTCACAAATGTTTGGGGGAACTCGAAACAATGGAAACACTCGCCCTTCGTCCTCTTCTTCTCTGGCGTTACCAAAACTTTCCGTTTCCGTAAATGGACGGAAACATGTAAAATGTTCTCCGCTTCCAAAACATAATCAAACACGCGACCTGCTTTTGGGCTAACCAGAGATCACGTATTTAAGCCATTCTGACAATGCCGGCTAGCAAAAAAGAGCTCCGGCCAACAGCTTAGCGGACGCTAACAAACCACTCACCTTTTAGGATCAGGGTTAGAATTAGGGTTAATGTTCGGATCAGTGGTTAGGATTAGTTGAGTTGAACCCGCGATTAACCAATTAATTGAGAAACATCAGCTAAACTGTACTTGACCCGAGCTACGATAAAGCTCCAAAAAAGGTTTCTTCGTGGAGGTTTTACGAAAAGGACACGATGTTTTTAAAAATATAACATTTTAGAGATAACAAGGGATTACTTAGTATTTACTTTTCCAGTAAAATAATTTTTGTTATATTTCACATCAGCGTCATCCAGAAACAATAATTCCAGTTTAGGTCTAAATGCGCTACCGATTTTCTTCAAAGACATCAATTTCACGACGGTCTTTGAATGGTTTCGAATTTGGAATTTTTTTCTAAGACTGAGTAACCGGAAATCTGAAACAAATAATTCTAGGCAAAATATCCTCATAATGTCAAGTTTGGACCAAAAAATGAAAGACAACAAGCAACATCGGGAAGCAGCCGTTTTCTTTTAGGGGATAGGGATTGAAATATCCGTAAACTCGGTACTACGTAGACTTTTTCATTACGTCGATCACCTATCTAAAGACAATACAAGCCAACGAATCTGTACTGTAATTATTTTCAAACCTCCTGCAACGAAATATTTCGTTGAATCTTTGGTAAGTAGTTATTTTCCTACTTGACTATAAAAAGTTAACAAATATCAATGTTGTTGTTCTAATCAAGGACTTCCAAGTTGAGCATTTAAATTATGAAATATTAACTTTCCGATGATTTTCATGCATGCAAGCGAAATTCAAACACTGAATGGCTGAATACGAATCAAATGAATAATGAAGTGGGTTTATTAATAACTATTCTATTCTCTGCAACAAACCTGGTTTCTCTTTTCCCTTTGATAAACCCTTGAGGTTCGTTATCGACAGGAGATTGGACCTAAATTTAAATGCAATACTTAAATTTTAAGGTTTCGTTTGAATCTTCAGATTACAACGAAGTCTATCAGTATGACAGGTTTTGTTTTAAATGAAGCTTCTACCAAATAAATTTCCATGCTCCGATATTTTAGCAGTGATACAGGCCAATTTACAAAACTCTATCCACGGCCATGTATGGCATTTATCCACGATCATATCCACGTTGTCCACGAGTAAATTTAAGCTTCAGATGTAGTGACTGTTTTAAATTTTTAACTGTTCTGGCTGACTACATGGGCAAGTGTCAACTTTTTCCGGATAAACTTTTTACAACCTATTTTCCACAATGTGACTGTCGTACTTCTTTCTTTCTTTATTTATTTATTTAAAATTATTTATACACGGTAGCATTTCTACTAATTACTGTTGTTTTTTCAAAAGGCCATGTGATATTTACAATAGAAATACTACAAACTATATTTAAAATTATGTTTAAAAAGATGTGACATTAACTATAACCTAACTAAATACAGAACATGTTTAAGAATGATAAAATACATTAACAAAGTATTGACATTATAACGTAAGAATGGCAGATGTCTTTTGATCTTGTGATAGGGCATTCCAGATCATCAAACCTCCATACCCAAAACCTTTTTTCAGCGCATTTGAGTGGGGTTTTGGTAATGAGAACATATGATTGTTACTTCTTAAGTTATAACAGTATCGGTATGATACAGAAAACAACTGTAACAAACTTTCTATGTTAGACTTCCCAGTTATTTTTTTAACTAGACGTAAAAGTTATTCATCTTTTCTTGACTGTAAATCTTTCCAACCGAGTTTTCCACGACTATTAGTTGCAGACATGTCATATCTATCACCAGTAATTATGGGGTCAGCCTTATTTTGAAGTTTTTGTACCCGGTCTTTTAAATTATTTGAGCAATTGTGTCAAACCAACGAACAATAGTCAAAATGAGGAGTCACTAATGAATTGTACAGACCTTTCAAACTTTCTAAACTTATAAAGTTTTTGACTCTTCTCAGGACTCCTATTGCTTTTGATATTTTTTTGCAAGTGGCATCAATGTGATTATTCCAGATAATCGTTTCATAAATCAAAACGCCGAGCGTTTTCGTGCGTGTTACACGGTTAATATTTTGACTACCAACTAAAATTTGAGGGTCAGAGGTTATTTGTGATAATCTCTGTTGAGACCCAATAAGCATATATTCAGTCTTTTCGACATTCAAAGATAATTTGTTAGCCAGCAGCCAATTCTGTAAATTTTCTAGTTTGTTATTCAACTTTATTGAATATCGTCCGAGGAGGAACCGGATATTGTAACATTGGTATCGTCGGCGAACATGGCTTGGCCGAAATGCTCAAACAGTTAGGCAAATCGTTTATATATAGTAAGAACCATAGTGGACCGAGATTGGACCTCTGCGGCACTCCGATTTTTACACGCATTTCAGATGAGCATGCTTTACCAACTTTACAGACCTGTGTTCGGTTGCTCAGATAGGAACCAAACCATCGCAAGCAGTTTTCCCTAAAACCATACAGTTCTAATATTTTGATTAATATTTCATGGTTGACTGTATCAAAGGCTTTCTTTAAATCGAGAAATATAACTCCGTTTATTATGTTAACTAATTGCAGTTAACTAACCAATTGTTAACTGTACAATGTTAACTAACCAATTGTTAGCTGTACTTAATAAGGATGTGCAGGTCGAGTGACCCTTTCCAAAACCCGATTGGAAACGTGAAAGAAGTTTATTTTCGTCAAGGTTACTGTAAACCTGTTCATATACCAATTTCTCAAATAATTTAGAAACTACAGACAAAATTGAGATTTGGTGATAGTTTCCTCTCTCTTCTTTGTCACCAGATTTATATATTGGAGAGATTCGAGCGTTTTTCCAATCGTTAGGAAAAATCCCTTCGTGTAAGAATGAACTAAATATGTCAGTTAAAAAAGGCGTGATTGCATCCGCTGAATCTTTTAGTAATTTGGTAGAAATGTTATCGGGTTCCACGGCTTTGCTTCTTTTTATATCTTTCAAAGTTTTGTAAACAGTTGCATACGAGATTGCTGTAAAATGAAAATTACACTCTGCTGGACTGACATAATCTGAAAAATGTGAATTGGTATTGTCCACATCATTCGACAAGATCGAATGACGTGTGTCATTAGACCCAGTTCACACGATGTCGGTACGAAATGAAACTGTAACAAAGTCATTACAGTTAGGCCTTGCGTTCACACGATACCGGTATGAAAAAACACGAAACCGTAATGCTAACCGTAACGATTTGGAACCGTAATGCTAACCGTAATGATTTGAAACTGTAATGAAACTATACCTCTACCGGCATCGTGTGAGCACCTTACCGTAATAATTTCATCACGGTTTAACGAAACTTTTTTCGACGCCAAAAAGTACGAAGCGAGAAGGCGGGAATTTACAAACAAAAAAATATAAATGAAGTTAGCAAAGCTAATAGGTGGTTTTACTGGTGATTCTTTTGTGTTTGTGTAGTGCGTTACATTTTAATTTATCTTTATTACAAAAACATCTGACGGACTACACAAAGAAACGGCGACTTTTAATATTTTTATTGCAACTTGGTACCAATACAAAGGAAAAAAGAAAAAGAAACGACGACGGAAATTTTGGACACGACCAAGACACTTCCTCATCGGTCCAAGCAAAGTTTCGGACCGACTCGTCTGATGTTTTTTGTTTTTTCGTCGGAGGCGTGTTGGCATACTGATTTACACACAAGTGACTGCCAACAACACGGTCAGCAATAATTTAAAATCTTGTAATTGTAACGGCATCGTGTGAACGGAACAGCAAAACGGCATGAAATTATATCGGTATCGTGTGGACAGGTTCGTACTGTGATATTTTGATATCGGTGCAGTTTCGTACCGGTATCGTGTGAACAGGGTCTTAGTCCCCACGTGTATGATGACTTTCTTTGGTTCCTTTCTTAATATTGGCTTTACGTAATCTTTCATATCTTCTGTGGTGGCCCCCGAAAAGCTTCTTAATATGACTTTGCGGTGCGAACTTCGACTTACTTTTTGTTGGTGCAGTCCTTCTATGACGATAGAGTCGCCTATAACCAAAGTAAGGTTCGAGTCTCTTGTCAGGTTTCTGGGATCGTGACTCTTTCCATTTTCTGGTGTAGTTTGTCCTCGAGGTCTTGGGCTAGTGCCATTGTCGGCTTCTTCGTTGTGATCTCGCAAAGTTAAGAATCTGTTGGGATGTGGACAGGGAGGTTGTGGGGGTAGATTTCATTTAACTTCTTACTACTGGCCTTTTTCACTTTTGCTGCTACCTGGTATTCTTCGTCCTGGCCTGATTTTGGTTTTATAGTCGTCCAAGGAAGATCTTGAGCAATTGACGTACTCGATGGTTTTTCACTATCAGTGCCGAATTTGCCTTGCATAGTTAATGATAGTGCAAGCAAAAGTGAAAATCTCTCGTTTTCTGCTCTGACGGCTCGATCCTCATATCACATACGACCGATCTGCAAAGCATGTCAATTGAACACCCGAGGTATTTTTCATCAAATAAATTTTCGCACTTGGAACGATTTTAGATTAGCAGCCAATTTCAGTCAGTAGTTTGAATTAGCGGAGTAACTGGAGGCTTTGAGCTGGTGCCAGGTGGTATGAAAGGTAGAAGTAAACTTCTAATTGTTCTGAATAATAGAAAAGTCTTTCGCGGATATTTGTGAGAAGTACATAGGGCATTGATAGTCTGATACGGCACAATTCCATTACTCGACAGAAGACAGTCACAGTGCACACTTGTCTAGAGTCTGACTGGACATTGCACACTTCCACAGCAAATTTTACTTTTTCATCCCCCAAAAAACAATACTCAATTACGCAACACTCAATTACGTAAATAAAAGCGAAAATTTAATTGAATTAATTCCATTACCTCAGACCACGCGAGTCTCAAGACAACAACTCCTCTCATTAGCAATCTTCTCAGCACAGTTTCACTCAACGTGGATCCAGTTAAATCCATAGAATACCACAAGGTCTCATCATTCCTTTTTTATTAAATCAAATGCAGTGAATGTCAATAATATTGGTATTTAGCATACACATACCTCTTCAGGTAAACAGAGTTTTTTTGTGCAGTCAAATTAGTTTCCCTATCTCGGAACAGCCTTCGTTATTCACCTCAGAGCAAAACAAGATGGCTTTCAGTTTTCTTTCAGTAAGGGAAGAAGAAAATAGTTTTGAATAAACGAAACTACAGTGCCATCTAATGCCAAAAAAGCAACAAAATTTGTATAGTTAATCGCATGGGGTCGAGTAAAATTAAGGTTTAATTTCACGCGTGTTTTCAAGTTATGCAACTTTGAAAACACAAGTGAAATTAAACCTTAATTTTACGAGGAACGATGTGATTACCTGTTAATCATATAGGGGGCAAAATTTATTCCTAAATAAATTGGCTACGCACGTGAACAACATGAGGAAGCCACTTAAGTGTCAATCAAAGCCCAACGTGAAAAACAACTCAGAAACGGTTTTCATTACAACGAACTTCATTAATGCAGTTTTTGTTTGAGAAACGTGAGAGCTTGGATATATCTAAAGAGAGATGAATGATCGTCAAGCCCTGTACTCAGAAAACGATTCTGAGCCCCAGACGGGGATCGAACCCGCAACCTTCTGATGACCGGTGAGACGCTCTAACCATTGAGCTACCGAGACTCAGATGGTGAGCTAAGGTGCAAGTTCGATATATATGTACGACCTAAGCGGAAGCCACTATATATTAGTAATGATTGATGCAGTTTTTGTTTGAGAAACGTGGGATGTTGGATATATCTTAAGAGAGATGAATGATCGTCAAGCCCTGTAATCAGAAAACGATTCTGAGCCCCAGAATTGGGTCAATCATCATTTAATTGGGTCAATCATCAACTTAAGATAACAATTTCTAGTGTTTACGTTTTCACTAGAAGTTTTAAATTCTTCAATTAAATCGTTGTCGGCTTCAACAAAGCGAGAAGCCATTTCTTATTGTTCTAAAAAAGTAAATTTTCCCGCCCCTGCGTCTCCACCAATCAGGTAAGAGTAATTTTGCCCTGATATAAGAAGAAATGCCCATCTCGTTACCCAATCACAATCGAGTAATTTTGCCCCCTATATGATTATGTAATAAATTATTAAGAGATATGTATTCCTTTTAATTTTAATAGGCGAATCATTACAGAAATAAGACTCAAATAAAGTTTATAATGTAAACATAGACTATCGAAAGGAATTCCAGCACTGTTTGGTGGCTCAAGAGGGAAGTTAAACCCCCAGAACCCTCCCTTTGATTCCGCTACTGTTAAAGTAGGGTTTTTCAATATACAACTGTACTCGCATGCTGCTTTCCGTTATCTACATTTATCTTCCGGTTTCTTGGACTATTAGACTGACAACAGAAAAGATGTCTTTTGCTGACGTTACTCTCAGGCCATCTAGCAAACTACAACGTTAAGATTGCTCTTTGGCTCCTCCGACCACTTAACGACCCAAAACAGAAAATTTATTTTCCTCTACTTGTCTGAATGAATTCCTGAATACATACCGTAGGATGAAATCCTAAATTCATGATTAATTGTAAATTTCTTTTTTAAAAACTGGAGCTACCTCTTCTGAGAAATTTGTGAGCTAAGATCACAAATGGAGGTTATTTTCAATAATTGTTTAATCTTACTTGATATTAGGAAATTCGTTAAATAAAATTGAACAAAATTTTTGTTAATCAGAAGTAACTGATGTCAGACAATGTGAATTAACTTACGCTAGTCTAAGCCATTTTTTGCATACTTTGGCACAAACAGTGATACTCTTCCTGGGTAAAAATGAGAATATTGCCAGTATAATTTCATCTGATAAATTATTCCAATAATCTAAAAAAAAGGGATTCCAGTTAACTACTAAAGCAATGATTTTTTTGAATTAATGACAATTGAATTTTTTCATATGTACCTAGAGTAGTTAACAGTATGTAACAATGAAGACATGGCTTACATAACATACTAGGCATTAGAGCCATTCCACTGGGACTCATGTGACAAAGTCACCAAATTTTAGAGATAAATATAGCATATTTTAAACCCCTTTGCTACTTAGAACCAAACTTGGGTTTAAAAAAAGTCTAAGACCTATATGAAGACATTTAACTTCATAGTCTTGGTTTCTGAAAGCAGTGTTTACAGTGTCCGAGATGACAAAATTTATGTGTGACTCACATGACAGGCACAAATATGAAAATATGGGTTAATGGTACTTTAGTTAAATTTCCTGGTGATATATTAGCAATATTCAGGATACAGCAAGCAAGAACAACTATTAGACATAAAGTGAGCAT
The DNA here is from genome assembly GCA_030142905.1 of Heliopora coerulea. Taxonomy (NCBI): domain Eukaryota; kingdom Metazoa; phylum Cnidaria; class Anthozoa; order Scleralcyonacea; family Helioporidae; genus Heliopora; species Heliopora coerulea. Next base: position 9,865,623 of record JASJOG010000001.1, read on the forward strand.
ATATAAGTTAAATATTCATGAAATCTTTAATAACTTAGGAGAAAATAGCCAAAGTTCAATGTGACTCACGTGACAGAAAAATGTGACTCACGTGACAAGTGACCAATTATGTTAACAAATATAGCTTTAGAGTTTTACAATTGCTATTTTCATGGTTAATGTAATATAAAAAGCTAAAGAAACTATAATAAATGTAAAAACCAAACATTTAACAATAATATACTGAAACTCAATTATTGTACTGTATGTAGCCATATTGTATAGTAATGTATGTATTGTACTGGCATTTAGCAATACAATTAATTTATGTTTTCCTGGTATATTGCAATGAGACTATAAACCTTTGAGTTGTAGCTTAGCAACCTCCTTTAACATGGATAGCCCTAGGCAACATAGACAGAATCTTTAATATCACATAATATATAACTGTTCTCTATTAAAATACAACATCAATAATGCAACATAATTTGATTTGAATGTTGCTGTAATGCATATAAACACTAAATTATTCAACAATCCAACTGATATAGATATCTACAATATAGAATTTTACACCTTGAAGAATGTTTTTTTCAACTCCTATTTGTCTAAATGTAGTAAGGTATACAGCAAGGCAAACACCTAAATGTTACTCATGTGACTACTGCCTCTTTGTGACTCATGTGACCAAACTTGAGGGTGATTTATTTTTAGAATGATAGGTCATATTGAATTAATATTAGTAGTGATAGTAACCCTTAATGAAACTACCAAGTTATAGAAAAAATTTCAGAGTAAGTTCAAAAGGATAAGAAATTACAGAACTTTTCACCTTAATTTTGTGACTCACATGACAGAAAGATGAGGGTGTTTTTAATGCCGGCTTGTGCAAATTTTTTTATCTATATGAAAACTTCAATCATAGAGTCTAGCTGCAGTGATCATAAGTTAACTGATTTTGTGCAAAAAAAGGAAAATAAAGTTTCTTACAAGTATGCAGACCTATTTATTTTGAACAGAAGAATTATGGGTGTAATCAACATATTGATGTCTTCATTATTTATCATGACCCTATAATGCTTGACAGTGAATTTGGATGACAATAATTCATGTTTCAAATAGAGAGAGTCTTATACTATAAATATCTATAGATTATTTGGTTCATTTGTTAATTTTATTTTTTTGATATGATGTGACATTTCTGTGGAATGGCAGATTACATTATTATTGATTTTTCTTGGATAAAAGGTTTTAGACTTTTCCCAATTTTGCTAATCATGATTTAGCATTATCATATGTGTGCTTGTTTTATAAAATAGCATAGGACTGACAGAATGTAATTAATGCAATTATCAGGCAGTGTTTAGAAGCTTTTGAAAAATTTAGTTTTCAATGAGAAAAGTTATGACAGTTAATTTCATGCTACATTGACAACGAGTTTTGATCACATCACAGAAACTGACATTGTGGGACATGGACAGTGCATTCCATAAAAGATCCAACCATTAAGCGAGTAATTAAAAATGCTTATAAAAAAATCAAGCAATTTTTTTTCACTTTCACATGGTATAAATTCAGAAATTTATATGGGCTCAAGTGGTACATTATTGGAATGGTTCAGACTTCAGGAATCATGTACAACTTAAAACATTTCAAAGTGAACAGTAGAATGATGTAATAACAGACTCATTTACCTAAAACTTACAAAATAAATGTCAGTAAATGACTGGCTGACTTTTATGCACCCATAGAAAATATTCTCTATTATTTAGCCATGATGAATAAAGATAAAGTCAACGTACAGTACTCTGTAGTACATAATATACAAAGTACATGGTACTATCCTATTACAGCAGCATATTTAGCAATGCTCCTTATTACTAAAATGTGTCCATCTTTCACTCTGCAGAGCTCAAAATTGCCCCATAAGGGTTCACATTCAGGGCCAGACCTATCCATTAAAGTTGACAGTACAGTTCAGCTGGTGCATACCCTATATTACTCTGCTCAATGTACATGACCACAGCATGTAGTAAGGGCATTGCTAAAATTAATACAGTAACAGTTAAAAGCTTCAACAGCCCTGCTTTTCATTATTTCTACATTGCATGAACTCTTTTTTGTCTTTTAGGTGATTTAAAAGAAGGCAGTTGATGGTATATGAGCATCTTTACACTTCCTCAGCCACTTTTCTTGGGATAAAAATCAAGTACAAATAAAGGACCATGCAGCAACATACACAAAGTTAGTGACTTATGACTGGATGAAATTTTTAGAAGTGACATTAAAGGTGCTTTATTTGCTCTAGAAGTAACAAAAATTCAAACTGTAGCCAATGTTGCTTAACCATGTACTAGTAGAGTGTTCACATTGCTCTCAAGTACCATGTGTGTATGTCATATTTCTTTCAATCAATTTCTATAACTGTATTTTCAACATTTTGCAGTTGATTGTTCTGATCACTTTCTTACATTTGTCACTAGTATCAGTAAATTTTTTTTTTTAATTTTACAATTATTTTTTAATCAAAGCAGATAAGCAAAGTCAAAAATGAACAAAATTCAATAATCAGAACATGCTCAGATAGATCCAGGGATGGGCTAAAGGGATCAATTCTCCCTCTAGTAACAAAAATTGGCTTAGAATATGGTACCAAAAATGGGGGGTTAGCAGATGTTGACCTATCTTGTCTACTAACATCATGTGTTCCCTCCATTGATTTTTAAATACTGTTTTAATGTATAAAAGTTACTCAAAATAACCTCAAAAGATGATATCTCACTGGCAAACATTAGTTTTTAGTTTCAAATTAGGTGCTCAATTAAGTGCCAAACCAGTCTAAAAAGTTCAGCCAGTCAACTTTTTGGGATAGATGTGGGTGTATTTGTAGGTATATTTTAGTATGTCAGGTGATACACTATGATATTTAAATGATTCCCTTGACCAAATTATGGAGAAATTCATTGAAGGGAGTTGAAAATACACTTTAATAGAGCAGCCAAGGAGTGAAAGTACTCTTTATATTATATTGAAAATGAGCACTAATTATATAACATAGCTGACCGTATCAAATGTATAGATTTCTCAGTCTTATGAACTAAGCCTCATATTCTGTAAGGTCTAATTGATGGCACACTAAATGCATGCAAAGATTGCCATTCACAAACACTAATTGACAGCAAAAAATTACATTCTTAACCATTGAATTTCATTATTTCTGGTGAAACACCTGCTGAAAGTTTTGGTCAACAATAAAATTTTCCAGAACAGGCGCTAAGAATTTTCATTGTATCTAAGCTGTACTATAAAAATATCACAAATAAGAAATGTAAAGAAGTGAATTACTTTTTTGCTGTGATCCATCAGAACAGCTAACATCGTTATCTAACAATGAGCCAAGAATTCTCCTCTTCTCACAAGTGGCTTTCTCATTTAGGGATGACTGATTCAGGTCGTGAAACAATATTTTATTATCTTCAGACTCAGTGCATGTGATCTTCTGATAAACCTTCTTAATCTATACAAAATGGATAAAAAAATGGGATGTTATCCCGATGAGATACGTCAGCCAATAAATTTAACAGTTAGTTTTAAGTTTGATGGTTGAATAACGAGGTGATATGAAATCGATAATGGAAGTTAGGATAATTAATATTACCTATTGAATATTGGCTATATTGCTTATTACACATTCTTGTTTTGAAGTACTTCAGGCAAAGAGAGTAGACTATTTTTATTTTAAAATACACCATAAAAGGTATATTTGGATTAATGAAAGCAATCTTTAGACGCTGCACAACGCTACCTTTGGATAATGGTTCGCAGTCTCTTTCGAGTACGATTGGGGAGTCGGGTCTTTATTCTGAATTTGGGTCAAATCTCGTTCATCTACGGGTGGCCAAATTAATTGAAACTTTTCGTCGATGTTGGTACATATTTTGTTTGTAGACAGTGAAGAAGCTGATGAAATCAAACATGATTTTCTATTTTTATCGACATGATTGTTATGTTCGGTGTCCGCCATCTTGACGAAACGAAATAAACTTCCCGCCTTTGAACGCTTAACATACAAACGAGGCACATTTAACATCAACTGGATCGGACAGGCGGAGTTTTTGGTGTTTTTTAATTTTATTTTTCGTTTTTTTTATGACTGTTAATAGCTTTTCAAGAAACAGTTTATTGCTGGAACGGAACATATCAGCACAAATCATATAACCTTAAGTCAAATTAAGCACATTAAGCAAATATTTTTTTTAATAAATTTCAATGTAATTGGTTGTGCAACCGTCCGGGTTTCGTCTAGCCCAGATTAGGCTTTTATCGATTGTGCTAGTAAAAGTACCTCCTTATGCAGCTAGCACTGCAAGTTTTTAGCAAGAATTATGCTAAAATTATGCTCGTTTTTAAAGATTATGCTAGGTTTTCTGAAATTATGCTTTCACAAATTAATTTTAAGAGCTCGAAATTAAATTCTTGTTTTTATCCCAAGAAAAGTGGCTGAGGAAGTGTAAAGATGCTCATATACCATCAACTGCCTTCTTTCAAATCACCTAAAAGACGAAAGCAAAACATGTTATTGTTTCCAACATTGTCTAGTTTTCAATAGATTGCTCCCTATCACCTGAAATGTTTTAAATACGACACAAAATTGCACTGATGCCTTTGCTATCATAGTTAGTGGCCTCAAAAGTTCCCTGCTGCATTACACTTGCTTGCAAGTAATCAAGTTAAAAATATTCGTTGAATCGACAGTAAGGTTAGAAAAAAAACATACAACAACAGTTCAGCTAAATTTAACCATTTTGTTTTGACTTTGAGAGCGTGGACTGGATCGGAACTAAAGTTCCTTTGAACCCCAGGCGCCTAGACTAAGGCCCACTAAGAAAGAGAATTTAACAAGACTAAACGAAGCTTTAAAATTAACTCAATCATAGGCGTAGAGTATGGGGGCACCGGGGCTCGGGCACCCACGGAAAAACGGTCGGAGGGGGCTAAGCTCCCCCGGAGAAACTTTAGCCTACTTGTTCGGGAGCTATGTTTTGCCAAAATGTTCTTTTCACTATTTCATGTCTAAATAATATTAACTACCTGTATTCCTGCTTTCATAAAGAATTTCTTCGTAGGATTTGAATTTCGAAACACCCGTATTTCAATGTATCATATTTTGTCTGTTTTTGCCGCTGTTTACTTTCCTTGTCGAGATTAGGCGAGCTTTTGCCGGCTACTCTGGAAGTGTGTATTGGAGGCCCGAGAGATAACCGGTGTAATTTAACGTACTTACGTATTGCAAACGTACGATCGGCCATGTTGCCATATTTTCACACAAGAATGAGAAAATGGTTAGACCAGATCACTGTGCCTAAGCTGATTCATTGGTCATTAGAAGTCTTTAGTCCCTAATCTTAAGCTCAGACACAAGGTCCAGATTTTGAGCACCCCCAGGGAAAAACAAAACTATACGCCTGTGAACTCAATATGAGCAAAACTTGACTTACTGGAGAGTAATGGCCCTAGTAATGTCCTGTGTAACTGATAGAAATATGCCGGTTATGTTAGCAGTGCTACTTTGACAAAAAAAATGGCAAAAATGTGCTCGTTTTCCCCAAATTATGCCAAAAAATGTACTAGCACAATCGATAAAAGCCTAGCCCCGATTAAAAGCCCCTCTTTCAGACAAGCCACTGCCAAAGCTCCATTTTGTGTTACGAAATGCACTAAATGTTTTGACGATTTTTACTCGGATATATAAAAACTGAATTAACTCATTATTTTGTCTAATTTTTGAAGAAATACACGTATTCCACCGTAAGTTACGACAAAAAATGCCCAGAAAAAGACACGAAGTCCCTAATTATGGGGATGGGTGACGACAAGTTCCCTGCCCAAAGAAAACTTCCAAAATTAGTTAGCTGCTCTTTTTGATTCTCTCTCTTTTTTTTGTACAGATTAAATTATATTGACCCTGTCTAGTATATCTTCCGTATGCAAAGATGTTTGTGGTTAATGCCTTTTAACGATGTATGTAGAGGAAATGCTCATCAAACTTATTACAGACGTAACGGAGCAAACAATTTGTAAAATAATTAGATTTATTATGTGTGATCTATTAGACTATTAGTTATTAGTAGAACGACTACTATTACTATTAGTAGAACGACAAAAACGACTATTAGTAGAATGATAAAAACTAAAGTTGAATGTAATAGAGACAAAAACAGGTAGTCATTCGGTCGACAGTATTATAAAAGGAGAAATTAAAAACATGTACGACTGATTAGATGAAATACCGAACTGTGTGGTTGTGGTCACTTATTGTTTTAGACTCATGCTTGCTACAAAACTGGTGCTCAGCGGAGGGATAGAAAACTCGTAGATTGAAGCTAACAAAGGATGACACCTATTCTTCTTGGTAAAATTGATGGAAACTCTGATCTGGCAACGTGGTTGTGAGAATTCGACGTTTGTTGTGACCCTGTAAAGAAAAGGATGAAATCAAGAAACTACCTGCTTTTCTTCTCGGTCGAGCCGCAAGCTACTTCTACGCCATTAACCACGATGAAAGACAATCGTATAACGATGTCGGAGACTGGTGAATATTTTATAGGTTGACAGGTGGTGCTGTTGTCCGGAAGTGGGAAGGGAGGTGTTTAGCGCTATGATTGGTCTGATTTTCGATGACGAAACGGAGAGCACATGGTTGATGAAATGTAGTAAAAATTGAGCGAGTGCCATTGAGAGAAGGTAAGGCGTAAACCAGATAAATAAAGTTTGCGAATAATCTGTTGCGAACGGCAGCTTCACGGAGGCGAGCATTCGCGACAACGATGCAGTAAAGAGGTTAAAACTGAGACGCCATGTGCCCTTCAGCCCAACGAGAGCATTTTTACGTCAAATCTGAACCAAGAACTCTTCGACCAGGAGAGGATCCTGCCGTATACAGTGGCGTAAATCATGTGGAGGATGTAGATGTATCCCCTCCACCCTTTAGACACGGGAGGGTTAGTATTGTTATCATCGCTCCACTTTTGGACTGTAGAATTTCGGAAGAATATGAGAGTATCTGATCTAATATTCAAATAATACTCAGTCAAATATATTTGTTATGTCTTGTTTTCTGTTGGTTACTGCGTTAGTAATTACACATCAGCCAGCTACAAGCTAAGTCTGTGTGATTGTCTTTCCCGTGCCGTCTTAATCGTCCATTTGGTAAACGGCCTTGCCATCTCAAACTGTCTTTGCATCCTAATTTTCTCGCCTTCGCCAAGTGTATCCTCCGCACCCTAACTCCGTCAAGTCGCATCAATAAAATACATGGTCAAAAATTTTTACCTGTTTTCTTTCTTTGACTTAAATTCAACGAAGGATTATTTCGGTTACCTAACCCAAACCAAAACCCAAACCTAAACGTCCCAGTAGCGAGTTCCCGCCTCGCTCATACCCTAACTTGACCCACTAGTCGCTTTTATGACTCTAACTTTAACATTTTGACTATACGAAAACTCGACGAAAATCAAATACTGCAGAGTAAAAAGACAGTTTGAGTGAAAATAAAATAAAATATATAAAAACCTTATTTCATCACGGATTCGAACCCTCTCGCTACCGACCTGTATTGGCTGCATTAACCACTACACGCCGCCCGCAGGATCTGGCTTTACAGGCCACTAGAAAAGAACACTCTTGCGGGACTTTCATTCATTGTATTAGTTATTGAATCATTAAATATCACTGCACGAAAACACAGATTTGTCACACAGGCAAATGTATTACCACTATTAAGCCTAAGATTGATTACACTCAGTTATGCCTTAAATTTGCCCTTTGGTAATATATCGTATTTACACACACATTTGCCACATCGACAAGAATGGTAAAGTTCGTATGTCCCAAATTACCCAGAACGGTAAATTTGTGGTTTAATTGATTTTTTCTATGTATTGTCCTTTGTGAAAAATTGTTCTTAATTGAAATAACGTCATGCCGAGATGTATATTTGCCCCAATGTCGATTCATCCTTTATTCTTGATTGGGCCAAATATGAGACAAGCTATAATGTTATCCTTACATATTTACGCTTCATAAACGCTTAGTTAACCTTGGATAAGCTCTGAATTTGCATATGGGTAAATATTTGGCAAAACTGAAATAACGCCTTTGTTATGCAAGCTGGGTTGCATTTTTACCAAATTCCGATTTATCCTTTGTTCTCACACGGTTTAAATATGGGGGGAACTATGTTGTCATCACATATTTAACCCTCATATAATCTATACTTAAACTTGAATTTTCTCTGAGTTACATACATGACAAATATGTATGTAACTCAGGTAAACTTTATGGTTGCAGTTCGAAATACCATTCCCCACTAAACATTTGCCAAAGATTTAATCATTTTTATGGTTGATCCAGACCCCGGGTTAGTTTTATTGAATTTACATTTTAACATCATTGATTTTTGCTGAAAGTTTTTATTTCAATATCTCTTAAAGTTATACAACAACAAATAATTTTATATAACAAAGTCATATTATTATTAACCACGGAGGAGGACGTGGAGATGGGACACCAGTTCTACACTCGTGGAGCATTGTGTGGCTTCGGTCTGACAGCCGGCGTTTAGTTTTTCGGTCCAAACTTTCCATATATCCATTTGCCATTTCACTTTGCCAAGGCAATGGTTTTTTCACAAGAATTTTTCTCCTGGTAGTTTGCGTTGCACCTTCTCCATCTGACCTGCTTTGGTTTTGCGGCCGATCGTTTACACCATTCTCGGACATGGATTCTTCTGACGACACAAAGTCCGCAGTTAGAATACTTTTTATCTTTGTTCTTTCCGTATCTGTTAGTGAGGTTGACAGCCGATTAGCTTTCAACCGCGACTTGAATAGCTAGAAAGTAGAAAAAAAATTATCAGCATATATTTATTTAGATCTAAGGAGTAAACATATGAAACCAACACTTCACAATTAACCTACAATACCGAAGTCAACTAGAAAAAGTTGAGCCGAGCGGGATTTGCACTCGAACTTTTGGGATACCGGTCAGCCGCTCAACCGAAAGTGTGAGTTCAAATCCCGCTTGGGTCAACTTTTCTTGATAACTTCGGCAATGTAGGTTAATTGTGAAGTTTTCGTTTCATAATGTACCCTGAGGATGTTTTTGAGTGAACATATGTATAGTTATTCTTCTCTACGTTTGTCTGGCTAAGACTACGGCTACATTTATGGTTTTTAGATCTCTCGAATTGAAATATAAAAGAAAACTTTAATCTACCCAAGTTAACTGAATCCATCAACCCATTTACCGCGCGTCTTACTCTTAATTTCTCGGCTATTGATCAAATGAAGCCGATGAAACTGATATACTTTAGTTACACAAGACGGTTGTTAACGACGATTTTTAAGTCAAGGGATATTGCAGATAAAAATTAATGCGAGTAATCTGCCTTTTACATGAACGATTTTTAGCGCAATTTTGTGACGGTAATATGTTGCGTTAAAAAAAAACAAAGTTAAAAATTGTCCGGTGTAACAAGACCGTTACACAACCATATAATCACTCAGATTTGTAGCAATACGGTGAAACCGGTGATACCACAACAGCTGGGGAGTTAAATTTTCTTCAGGGTATAAAAACTTGAAATCTATTTGACTTTCAAGTTTCGGTTACAATTTAATAAATCCACATTCTTTTAGTTGTTGTTTTTTTTCACTTTGTCATTTGTCCAGACTTGCTTCCTTCCGCGCACTTGTCAGAAAAGATACTGCCAAGTAATTTACTCGATTATATAGTGACTTCAGCCTTGTCATACAGTTGCACGCTTTTTGCTTCATTGTGGTCGGAGTTGAGAAACTTTTATACAGCTAGTGCAGGAATCGAACTAACTTTAACCGTGTAGTAATGGCAGTTTTCGATCGTTTAAGAGCATATTGCTTACGGCCATATTGGCTTATCAAGCAATGGCTAGTAATACCTGTTCATCCTTTTCTTAATCAGCTCTGTATCGAGCTTTGCTAGAAGCACATCAAATAGTCGTTCATTGTTCGGTAGGCACGCAAGTAATGAAGTTCTACGGTGTACTTACGTTTTGTTTTCTTTGTCTTTTCCTTTGTATCTTTTGATGCCGTTTTTCTACATCAGCCCCAGCTCGTTTGAAGCACTTTTTTGGAGTCTGAAAATGGCTCTTCAATGCAGCTATAAGTAAAGGAATCTGTCTTAGAAGACGCCTCCAAAACTTAAATGAAACCGATGTCCCCAGAAATATTTGTTTTTGGATAAGTACATGTTGTTACTTAAATCGGTTGCCTTAAACTAAACCACGTACAGTACGCACCTTATAAAACAACTTAAGATAAATCCTTGTGAACATTTCTTACTCTCAACCTGACAGCAGCATTTACAGTCTCGTTAACAGTGTCGCGAAAGCTAATCGATAAAAAGAATGTGATAAATATGTACGACATGGTGTGTTTAGTAATATGTTATATTCATTGTAAGGTACTATTCATATGAATATGAGACTATAGTCATACCCTTTAGTCATATCCCATGCCAGAGGGCTGTCTTCTTGCTCACGCAATGTCTTTGTCACAAGACGTACCTCAGCCTAAATTTGAGGAATCAGAATAATCGAAAATTATGTACAGTGACAAAACAAATCTGCAAAAAAGAATCGTTGAAGTCCTGGTACACCAGTTCATTGAATAAATTTAGTCTACGACACAGAGCGAAACAGCGCAAATTGTGTGCACGCAGTTCCCGCTCTTGTTAACAAAATGACGATTGTTGCTTATTCGACGGCTTACCATAAACGACAATACACAACTCAGTATTTAGAAACATGATTATAATATATACTCACAGAAACAGCTCTTGATACGTTTACTTTCCCTTGATTTGTTCGCAGTCGTTCTGATTGTTGTAAGGCTACCAAAATTTGACGGTTTTGTTGATCAATACTCTGCAATAAGGAGCGGATTTCACCAGCACCAGCGCTACCTTCGTTATTTTCCTGGTCGCTGTCATTCGTCGACACATTATGAAACTCTGGCAATATACGCTGCCGTTGTTCATTCAAAATATTTTGAGCGCCACCGGGTAAGGTTGGTATCAGAACGTTTCTTCTTGCGCCAATCACGGTGGAGTTCGTGTTGCCATTTGGACAGTGCACTCGGTCCCTATTCGGTGTTTCAGAAACCCTGGTAGAGAGTGAATGAGTTGGTGTACCTCGACCAGAAAAAGGCGGTGTTCTAGCCATCTGCGACTGAGGGAAATCTTTCTTTTTAGTGGAAAGATACTCGACAAGACGACGACTCTGCAGCTCAGATCAGTGGCGGCGGAACTAGGGGGGGGCTAGAGGGGCTTTAGCCCCCCAAAAGTAAAAGTGGGGGGGCTTAGCCCCCCAAATATTTACTGGAAAAATATAAAATTACGAAATAGACAATATAACAGACATTGTGATTCATTGAAGATTTGAGTAAGCAAAAAGTGTATTTAAATTGATTTTTTTTACCTATCTTTACCTTTAAAACTGAAGCATTGATAAAAAGTTCATGAGTTAAGATGGTTAATATTGTCTCACATCTCGAAATTTCCGACCGCCATCTTGTATAAATTGAATTCGTTTATTTGGAGTAAATTCTTCATGTAAAACTGAAATTCAGAGATTAGCTGAAAATTTTAGCTGAAAAATTTAGCTGAAAGAATTTAGCTGAAAGAATTTAGCTGAAAATTAGCCCACCCAAAATAAATGTTGTTCCGCCGCCCCTGGCTCAGATATCTGAGAGAATTTGATATTAAGTGATTACGAAGTTTGAAAGTCGTGCCCATTGCAAGGTGGATCACGTGATTAATGATTTCTTGCAAATCAAATAATTATATCACAGGATGCCCATGATTTCATTGATGTTGTGATTGGTCCTAATTGTTTCATCCGGCTTAATGAAACTAAGCATCTATTTTGCCTCTGGGTAAATACATGCTATCCTTTTGTAAAATAAGATTATAATTTGGCCCAATTTCACTATGATATAATGGGAGAAGGTTTTCACTGTTTTCACTGTGACAAGGAACTAGACTACAGGTGATTTACGAGACACCGAGGAGAGTTTTACGATAAGTCGACTAACACTTGGCAGCGACGCTGAAGTCTGGTGCCAGAACCTATTTGAAATAGGGGGATCTGTATCATTTATTCCAGTACAAAGAATCCACAGTCAATTTGCTGCTTATGATATATAATTGATAGAGAACGAGTTTTGGTTATGTGTCTTTCGCAGCGCAAAATGTATAGCCAGAGGGCAAGTTTAATCTTATATCAAACCTGATAATAAAATTATTAATAAATTTCCTGTAATATTCGTGCCGAACAATAAACATATGGTAAATATAGAACAAGACGTTATTTGCCGTATTTGTTGTCATGTACCAAATCCGTCGACAAATAAACCTTCGCACTGCTTTGAAAATATAAAGGTGTATACGATATTTGGCGACATTTGGGCATAGGTTAAATGCGTAGCGAAAGTAAAGACTGTATTTACCCAAGGTAAGTGTGCTTTCATTCTGGGCAAATTCATAATAAATTCATCTGCATGGAATATGAATGGCAAATGTCTGGCAAAACTATATCAGTTTCCCTCCCTACTTTACCTTCTTTGGCAAACTAGTGGGTAAATGTAGTAGTCCATATTTGACCACTTTTTGACCAATAGGTATAAGCATGGTAAATACATTTTTTCATCCAGTGATATTGCGTGTGTTTGCCTTTTAACAAGGTAGTAGGTCGACATAGTAGATCAACCCAAAGTTCATTAAAACACGAAAACTGTGCACATTGTTTAGCTTTGTTTTATGCTATCCTTAATGGTCTCACACCAATGCTGGATATCCTACGCGTAGGATCCTTAAATTCTTACCATGAATGCACTAATTACTTATGAACTCAAACAGTAATTGTGTTTAAGAAACATCCCCTCCCCAGCTTTTTTCATGGATTTACGCTCCTGGCCGTGTACAAATAGGACCAGCTCGAACAAACACTAATTGAAGCAGACCCATCACTAAATGAGCATGCTAAAGAGGCTCCTTGTCACGCCAATTCATGCCAGGGCTACCGAAAACCATGAAAATCAACCCTTAAGAAAGTGACCCGAGACCACATCCGGCTACCATGATGTCATTCGTGCGACGCTATCAAGTGGTCCAAGGCTAAATCTCTCAGTCTGAGCAAGAGTACGACATCGTTGGGACGTGAGAAGATTACTCAAATGTAGCACCCGGGCAGTTACCCTTCTCCCAAACAAAAGTTGTGCCTAAGCACATTTAATGATCTTCCCAATATACTGTTCGTGCTGACGAAAGTACGATCATGAAGGACGGATCATAATTTTTTTTGGAGGCGGGGATGAAAAATTTGTCGCGACAAACAATTTTTTATTGTGTTAGTGTCCACTCAAACTGATTTTTTTGGGGGGGAGCATCTTCCAGCAAACAACTTTCTAATAACTAGCTTCATTAACAAACAAAGCTGATTAAAATACTCATGAAGCGAGTTGATATTTTATATATAAAAATATCCCAGCTGAGATTATTTTTGTGTTTTAATACTGACAACTATATGACGACAACTGCATTGATCACAAAATTAAAGCTTGTATTTGTCTTGGTTCAACAGCTTATTACTACTTGCAACTTACTTACAGCTTACGAATCAGAAAGTATGAAAGAGAAAGTATGTTTGCACTGTGGACCTGAGATAGATAGAGCGTATCAACAAGAACTACCACGTTTTACAGTACATGCATTTCAATCAATCGAAAATAACGGCCCGCAAACAGCAAGGACCTCAATTGTTGCTAAATTGGCAAGCAAAAGGCACCAACGGTTATAGGTATACCGGTCATATACTTATATTAGTATATATTCATTCGTAAATTTATGTCGCGTTGGTACTAAATCATTTCTAAGTGATGGCCGAACACTTCGTGTTTCCCACCAAACCGTTCACACCTGGAGTGGTTGGTCTGCCCTACAATTCTTGAAAAATTTAATTTTACGAGACAAAAGGTGAATCCCTCCACATCTGTTCAACGTAAGCATGACATTTAGTCGATTCCCCAGAGAACGGATAGCATCGGGATTCGTTTCAATGATTTTGGTTGTTTGGTTATCGTTACAATGATTTTGGTCTCTGTTGGATAAGGTTTATTGTTTCATTGTACTGATCAATGCGGGAAGGCATGGCCACTTGGGCCGACTTAAAAAATATCTAACGTGTTATTTGAACTCATATTCGGAATGTGTTGTATTCAATGTGGGAGCAGCGTTTAATTACACGCATGCTCATTTTTATCAATTCTTTTCACGCACTGAATGCTCAAACCTCAGCCATGAAGGATTGAAGAACGAAACAGCAAAAGTAAATCAAATAGCAAAGAATAGCATGTTGTAAGCTCAAGGATCGAGACAAACGAGAAACGGACATATTTTAACCTTGTTTATAAGTCACCGTCAAACCTAGGAGAGGAAATATGAGAGTCTTCCTTTTAAAACCCGTTTATATTGTACACAGCACGGCTAAAATATTGGCACGAGTGCCGCTATTTTTGGGCACGGTACGGGTGATTTTCACTGTGTAAAGTAAAACGGTGCGAATTTCTTAAAATTTGGTTCAAATTCCGCGCCTAAAAATTTAGCCGTGCCGAGCACCTCTGTATATGTACATCACGGCACGGCTGGTTTGCCGTGCTATACCCAAAACTTGCCGTTCCGAGCCAAAAATGTTAAAGTGTAAACGGGGTTTAACTGTATATTTAAAGGAGAACTATAAGCATGGTCATGTTTCCTTAAATACAGCGCTCCACTTATATTGTTTTTACAGTCATGCTCCTCCGAGTCCTCCTTACGCTGTGACTTTATGTGAATTTTTCAGTTATACGTGGGTCTTTGGCTATGTCAGTTTTAAGTAATATTTTACTTATCAAATGTAACTTATTTTCTTTGTTCCATGAATAAACAGCATAATTATTTTCGTATGTTCAACAGTAATATACTCTACAGTTGACTTCCGATAATTCGAACTTTCGGCATCAAATGGTCGGAAATTAGGGAATAAAACTGTATTTTGTCCAAATGCTTTATTACTATTGAAAAAGAAAGCGTTTTTACTCAGGTTTATTAAAGAGATTTGTGGGGACAGAAGAAATTTCTCCCCAATTTAAAGAAACACCAAAGGAGCAAAGCTTGATGAACAACGGGTTAACTTGAATGGACCTCTCTATTTCCCTTCAAACCCTGCTGACCCAACTTATTACGTACATGTCTCGTCACCAGAAGAATTGACACGTGTTGTGTACACTTGATGCCAAGGAACTAATGAACGTGACCCAAAGGTCAATTAAACAGTTCATTATGAATATATGCTGCCCAATTTGATTCAGAATAAATTAAATATTCTGAAGCATGCTCTGATTTTTTTAGCCTGCGCCGCAGACAGACTATGACTCATTACACTCTGACAAAACGAGGTTCGAGTCAAGGGTAATGTTATAAAAATGGTAAGAAGGGAAAGGTTATAAAAATTACCTGAAAGGAAAACAATTGCATTTCTAGTTAGTGGGATGTTCAAAATATCGACGGTTCGAGTTACTGAAGGTAAAATTACACTTATTATAAAAAGTAAATCCAGGGGAAATTGATGAATTCTAAGGCGCGAGAGTCCAGTGTAGATAGCTTCGATAAAACAGCGGCGTTCTTGAGGGTATACACTATCTAAAAGATAGAAAAAAAAGGGCTTCTCGACGTTTCGAGGGAAGGCCCTTCGTCAGGAGATTAGTAGCATGGAATACAAAAACACGTGGGCTTTTATAGTAAAACTAAAAATGTGTCACGTGACAAAAATGAACCAATAGAATGAATGTGGTCAAAACAAACACAAAACAATGAAAGGGAAAAGCACATGACAAATTGTATGTGAAACTAGAGAGCAAACAAGGCGATAAATAGCGCGTGGATAGAAAATAATAATGTGGGATAGCGAAGGAAGGTGACATGATGAAATACAGTGTTTTTTGAGAGCTAAATGTAAGAAAATCGCTCGTTGATACCATGGGGGTGGAGTGTTCCAAGTTTGGAAATGAGACGCATTTCCTGACTTGTGCGGCTATCATTGCTACCGGAAACTGGAACTAAAGCTCGAATTTGCATATCCGAAAGGCTGTGATTAGCACTGTTAAAGTGCCTGGCAACAGGCTGATTAGCATCGTTCTTAGTAACAGCACGACGATGCTCCCCAAACCTGTCTCTCAAACCTCTTCCAGTTTCTCCAATGTAAAGCATGCCACATTTACTGAATGAGATGCAGTAAATGAGATGGGAGGAGGTACAAGTGAAGTGGTGTTTGACAGTGAACTTAGATTTTGGCGCGGAAATTGTGATGGAGGAATCTATGAAACTACAGGTTTTGCAATTCTTGATGCCACAGGGAAACATGCCCTTGGGAGACGACCTTTTCCTGTGGTAGGGAACTATGAACTAGGGATTCACGGATGTTTTTGCTGTGTCGAATAGAGACTAGAAGGTTATCGGGGGAAATAGATGTTTCAGGGTCATTCTTTAGGATATGGAAGTTCTTGCGGATGACATCCCTTACTTTGAAATTGAAGGGATGGTAAGTGAGCACTAAGGGGATTTTTTTGGAAACATTGATTAGAGTTAGCGCCAGCTTCGAGTTACTGAGGGGTCGTGTTATCGGGAATCAACTCTAAGAATATAAGTACAACGACTCAATCATTTAAATATTATGAAAAACACTTTTTGACAACATTTTACATGAGAAACCGTAACTAGATATATGTACTTCCGTGACCTCATGTACAGAGAAGATTTCTAGCAAACCATAAGTAGTGACATACGAATTGATTTCAGCACACCAACAGCTCTGTAAAATGTTTTTGACATATTTATAGACCACAAAGTGATATTTATAATATTGTTTGCTCACATTGACAACTTCTATCACGAGTTTAATTAAAAACTACAGTTATGGAGTAGGACATGGTCAAGAAAAGAAACGAAGACCGCGTTTCGATTCTGGTACGATTTGAAACATCACGGTTGGGCTTGAAACATGGCGATATCGCCATGAAATATTAGTTAAGAAGTACCAAATGGATTCCCGTGTTTGGATACTGAGATCCAAACACGGTAATCCATTTTGTGTTTCTTTTATAAAATAACGACAGATGAAAAGTAGTTAACTTAATAAACACTATGATGAAGTAAGGAATTCTCCTGAACATCATGAACTAACAATCTTATCCATGTTTATGAAGATTAAACCCTGGCCAACAAAGCGATGCCACTTCAACGCAGTGAAACAGAGGAAAAGCCAGCATTTTTTAAAGCTATTTGAAAGTCCAGCAACATACCAGGTGTTTGGTAACAAAAGCCGTTACGTGTTTCTTTCATAAAATAATAAGACTGAACGTGCAAAACAAACTTCAGTACACTTTTGGCGGGAAATTTTCCGTGTTTGGATACTCTTATCCTAACACGGGTATTAACCAATCAGAGCGCAAGAACGAGTCACGTAATTTTATAAACTGCTACCCTAAATGGAACGATTTGATCACCTGACACCGCGTGCACACCTTTGAACCGTTTCACTTTAATGAAAACGTAACCTTCGTCTAAGCCCATGTAAAAGTTTAGATTGAAAGTTCATGATATTTAGCTGCTTTATGACCTGTCTATCATTCTTTACTACCAGTAGTTCTTCCAAACTTAGCTTCCGCTCGTGTTTATGCAGTGTAGCAAAAAGGCGAGAGTCGACTCGAGTGTCTTGTCGCATGTACTACACCGTTGATAAATTTGTGAAATCACAGAAATGAAATGGAGGGAAATTGAGTGCGTAAATACAGTCGCCGCTATATAGTATGTATACTAATACAATCACAAGAATACTGAGGAATGTGTGGGTAAGCGTTCGTAACATTCCGCAGTGCTAGTAAAACCTGGAGTTGATTCTTAGTCGAACACGGTCAAATCTCTCGCCAACGTATTCAGAACAAGCAAGATGAAAGATTAGGTCTTCCCTCTAAATCATAAACGCAACGCTATTGTGTAACGCGTGCCATCACCTCAGATTAACTGATATTAAATATAGTAAATTTGCTCACAGAAAACTGGGTTAAAAGACCCTTCACTATAACAATCCAAGGGCCATATGTGTCTTTTCTCATTCCTATTTGCATATTATCTTCACCACTTCTTGGCCTCTTAGACCTACATTCCACAGACGGAATGGGCGAGTAGATATGTCTCGGAAGAAAATACGGCAATTTCTTGATTACTATCGAATATTTACGAACAACAAAGGAATACATAGCACCTCCAGTATACCTTTCTCTAAACCTTGTTATTAGGTTATTCTAGCTTTTTTCGATATTTGTAGACTGTCAATCTTTTATCCTCGACCCTCGAGTTCTTACCTTCGACACTCGACATCTGTCCTCAACACTCGACTCTCGAGTTCTGGCTAGACTCGATTTCGTAATAATATCATGCATCTGATCAAAGAGCAATACAATCAGTTGAGTAATGTAAAGTTTGTATACTTGCAACTGCCAGAATCACAGGTTAGACTGTTAAAGTAAATAGACTTAAATTGCAAACTGTAAAGTTACAGGTCATTGTGTAATAAAAGGAGATGCTGATAGCAGACTGTAATAACCCCTTTTCCGCAGGATTTAGTCATGTTAAATTCTTTGCATCGTCCTCCAAGTCATTCCGAAAGTGAAGGGTTAGTAAGAGACTACTTCGACAAAGGTCACAGGTGTGACTTCAAAAAGCATTCTATATACAGGAGCTGTATTCAACAGACGTACATACCGTAATTACGTTGCGGACCAGACTCAACATCTTGGTTATCGAAACAAATATTGACATTGATACATGTACTTTTTAAAATAATTTTAGATGTTTCGTGGTGAAAATTAACTGAAATTCACAAAAATTTAAAACTTAAGTCGTTCTGAAAAGGCGTTTCATAGTTAAAATGTTGCTGAGATAAAAACATTAGCTTTTGGTATGTTTGGCGCTTAGAGATTTTCTTGGTATCTTCTCACGATCTTTGTAGATTTCGATCTACACTCGAATAATACCCGGATTTTCGTTCCACCTTTGCTGCTTGACGAACCTGCGTGTCCTCTGCTTGCTGGTCTACCAAAGATTTCCTAGCCTTACGATCATGCGAGTGAGCCCGCGTGAAGGGTGGATGAATGACTTCTTCGGGACTTTTACCGTTCAGGACACCCTGCATGAAGGTTTCGTAGTTAAAATGTTCAGGCTGTGTTTCCCAGTCATTCATCGACGTGACAAGGTGAAAATACTTCCCATCGATCACCTCCTTGAAACTTGTGAAACTCTGCACTATCTGTGAGAACCTTTCGAACAACTGAAGTTTCAGAGATGCGTGAAATTCATCCAGCAAATTCTTTGATGGCCCAATTTCGTTACACCAATCATCTTCCGGAAAAACACCTTTTAGATACAAGACGTTGTTAAAGAAGAAATGAGGTAGGTCCTGCCATTTTGATAGTTTGTTTAACAAGTCCACGTACCTGTCTGCCAAGCAGTCCATCTTCCAGTCTTGTATCAAATTTGACTTGGCTAAAACATGGAATAGTGCTGTCTTGAGAATATAGGATCTTAACTCCCGATAAAGGACGGACTCTTCTCGCTTCAAAACTTCTCGCGTACAAATGGTTTTCAGAATCATCAGACAGATATTCTGGCAACCTTCCACGCCATTTTCTCGTTGAATTTCTTCAACATACTCGAGGTATCGTTTCTCTTGAGCGGAATACGAGATCCTCCACAAATATTTAAGATTTTTTCGTGCGAATTCTGTTTCCTCAGTTATCTTCTTTCCATCTTTTGCGTTGTGGTCTGATTTCTCCTCTACTGTCTTCTCCTTCTCTTGGATTTGTAAATTTTGTTTACTTTCACATGGGCTATTTCCGAAAGCTTGCTTCTCAATTACCATCTTTTTATAAAAGTGTTCCTCCTTAGCACGTTTAGCTACGGCATAACGACTGTCGCTTTCACTAAGCTTCAAAGCAAGAACCAGATCAACTGAAATGATTCGTGGTAGCTTTGCCATATGCGGTGGAAAGGGACGAATTTCTAGCAATAGGGCAGGACCACTTCGTCTTAACTTCAGATCTGCTTTGGGTGCGGCGTCCTTGTATTTGTTGATGGCTCGATCCAGTTTCCCATGAAGCCATCCAAACGCGATCTGTTCAGGCGCTAAGCAATGACCAAACTCGTCGCTCTTTCGAAAGCAGCGCTGTAAATTACGGCTGAAGGCGTGACTACGTTTCACCTGGCATATGGCGTATCCTACAGGAAAGGTGTGGTGTGACGTGAAGGTATAGCACCTCGTTGATTTGGGTAAATCAATTCGAATCATAACATCAAACTCATCTGGTTTAACGACTTTCAATCTCTCTGGAGCACTTCCGCTTTTCACGAAATCTATGACTTTGGGATCATTATCCTGACGGTCTTCCGCAATGCTATCTTCAAAAAATCCCAAAATGTCCGTAACAAAAGAACTGGCCTGGTTCATATCCTCTTCTGGTATACAACCATATTGATAATAGTATTCTAGAAGCATCCGGCTTGCAGGATTCAGACACTTTAGGCATTGTTCTCGTTGAGCAGGAGAAATTCGCTGTGGATTGGTGATTGACTCTTTGTACATAGCCTGGTCGTAAGCTGCTGGCTTTTCCGGTTTTTCTTTAACCTGTATCTGTGATAACCTTTGAACGTTAATCGTATCTGCGAAATTCGGTTGTCTATGTCGGTGATATTCGTCACGGACAGAACACTTTGTGATTATCTTCCACAGGCAATGTTTAGCTGGCTCATCTTTATCAGCAAATTCGGTTGAAGTATCAGCAAGGTGGCTGACCAGTGGAATTGCTAAATAACATGGAGACAGTCGAAATGCAGGACAAAGGATAAACAAGAATTTATGTTGAATCAGTTCACCTGAATCTTCTTTTTCAACCTGAACGTGCAACAACAGAGGTCCACCTTCTTTCTGCTTGATAGAGGCGATAACTTCGACAGCTTTCTCCATTTCTTTGTATTTGTTGAGCGCTTTATCCAAGCGACTTCGTAGCCATGATATGGTCATTTTATAGCTAGATACTAGACAACAACCATCAGGATGGTAAACCACCAAGGAGCTTTCAAGAAACCGTTTTAGAGGTTTTGATGTAATTCCTTTTAAATCTTCAGGGATCGAAAAGAAATTTAACTTTCTTTCGCCATTAGAAGGATCTTTAACTCGTATAAGACTTCCAGTGATATTAACTACAGCTAATTGTGAGTCATCGCCGCGTACTTCGTGTAGCGAAGTCACGTTTCCTGACCAATCGAACCACCGAGTCCGCGGATTGGTTGTACGCAACGGACGCATTAAGAATGGGATAATAAGATAATTACACAAGCAACTCTCGTGACCCTTACCAGCGATCTTAACCATTTTTTCCTTTTCCTCGATTGTAGCCTCAGAGCAAAAGAAATCTCTGGGCATATCAGGAATTGTTTTACGTTTATTACGATCTCTGTCCATGACATCATCCATCATTAAGTTCTGAATATCTTTCATTACACCATGAACTTCTTCGGGGAGACGTTTGCTGTCGATGAGATATCTGAAACGCGGTGGTTTGATTTTAACTTTCTTCTTTGTTGTTATAACTCGAAATTCCATGATGATGTTGAACGGCTTGGGTAAATTTCTTCACAACCTCTTGTCACAAAATTTATGTCCTCATCAAACTACTTTGTGCACTACAGTACCACGAAACGAGCTGGATTTCCTGGAACGTACCCGTACAAAAACTTAGTACCCAGGCCTCTTGACGACGGTAGGCGCTCAGGGGGTGTTTAATATGAAAGGCAAGCCAGCGTTCTTGGTAGGGCTAGCTTTGGTAAGAGGGCTGGATTTCACCTCGCTATTTACACGGGAATTTCCTGACCCTTCTAAAAGGGCTGAATCAAGCGCGCATGCGTTCATTAGTTTTTCTTAATCCTTCAAGGAGCGCCAGTCCTTCTCAGTGTGTTAACATGGAAAATTTCCACTCTTCCTAGGTGGTGTTTACATGGAAGCGAGCCAGTCTTCCTAGAAGGGCTGGCCCTTTTTTTCCGAGATCTCGTCTCCCTACGAAATCCTTTGAAATTTTTATTTTTGCTTACATGTGATGATTACCCGAAATTTCGCCTAGCACGGCTAGAAATTTTCCAAGTAAACAAACTCAGAAAGGCTGGCTTTCCTATAACGCATGCGTGCATGTAAAAGCGCAGTGAAATTCAGCCCTCTTGCTAAGGCTTAGCCCTACCAGGTAGGCTGACCTGCCTCTACATGAACACCCCCCAGGCGAGATCTCGCATAGTCAATAGCGAGATCTCGCTTAGGAGGGTGGCCCTCATCACATATATAAAGCAGCACTATGTTATCGAAAATTGTGTGTTTGTGGTGATCTTACACAACTAATCCGATTTTGCATTACATTCGTAACAGTTATTTTATATTATGTAGGATTATGTATTTGGGTGAAGAACAAGGATGTATATTAGCGCTACTTCAAGTGAACGAACCCATACCAGATAACTAGAGAAACTTGTCCGGTATGGCTTGCTCCCGGCTTGGTTTGTGGCTCGGTTGGTGGAACGTCGGAGCAGTTAACCGAAGGTCGCGGACTCGAATTCCAACCGTGGTCAAGAAGAGTTTTTCTCTACTTGTCCGGTATGGGTTCGTTCATTTGGAGTGGCGCTTATATATATCCTAGTTATTTTATGATTGTAGAACTTTTTAGTTCCTTTACAGAACTTTTGTGTGTATTTTTTAAAATACAACATAAAAGTTGGTTATATTAATGCATTACGACACGTTCAGCACCTCTGAACTGTATCCGCTTTCCAACCGCTTCAACAGTCTAACTCCTGGAACACGCAACCACCCAAACACTCCCACCACTCACCACACACGTTCGCCTGCTTGGCGCTCACAGTACGAGTGGCGCTGAATCCTAACAACAAAATGAGGCGAGTGAGCAAAGTTCTGGGTACTCAACTTCCGACGTACATCATTATCACTGGTCTAGATTGAGAATTACAAGCGATGATTGGCTGATGTAACACGGATCGTTTTCTTAACGTAATACGCTCTTCATCAGTTTAGAACTGAGATATTGAGCTCTGATTGGCCAGCGAGAAGCTGAGAACTGGATTGAATTAATTATGCAAAAACCAAGCATTGTTTCATAATGATTGAAGTTTTGAATTTTGTAACTATGGTAACTGAACCCTTGTCATCTGGGCAAACGATTTCCAGAATCATTTTACCGAAGTTGCTCGACGAGTTTGACGCAGTGGCGTAGCTAGGCTTTCTAGGGCCCGGGAGCAGGGACATGTGTGGCAACCCCCCTCCAACCACTGAGGAAACAAAAAGATTTTTCTCTTAACTACAGATATTCATAATTTATAATCTATATTTACGGTTAGGTCAATAAACGCCCTAATGGTCAAATAATTGACATTAAATTACTATTAAAAATATCTGGTTATCACTATTTTAATAAAATACGAAGCTGTGACCAATATTGTTAGCACTTTTACGTTTATTATGTATTGTTTCTTAATTTTTGTTTTTTGTCTTTATTTTATTTTTATGAGTTTTGGGGAAACAATAATAATAATAATATTTAAACATGAATTAAAAATGTTATGGATTAGCGAAATCAAAATTGATTTATTTCACATCGTACTCTTAGATTTTGCAGACCGCATATCTACGTAAGAGTAATCATTAACTCACGAGGAGAATGCTGCGCCATCTCTCCGGCTGATATACGCGCCCTCCTCACCTTCCGTCCGGAGCGCGTGTCCCCCGTCGCCCCCCCTCGCTATGCCACTGGTTTGTCGCACGTTAAGTCCACTCCTGGCAGTCTACCATGGTCATGATGACTATGTTGCTACCCTTGGTGAAACCTCATGTTTGTTAGGGGGTTCAAATTCCTCAATGTCCGCCATTTTTGGCTTCATTCTTGGGTCCAGTGATTGACTGGGGATAGCCTTCCAGTTATGGTATGGATTAGTGCGACAGTGCCTGAAACTGACGTTCGAGTCGGCTCACATGTCCGCCATGTTTATCTCCGCATTTTGGATTTCTCAGCAACTGCCTTCGAAGCTCTGTGTAGCTAAGCTAATCTGTCTACGTTACATCTAAATGCTAGAGATGTCTTAGCTTCCAGCATAAGCGTCTTAAAAGAGCAACCTAACTTTACTTAATGCCTGGGATGTTTGTTTTTCTGGTAAATCAAGTCTCGTTTGTTAGAATTCTAGGTCTTCATTAGCTTAATGTTTTTACCTTAGTTGTCGCGTGCTCATGATATTTCATGATTATTTAAAACTGACCAATTTCGTTGGCTCGCTGACTGATTTCAGCTCGTTTATCTACGAGTCATGAGACATGAATGACGTCAAAACTGATACCAGCTTTTGACTCTTTACGGGCCCCTACGTGCAATTGTCGCAAACTGTTTAGTGAGTCCCTTAAGCCTGGTTCACACGAGCGACATGAGCATAAGGACAAGATCAATACGAAAACAAAGCATATCTCCTCTGGAACTTGCGAAGATAAAACAAGAATTTTTCTTTGTTTCGTCTTTTGTTCGGCTCTTGGCTTACGCTTGGACTATGACCTTATGCTTATGATTACGACGATCCTTATGTCGCAGGCTCGACTTAACTCCTTTGTTTTGCCTCTTGTTTTGTCATTATGCTTATGTGTGAACCAGGCTTTAGTCGTTTGCGAATGTTGTTATATACGTGCTGGCGACTATTGTGAGGGAATCGTATGTCAGGACAAACAATACAAAGGTATGCCACAATCGCACCGTGTAGATTAGCGTTGTGGTAACAGAAGCATGAATGACATAATTTCAATCGATTTTTAATTTTAACCATTTTTAATTCAAAATCGTTACTGGTCACACCCGATTTGTGAAAGATCAAACCAAATTCATTAGATGTAAGAACAAATTCGAAAGATCAAGGCCCGCGGAGTGGATTTCAAAGGGGGGGGGGGCTAAATGTATCCAAGTTTCACCAGCGTGAAACCTGAGGGCGGTTTCCCAGGCACCTCCCAGAGAAATCTTTAATTTTTTAAAGCAGTGGTCGGCAAAAAGTGGTCCGCGAGTCCATTTCATGTGGCCTGCGAAGCATTTTCCATATGTAATGTTATTTGGCCCGCCAACATGTTCCCCAAACATTATTTCTCACTACCTGACTTGCCAGTCTAGTATTCTAGTGGTCTAGTCTAGTAAGCGTAGATGTGAACTTTACATCTACATGAAAATTAAATTATTAAAGTGATATAATATATCACTTAGCATTATGTGACCCCTTAGTTCCACTTAACAGTCATACCTCAATGGCTAGATGGCTAGAATAATGCTAGATTTTTTTTTTAAATTTAAATTTAAGCATTTGTTCGGGATGTTGGGCGACACAAAGGTATGGTCCACCAACCCCTGGGAAATCATGGAATTAGCCCATTGGCCAAAATGTTTGCCAGCCCCAGTTCAAAAGCTACGAGATTCTATATCCTGAATTTTGAGAGACATTTTAACAAAAACTATGAAGATGATAAGCAGAGTCAAATCATGATTTTTAGTCCATCTCATCTTTTTTTACATGACAATACAAAAATGTCTTTTTACTGTTTTTGTTATTATTAACCACGATCGAGCAGTGAACTGCAAAAATTAATGTGCTCATACATGTGCAATAGTCGGCAACGCTGACTTTCTATCAAGCAGAGAAAATTTCACGAATTTCTTACGCCGCCAAAGTAAATCAAGCCTGAGTTCTTGAAGACTTTAAAAACATTGTAGAAGTCGAGACTGACAGATTTTCCTGCGAGAGCTTATCTAACTGGAGAATCTCTAAGCGCAAGAGGAATGTTGCAGTTGAAACCTACGGTAAGCTATCATCACATTCGGGAAATGTATTCAATAAGACAGGTTATTATGGAATACCCTAGAATAGATGAGGTGCCAGCTTCCTAAAGCTCGCAACTAGCGACGTTGCTATTAAGTGAATGTTAAAATTGAATACGTCATCCCGAGTACTCTGAAGATTCCGCTAGCTTAGAAAAGGTCTGCCCATGACTGCAACTTTATCAAACTTTCTGATCTTTTAACCGCACTGAAAAGTGTGAGGGGGAGGGGGACTGAAGCCCCCAGCCCCTCCCCCTGCGCGGGCCCTGAAGATATCAAATCAAACTCATAAGAAGTTAAGGGGGCAGCCTACGTTAATTTGGCTCAAAATTGGTAAAAATCAAATCTGTGAAATGTTCTTTAAGCTTTAGAGAATCAAAAGCAATGGTGTTTGTGTTTGTTTTGTTTATTTTTGCTTAATATTTTGAGGATTTGTAGTTGCTGGTGTTTCGTTACCATGGTTACGAGTTTTGTTTACCAGCAATTAAACAGGTTTCTGACAGTAACCTTTCAACAGATTGTCGAAAAAGGGAGAAATATATATATATATATATAGTCCTGGTGGATTTTAATGTTTTAATTTTCTTTTTCGATTTTCTCAAAATTACTATCCGAGCCACATCAAGTCTTGTTAACACTTGTAACTTGTAATATTTTAAAATGGTACCCATGGATCATACATTTTTGAAATCTGTGATAAATATTCTGTGCAATAAACCTCTAATTTTGATGACATAATATAAAATAATTTGTTCCACTTGAGTTGATTACTGTTCTTTATTGCTGGTTTTTGACCCAATAGCTCATTTTTTGGTAAGGTGACCGCAATATGACGTTTGCCTCAACGTTTTAGGTTCATTGCATAAAGGTGTCCTTTGTGCTGAAAGGGAAACTTAATTTGGTTTCCAGGGTAGAATGATATGTTTAGCACATTAGCCATAAGATGGGTTTTTCTAGATTTGGTAAACAAACTTGTTTGAATCAGTAATAATTGTGTGTTAACCAATTACTATTTGTATTAGGCTATTACAATAGAGTATTTTTCGCTCTATAATTTGATATATAGATGTTGGGTATTCCTTTAAAGTGGCACTGACGCATTTTGGCTTAAAACAGTTGTTGAAATTCATGTAGGTTGCCCCCTTAAAACAAAATCACAAAAAGTCAAATCATATTTGTACGACGTCAAACCAAATTCGTACGACGCCGAGTCAAATTCATGAGATATCAAATGCATGAGATGGGCAAAATATCAGAGCAAATGCAGAAGTCAAATCAAAATTGTAAATCGTAGCATCAAATGTGGTTTTTATGAAATCAAATTCCCGATTGGACAAGGACTCGAATCCATTGGGTAGTGTTAAAGCGCAATTTGAAATCAAACCAGGTTCATGCAATTGTAAATCTACTGTAGATAAAATGCCCAAAGTCATTACCATTTTCTGTTCGCCACACCGTGTCGTGCAAATTCGCATGTAAGCCATCGCATGAACTTGGTTTGATTTCAAATTTTGCTTTGACACCTTACCCAACGGATTTGACTCTTTGCCCAGTAGGAAATTTGATTTCATAAAAACTACTTCTGGTGCTACGATTTGCAATTTTGATTAGACTTATGCATTTTCTTGACATTTCGCTCATCTCATTTGATATCTTATGAATCTAATTTGGCGTCGTACGAATTCTATTTGACGTCGCACAAATTTATTTTGACATCTTATAAATTTGATTTGATATGTTGCGAATTTGTTCTGCCGTCTTATGAATTTGATTTGACCGTTCAGGAATTTGATGTGACCAGTGACGATTTTGAATTAAAAATGGTGTAGACAAGACTACTTCTCCACGGCATTTTTCCTAATGGAAGGACTTTACTTCTGTTTCTATCACAGCAGAAAGACACAATGAAGTAGCTTTCTCAACACAACTTTGCCAGTTTTTCATACCTAATCTTTCCACTGGACCTAACTCTGGGTTGGTCATAGCCCATAACTCCAAATTTGTCAAAGAAAGAAAGTGATAAAGGAAGTTTTAGCTGTAAGTGTTATATTGAGAATTTCCCGCGAAACCATAGCAATAACAGTAATCGAAAACAACAAAAAGATTTAGCTTTGTTAAGTTAGCCGAAAATCCAGTCTTTGACTTTCTGCTTTGAATTGTGCAAAGCTTTACAAGAACAAATCCAATCTTGTCATGCCAGTTCGCCCTATTTAGCTCCCATTTTTCAATTTCATGGAAGAAATTCCGATGTTGATTAATACTTCGCTAAATTTCCGCATACTTTAAAGCCTATTTTTTATGCTAGCCTAAAATACCCTCCAAATTTTCGAGTTTTGGGCTTGATTCAGAATTATGGTTACAATCATTCTAGAGTTACATCCAAGGAAAGCATGAAGTGAAAAAAACGATGAAAATTGGGTTTAGACACCTTCCACGAAAATTACATATATGTATAATAAAATAGTAACAAATATACTAATACGAGGACCGTTCGATGTGCTTTGTTATTCGCGACCCTTTAAAACTCGGACAAATGAGGAACAGTAAGCCCTTCAAGCGAAAGATATAAGTTTACGTAACCTGCCTAATTGTTAAGGTGCAATAATGTACATGCATATGTGGGAATGTACATCTGCAAGTTTGTGATCGTGCAATCCTGGGATGGACAAAAGTATAAAATTAAATTTACGCAAATGTACAAGCAGTGATTGATCCGAATGACAGTCCACCTGACTGAAAGTTTCGTCCCGAATCTACTCACTTTATGAGGAAATCAGTGAATAAAAATTTCGAAAAACCATCATGTATAGCGTTTGGTCACAGAAGCTTCAAACAAAAGTACCCCAGATTATATCGTGGTGCACTATAAGCCCGTACAAAGATTTTGTCTCAGAGTCCTCGGAGGTTCCTGAAAAACTGTTGGAATTTCGCTCAGTTCTTAGTTCATATTATAGTGTCTGGTTTACTCAATGTTTTGCCAAGATGGATGTAATTATCGGTAAATCGGATCGGCACGATATCATACGATATCCATATATTAATCATTACGACGCTTTATAGCTGAAACTAACTCAGCACTTTTGGTTCTTTAGTAGTTACACTGTGCTTTGACTTGGCAACGAAAGATAAACTCATCTTTAAGCTGCCATCGCAACGTCTCCAAACTGTTTTCAAATGGTTTCCTACCTTCGGTCTCTTCGCGCTGGAAAAAGGCAACAAAATGTAGATATTACTAAATTCAAAAATCCCATCAAACAATTAAGGCTATATCAACGGAATTCTTTTTACCTTTTAAGCGCCCATTATGTTGGGCAAAAAAATTGATGCTCACATGCTTGATATTAACGGCCTTAATGATTCTAAGGGAAATTTTGTTACGATGCCAAGAATCGTTCCGTATGATAACTACTATGACAAGATTTCTAACATTGTATTACTTACGCCTGTTGAAGGAATAACTCATGTTCTTTCGGTACTGCGCGAAAGCATCGTTGATATCAACTCCAATACCCTAAAGCACATAAAACAGAAAAATTGGCTGAATAAATACG
Source organism: Heliopora coerulea (assembly GCA_030142905.1). Classification (NCBI taxonomy): domain Eukaryota; kingdom Metazoa; phylum Cnidaria; class Anthozoa; order Scleralcyonacea; family Helioporidae; genus Heliopora; species Heliopora coerulea. The sequence goes on from JASJOG010000001.1 coordinate 9,895,234, forward strand.
AAAAGGACGAAACTTGAAATCGTTTGAACAACTGATCACGGAACATCCATGATCGAATGAGCAATCAATATGTCGTGTGACCATTGAATAAAAGATTCGATAGCTCCTGGCGGTGCTCTTTAAGTAATGTTCTTCAGATGTTTGCTCTGTCCACGCCGTTACAGAGGGTTACAGATTTTCACAATGTAATAGTTGTGGTTGAACTTTTTTAACTGTACTTCTGAATCAAGGCTCTATAGAGTATGGCTCGTTTCATGAAATTAGTAAATGCAACGTGACGAAAAGGTCATTATTTTATTTATAGAAATTTGGTACAAAAACGGACTCTCTTGGTACTATAACTGATCTCAAATGATGTTTCAGTAATTCACTTTCGCCAACTTTAAAACATATTAGTGTAATAATTCTTATTCAGGACCTAAACCTTGATGTTAATAGATCCCAAGCATAAAAGTGTTATGTACCAGTGTTACTCAATTCTATGTAGGTCGCAGTAATTTTACCTTGGCTTGCAGTCTACGCAGGTATTGCAGCTGCCGCTGTACTAACGGAAGCAAAACTGAGCTTGGGCCAGCTACTACAGCGACAACATGGAACAAAGTAGCTTTAGTTTTAGTGTTTGAAGAAAACTATACGTTATCATCAAAAGGAACTGTGGTGTTGTTTTCCACCTCTGGAACTCTTCTAAGATATTCTAGCCAATTTGATAACACTGATAACAAGGAAATGTTCATGGTCACGTATTGAGTAGAACCAGGACTGCCTCAAGAATATTTTGGGGACAGTAAATTATTCATTCTTGTCGCCGTTGACGTTTGCTTGAGCTCTTGAAAGTTATATGGCAACAATAAATCCATTTCCTGTTACCTTATACATGTCCTGTTTGTCGCGAATCTCTCCTTGTTTAATGGGATCTTGGATACCTTGTTCTGCTTTCCCTAATCCAGCTCCTTCCCAGCCTAAGTGAACAAACACGAATTCTATATGAATAAATATTCAGAAGGGCTAAAATACGTAACAATAAGGCAGGAATGTGTCAGTTAAAGTTTGCTTTCGTTTTAGTTTCTACGTATTCAATATATAAAGACTGTGTCCATATAAGGCTATGTACATTAAAAATCAGAAGCGAAAAAGAAAAGGCCGTATTTACTGAAACACCTACCCATTTTCTTCAAAAGCTTGTGGCCCACATTAGTTTCATCAATTCTAGTATTAAGTGATTGCTGGAGATATGACCCACTGCAGATACAATGAATAAATACTTATTAGAAACGCACATACAGAAACGGATAACAGAGGGAACGGAAGCGTGCCAAGAACGAGGAAAACCATGACAATGACTGACAGAAGTATTCAGATACGGCAACCCGGCGACAGGTTCTCTGCAAGGAGATTCCTACCACTTCCCTAATGAAGCCTGTCTTAGTCAAGTGACCCTGAGATAACATTGTTGCCAAACGAACTACGTTTTCACTGCGAAATTTCATGAATAAAAACGGGGAAAAACAATCACTTTTGAGAACTTTTTAGTAACCCTCTGCCTCAGAGTACTAGCCATTCTACAAGGTCAACCTGATACAAAGGTCTCATAAAAACCAAAGCAATAATTCCAAAATATTATGTTGTTCAATCTTATTTTGTCTTTAAATTTAATCCCTAATAATAAGCCATAAAATTTCCACAGAAATTGAACATGTTACTATGTAAGCAAAAACGAAAACAAAAACGAAAATGTAGTAACTTGATGTTGATGACATACCACAATACGTCCGGATTCTCTTAATCTTGTGATCGCAAAAAAGGGGTTCTGACTGGAATTGTGCATGTAACCGGTGAGATGTTAATACTGTTTGTTCCATTCATTGAACTACACTTACTCATTTGGTGGAGGGGAAGTAAGAATGTGTACTAGTTATGTTCCAATATACCGCCTGCCTCAGAGGACGACTCGATGCGTCTACTTAAGTTGTAGCTCCGCGCAGCGTTGTAAGCCTTAACCCAACCTGTCACGATGTTATATGGGACTGTGCTTCTCCATTCTTCATACAAAGATACCATCACCGAGTTCCAAGTGATCTATATATTTTCAATCATGGGGTTATGCTAAGAAAAACATGCAAGTTACCGATAATTCGGAACTTTGGAAAGGACGATATAACGATGTACATAACGCTCTGCGAGCGACGACTTAAGTGTCCAGATCAGGATTCCTACATTTGTAAGTAACTTCCGTGCACCATCTGAATCTGTGTAAACGATCAGAACATCTTACTACAGAGATTCTTGACATAGGTTTGATTACCTCAACAGTTCAGACAACTGAACTGAGTTTATAGCTTGAGAATCATGCTAATATAAATCTCAAGCAAGATAGCAGCAATTTGTCAAGAATTTATCATGATAGCAGACATCCAACAAATTATATAAGAAATAAGACACGTACGCAAAGCTTGGTGGTGTTGGACTTCGACGTCTGGGCATTGGTGACGAACGATCTCTTGAATCAGACCTGCAAATCAAATAACAGATCAAAACATATTTAACTTTTGTATAAAACCCAGTCTAGCTCCTCTTGCTGTTTCAGAACGCGTTTCACTCTCTGACGAAGGACCCTTGCTCCAAAGGATAGAATTCTTATCGATTAGTCACGACAGTTTCCAATTTTTGAATTTCTTACGTTATTCAACACTGTCTAAACAGTATCCTATTTTTACATATTTAACTAACTATATGAATGAACGATTGAATGCTACATGTAAGAGGTAAGTTAGAAAAACTTAAGATTCCATCAGGGCACTGCATCTGGAATAAAATATCATATCCAGGAAATAACGGTAGATAAATTATTTTAACAATAGTCAACTGGTGATTATCAAATATTCGGACATTTCACAAAAATTGAAGAAGCATCTACTCACAAATTAATTACTCACATATCCTAGCTGGTTTAGTTAAGCAATTTAATATTTATAATTTTAGCATTCTTCGTTGAAATAATTGATTTCAGTCAGGTTACTGTACCTCAATATATTTGGTACACTACGAAAACCTCTAATTTAGAACTTCATCACACAATGTGCAGATGCTGCTGCCTCCGGTCTTTTTGTCACTACAGTTTACGGTTTCTTTCGTTGGTTCATAAATAACCATGAAGAGAGGTACTAGAATAATCGATTTTTCTCCGAGAAGTGCCAAAGAAGTGCTATTCAACAAATCCTTTGAGAAATGATTACTGACATTCGAGTTTGTTTGTCACTGATTAGAATGTAAGTGGATCAAAGCCATTAAAATGCTACGAGAAGCTTACGACTGTTCGTCCCATCGCTTGTTCATCCTGACGTATATGATTAACTCACGTGTGTTGTGAAGACGTATAGCAACTTTTGAGAACCAATCGAAAGGTGGTATTGCGCTCATAAGGGAACATTATCTAAATCAGGACGAACAATCCTGTGACAATTACACCGTGTATGAATGTAGTTGAGTATGCTTGATTACTAAACATTTGGATTTGCTTCAGTGGTTTAAACTGTGGTCGTTTCGGTTTTCGGTTTAATGTCGCCTGATATTATTAGCTCTTATAATTATTGCAGGCGGCATGCACTCTAATTGTGCTATTCTTTCCTTTGTAATATTGTTAATTTTAATTCTGGGAGCAAATAAATTTTTGTCTTGTCTTGTCTTGTAGGAAACGGCTGAGTTCAATCACAGAAACGTGAGTGAAATGGAAAAGTTGGGGTAGGGTTGCCGCCAGGCTCTCCGGGATGGGGGAGTCGTCCATTGGGAAGTTAAGTGACGTTCTACTGGGACGTGCAACGTCGACTGTTTTCAAAATAATGCAATTTGGGTTTTGGAGTAAGAGCAAAACTGGGTACTCTTAAAAGTCGTTCATTTGCATCTCAGTCGATATGCTTGCGCTGTCGATATTCAACTACATGGATGCTTTAAATGAACCCACAAAACAGTTTTTCTTAGGGATAAATATCCCCCAAACAAATTTTTTTTTTTTGGATTATCTTTAATCCCTATTCTCCTCAACCCTCGCACCAACGGAAACGCTGTGTTTGACGTTAATAGCATAAATAACCAACAGTTTACCTTCGCCGTCTAGGAGATCGGCTTCTTGACCTCGATCTTGACCGTGATCTCGACCTGAAAAGTATTAACATCAACTCTACTGTTCAAAACTGTACAGGTATTGACGTTTGTCGTCTTAGCAATAAAATCAACCTACCAACGTCGACGAGGAGATCGGCTTCTTGACCTCGACCTTGATCTATGGACATAAATGAATAATCATAACCCACTAAGTGATATAAAAATAGAATACTACGTAGATAGTGTCAAATAAGGTAAAAAGTTTAAAGGTTGGTTACTGCTGTGACTGATCTCAAAGAATTCTAACGTTTGGAACAAAGGCCCTTCGTTAGAGAAAGAAACGAGTTCTTAAAAAGGAATAGCGACTAGACCAGGTTTTTCGTTACCTAGTCGTTTTTTGTTCGTTTTTGTTACTCGCATTTCATTGGCTAACTTTTTATCACATGACTCTTTTCCTATAAAACCTGGTCTAGTTGCTATTCCTATTTCAGAACAAGTTTCTTTCTCTGACCAAGAGCCTTTGCTTGAAACGTTGGAATTCTTTGAGATCAGTCATGGCAGTTACCAATCTTTGCCCAATAAGTATTGATCGCCATTATTTCCGGCCAGCTGGAGGGCAACTTCAAAGTTCTGATATTCGGCAGGTCTTATCACCAATGGCAATTCTTTTGTATGTAAAACTATTTCAGCAAACTGGAGGATGATTAATAGCGAAGAATACTAAGTTCAGATCGTATTGATTGACAGGCCACCGTTTAGTCCTGAGACAGCAGAAGATATTTGGATACCGGCATATATGTGCAGTGCATAGACGATCACTGAAGTTCGTGAAACTCTTATCACTGACACACTGTGACTTCCACAGAGACCATACCGAGTCTACATGAATAAATTGGTTTATATTTGTTATCTTCGCTCACCATTTGAGTTCATGTAACTCAACTGCATGAGCACTTCACCAGTCATAAGAAAGCTTGGACACAGAAAACAGTTCCCGTCCTCAATTCATGTGAAAAGTAATTCTGTGTGTCATGTCCTTAAAGTAGAACAGAAGGAAATACTGTCCGTGTCATCGCGGATAGAACAAAGGCGGAATAGAAAACGATGACCTGATAAAACCCCCTAAATTTTTGACATATAGCTCTAATAGGGTTTGAAACGACTGTTGAACTGCAAGCACATACAACAGAGCCACTAAAAGCTGACTTACTAACCAACACTGATTTCAAAAGCCGTAGAGCGGACAATAAGTTATTTAAAGGGAATAATTTCAGTTTAATCAGAATTTTCCTCGGCTCATTTTTTCCCGTGATCATTTTCTAAGTCTTTCAAGATTCCGTTTGGTGAAAACTGTGCAGAGAAAATCTAAATTTTCGATAGGGATGGATAACAAACAATTTATTAGACAAATCAATGTACAGTACGGCTGTTTACTTGAATGATCGTTCATCCGTATTTTGCGTCTTACTTGGTACCAGCGAATGGAAAATAGTTCGATAGCCAATCAAATGCACGGATTTGTAACACATAATGGTAATTTTATACTAACAAGGTATACTGTATGCGAAGACTCAGTTTACGAAAACTTTTACAAACTAGGAAAAAGCTGCACCTCAAATTCAAATGAAGCATGATGGGGCAAGGGGTTTCTTCGCTATGAATGTAAATGTAAACCAAAAATAAGTTTATCTTAATATCTATACTGACACAGGCACAACAAGTGAGAATCATAATTTTTTAACATGGTTAAATTTCGGAGTATGAAAATGAGGAAGCCAAGGTCCATTTACAATACAACTTTTTATGACAATTTTCATCCGGGTTTCAATTATACTCGAATGAGATCACCAGTTACTGTTTCAATATCACCCCACGCGACCATTAGTTTCTCACCCCGTCTTTATATGTGTCTTGCAGGTTAACATCACTTATACTTCAAACAGTTTAGCTGAACATAGACAAATACTGAGATGGGTGCTGACCTGGACCGTCGTCGTGGCGATCGGGAGCGAGATCGTCTTCTGGGAGAAAAAGACCTTGACCGACCACGTGATCTAGACCGCGACCGTGATCGCGACCGTGATCGCGACCGAGATCGCGAACGAGACCTGGCAATAGAAAACAAAATGAATGGACAAACTAAATTAAATGAATTAAAAAAAACAAAAACAACAAAATCTATTAAGCTGTTGTAAACAAACTGAACTTATAAATATCAATCGGAATTGTCAGGAAAAAGGACAACTTTGTTTAATACAAGTGGTAAGCACAATTTTTGAATGAGTATGTTTGTTTGGATGTTTCCAGATTTTAGCCAATCCACAGAGTGACAAACTATGATGATGAAACAACCTTATATCATCATTCAGCTCATGTATCACAAAAATGATTTCTGAGAGTCGATGAATTTACAATTCGTCATAGTTAACGCGATATCGACAACTTAGCTGAGGAAGGAAAGAAAGAGCCAGTGACACACTCCTGACAGTGATACGACGGACCGGTATCCCGAAGGTGCGAGTTCAAATCCCGCTCGAGTCAACATTTTTCAGTTGACTTTGGCAGTGTAGGTTAACTGTGAAGTTTTCGGGCAGTCTTTTATTAAGTTGTATTTTTCTTGTACGGTATTTTTTTATTATTACAAATGTTATATATAGATTTCCAGTCCACAGTTCAACTTAGTTACCCAACAGTAAACCGTTTGTGATCATACGTCATTGGAATATGAAATAATATATTTATTGGACTTAGTGTGTGCAGTATTCCGACTGCGGACAACGAAATCCTGACCGCCAAGCCTGTAGTCCTGTATCCCAAAATTAATTTATGACAGTCAAAACAATTTTAAAATTGGAAAAAAATATTGGTTTTCCGGAATTTATCTTATCCACACCAAAATTTGACATCAGGGGTGGTCAATTTTTTTTTCTCATTATCCTTTGACTCCGGAGCCGATCTGTGACTGCCCACCGTTGCACTTGGATCACGTTGGAAGCAACTTTAGATGTAAAGGCACGTTAACACGTGAGATTGTGCCTAGTGATCGTTTTCCTGACGTATGTATTAAAGTAAGGAGAGTCTCAAGGACGAACTGGAGCGAATCATAATCAGAAATTCTGCTGCATAGGATGTTCTGGATTTATTGAATACAACAGGATGACAATTGTGAGACAATCGCACATGTAAATGAGCTATGAGATCGCACCAAAGAATGACACCACTGGGATTTAACCTTAAATGATTCGCCACTAGAGGGGTAACTACAATTCAAGAATTGATGAAGTAGATTTACTCGTGCTAAGACTTGCATCAGCCCCAAACTTGGAGATTTTACCTTCTTTCATTGTCCCCTGACTTCGTCTCAACTTGTTTCATCGCCATTTCTTTAACTTTTTCCACTTTCTCGCGAATTTCTCGCTGTTTGATGAACGGTAATTTTATCTTGTAAAACTCGTGCAGCGCTCCAGCCTCCCAGCCATCGCTAAATGGAACAAAAACTAACATTGATGTGATCTGGGAGACGAGTTTTGACGAGATATGGGAAAACGTTTTGCCCTGCTTTAACGTTCGATCGTTTAAAGCACAGATAGCGCGGCTTACCCACTAAGACTTATTCGCCTAATAAACCATAAAGGCTTCGTATAACCGGCAGACGTAAACCGTAATTCATGAGCCAATTATGCAAGTCAGTGGAGCAGAGTAAACAGGACATTGGCTTCTTCCCAGACTCTGTGGATGCAACAGCTGTTTTTACAGTTCTTTCCCATCTGACACGCCATCGAGGTTAACCTACTTATGAGTCATTCTGGTCTGATATTCAACCAATTTGGCTCACTTGTATACACTTAGAAACAGCAGGATATTTAATAGCAGCCTCGATCGTAGTTAGCTTTGGGCCTATTAGATCATGTTTACTTCCAAAGCCTACCTAATCTTGGGGAAAATGAAGGCAGTGAAATGCAATATAAAAATAAGCGCCGAGCTTATCTTAGATGTGTGAAGAGCAATAATAAGAGACGCAAGACCACATACAAGAGATCTTTACTAAGGTGTCGTAGCTTAAGGCGTCAGATGTTAGTCTTTCTTAGTATCATCATCCTTATCCTTATGACAATCGTTCTTTCGATTATCTTTATAACCACTTTTAGTCCAGTCATTATAATTATCTCTGTTATCATAATTACCGTTATAGTAATTATTGTCATACTTATTACCTACTATATCAAAGAAATGGTTCATGATTTGGCGTGCTCCATTGAGTTATGGATGCACGCGGGAGGTTGGGATCTAGAGTACAAAATCTAGAGTACAAAATAACCTACAAAATAACGGAAAACAAGCTCTATTTTGTTGATTAAGAATTGCTTTCTCATTACGTAAGCCAAACATTCGAAACTTTTTGATTGGCCTCTTGAACATCGGGTGACCCTCAAGGCCTCAGGCTTCGATTTTTTCCCTCAATAATTACTCACGAAGGGAAATTTCTTTTTATGGATTAAACTGAGGTTATTGAAGAAAAAAAAAATAACAGACAGTTTGAGAGAACGTATTAGGTAGTTATTTCAATGTTATTCTTTTTATATGTAGTTTATTCATACATTATGGCTTTAAATTGATGTATGTCACGGGATGTGCTTCCGGGTTATGTTTTCTGTGTACAGTTTGTTGCCTGAACCGCTTGTGTTTACTTTATATGTTCCATGTCGTCCACCTTCATTGAAATGTTGTCACAGACCAGTTTGTTATCCTTTTTGTTTTCACCAAGTGTTCTTTTTTGCTAAAATTGTATGCATTTCATCTTTGGAGAAAGAGGAGAAACGTTTCGTTGGTCGAGTAGATTCGCTGTTTTGCTTGTTTTACTAAAGGCTGAAACACTTCTTCCACACCAAAGTCCTGCACGAACGTCGATTCAAAATATGTTATCCTCTCCCAGCTGTCGATGTTTTCCTTCGCCATTTAAGTACTAACTCGCTTTTTTAGACAGTTTAATAATAATTTTCTCAAGAATATTTTTCTTTTCGAAACGTTTTCTCGCGGTTTTTCCTGTGCTCCATCAAGATATGGAGCACGCATGGCAGCCAATCAGAAGCGGCGTTGTATTACATCTATGTTATAACAATCATTATCTGTATTATTACCACTGTCACAGTGACTGTCACTGTCATTGTCGTTATCGTCACCATTGTGCTTAAGTACGGTTAATGCAGAAACATGGTTTTCAATCGGACAACAGAAATGATTGAACAAACGATTGATAGTGAATAGTCGTTTTTTGCAACCAGGTGAACTATTAGTCATTTTTATGGGTAGTGCTACTCTGGTTTGGTGGCCAGCGAAAGGTACATACAAGTTGCTTGAAAACATTTCTTAGTTAAAGACTAAAACAGAGTCACCAAGGAAAATATCTGGTGACTCTATTTTAGTCTTTAACTAAGAAATGTTTTCAAGCAACTTGTATGTACCTTTCGCTGGCCACCAAACCAGAGTAGCACTACCCATAAAAAATGACTAAACGATTGATAGTATTCAGCAGGAAACCAACTGGACTTTAACGCACTCTCCTCCCTCAAAAAATCAGCGACATCAATCATAATCCCCACGAGTCACCTGTAACTTATTTCTTACCTGTTCCTTGGTCTCTCATGGCTTGGAGGGCTGTAAAACGCTTCAACGGCAGTTATAAGTCTCTCACTAGGAGGCTGGGGAGGAGGAAGCTTGATGTCCTCTTCGTTCAAGGGTGTGTATTCGACATCAGGTGCCTGAAATGATAAAATAATCCGAAACGCTAAATACAATTAAGAGTCCCAAAATAATTAACGTTTTTACTTTTATTTGTTCTCTGTTTTTGCTTTTCTCTGTCATTTTTTTAATTTGTTCTAGGCGTCCGATATATCGGATAACGAGCGTTAAAGGGTTAAAAGAACTCGAGACATTCTGATCCTTTCATCAAAGTGAAAAGAACGTAGTTTTGATGATTGCTTTATACTCAAAGGTTTTGTATCTTTAATATCGAGATCACATGGCAACAAAAATGCCTTTGTAATTGTATAATATCACGGTGGTCTCATATTTATTGGTTTATGGTTGTGATACATTCTTCAGTTTTACTGTTACAGGTTAAAGTAGTAGCTGCACAGCAGAAAACAGACGTACCAATGTTCGCGTTAGGACCCTCTTAGTAAAAGCAGCCAAGGACACGTACTGAATGAGTTTTGTCTCCAAATAAAAATCTCCGTAAAAAAGGTATATACCTGGAATGTCAATCCTATCACTAAGTTTACAGGAACTCATCAAATGTAACAGTTATTTTTATTATCTGCAGCCAAGATTCTTAGTTACGTTGTGCGAGCCTTCTGGCAATCATCGGAACACCAACATTTTCAAAATTACACGAAAATTTAAAAAAGAAAGGCCATAACGTTCGCACTGTTGAGTAAAGTGGGACCGGTCGGAAATCTAATCTGCAGAATCCCATGCATAAGTTTTCCAGTAATGGATTTAGGGTACGTCAAATAGGTCAATCACAATCCCAAGATGTCAAATTGATTTTCTGACGTATATCTGTCGCAGTAAACTTATCTGATGTCCTTCTTTACGTCGCCTTGCGGCGTCGAATTTAAATCTAATACGTTTGTCGTTTCCTTTAGCATCCTCGAGGATCAGAATCATGCGTCAGTCGGTTTCTCAGGGTCAACAATTTTGCCAAAACTTTCGATTATATTTGGTTGGTTTGTTGAAGCAGCTGTTATCGCGAGCTGTGATCGATATGACCAATTTCGCTTTCTCTTTTCCTGGATCTTCAGTTTGCTTCACTAGTTCTGACTGGCTCAACTTTTTAAGACGGTCTTTTACAGAATTAGCAGGTGGCTTAGCGGCATAAACTTAGGAGTTGATGGGCGTATAAATTTACATGCATATGCTTTTAATAGGTCCGAACCGGCGGTGAATTGTATACACAGGCAATCAAAACTCAAATTAAAATTTGCACTAAAATCCACGTCAGCTCCACATAAGAGATATTGTGCGTGCATTGTGCTAGCCACCCTTGGAACAGAATTAAAAGTTTGACCAAGGTGATAAAAGATCTTAAATCCGTGACTGATTTACGGCCTTCGCAATAGTTGTTTCGTTGCACCATTGATAGAAAATGTTGTATCCAGTTCCCATGTATTCTCGTTCGTATATAATTTTGCTAATTAAAATTAATAAAATGGTTAATATTCTTTAAGAAAAAGAGGCTTATTTTAGGCATTTATATTTAGACATTCTATTTCCCAACTTCACAAGAGAACTTTCAAAATTCTATAGTATCGAAGACTAACAGTAGAAAAACAATCACCATCTAAGAAGGAATTGGTGGATGTGATTATAATTTTCGATTAACGTACTCGTTAACACACACTCTGTACAATTTGCAATGACAACAATGGAAATGAGTATGCGGACTCAAGTTTGACTGCATGGTATGAAGGGTCAATAAAAACGAGTTTCTGTAAGTATATATTCACTTTCTTCATTTAAAAGCAAGTTAACTTTCCTGTTTTTACATTTCGCGGGTAACTTTTCCATGTTCTCTTTTTAATGGCAATAATTGCAAAATTTAGAACTCGACCTTACGGCCCGGTAATCATCATATTAGGAAATTCATACCACAAAAATTTAGAAACAAAGTGCTGTACAAAAACCACGACTTTATTACACCACTGTCAAAATTTAAAAATGTTGCAAAGTTTTGTTTTCATATCTGATCTTTATTCAACGTAAAAGCGCAATCTAATTTGACGCTATAACAAAGTTATCATTGTTGTTATCAAGACAATGATCTCAATGGTTGTCATGCACACTGCCATCTTCGTTCCCACGGACCTCTCCATAGGTCGAAAATAGCCGAGATAGTCCCAGCGAGCGAGGATAACCCGGTGTAATAACGATATGAACCAGTGTAAATTACCAAATATATTCATTAGCCAAATAAATTAAACTACTCACGTTTATCAAGGGCACCATCAATCCAGCAGGCAGTTCATAATACATAGCTTGTGGAGCGGGGGGTGGTTCCTCAATCACAGGTCCCCCAGGCTGACCATGATGGTAATCATGAACTGCTGCAGGTGGTTGGTCTGGAAAGCCATGATTGTAGTCAAACTGTTGTGGTGGACCATGGGGATAACCCATTGATGGTATGGGCGGTCGAGGAAAATTGGGATCAAATGGCGGCATAGGTCCATTGAAACCAGGAGGTGGCTGGTTAAAAGGAGGTCGAGGAAATCCAGGGGGAGGAAATTGGTGAAACTCTGGAGGGTGGTCATAGGGAAAGTTGGCAGGAGGGTAAGGGTAGTTTGGGTCTGGGTGTGGATGCTGGGGACCTTGATTGAATGAAATGTTCTAAAATATAACAATAGAAAAGTTAAATTCCCCGAACCTGTGCATGGCGTATTAGTGTTTGGAGGCCAAGACAACTATCTGCAAGTAAAGGCCTCGCCAATCAAGACCTTGTGATTTGGTTATACAATTTGAGTTTATTGCTATACAAAAATATTTTATACGAATTAAAATAAGAAAAGGTAGAGTATTCGTGGAACTAAACTGTAAAGACAGTCTGACAAGAAAATTACTTTTTTATCCCAACGTGAGTTATGAAAACATACATACAAAACATATTTACCAGACACTGGGCGTTAAATAGTTAAATATGATTTTTTCTTTCTTTTCTGGAAGGCCATATCATACACTCGAGAGTTGCGATTGTTCTGGCTTTCAAACACCTCGAAGATGTTAAAAAATCGGCTATTGCCTCGTTTTTCTCATCTCACTTCTCATTGTTTGGAAATCAGATCAAACAATGCTTCTCGTGTGACATACTACGTCAAACACTTCCCCTCACGTTTGATATGCCGCAATGTCACATCAAATCATTAGACATCATCACAAATGACAAACCTCTGTCAAAGGTGGTGGCTTGGATTCGAACTTATCAATAGCCTGTTTTTCAACAGAACTATCTGTTGTTGCAGCTAAACTCTTGTCTCCTTCACTAGCGCCTTCTTTTTGATCTGTACCTAAAATAGTAACGTCAATGAAGTATTCCGCAAATGTAACTGGTCAGCAATAACATAGTTATAAAAAGGTATAGAATAATCTTCGCGTACAATGAAAATCTTAGCAATCATAAAACGAAGAGAAACAGCCCGAACTAAGGTATCATCGCTTTTTTTTATCCCCATGCACACTACTTTGCACAGTTTTAAATTTTCTATCTGAAATTCTAAGATGTGCATTAGATACAATTACAAGGATTTCACTAAAAGGTGTATTTGTCCTACTTAGATGTTTTAGTTCAAGTTCACACAATTAATCATATTCATACGGGAATACAATTATTTCAACTATTACAGTTGCAATTCAGCATTTAAATCCCACCCGCTATAGACCCCTTGCATTTATTCCTTTGCTGGAGGAAAAATGCTTATAGACAATAGAATTTTCATCGATTATTCGCTCGGTTGAACATCGAAACGTTGAAACTGTCCTCCAGATGGGGTGTATTGACGTCATGTGCAAGAGGTCTATATCCTCGCTTTGACCAACGTTGGCGTTAACCTTAACAAACCTCCCGGTCGCCATAACTAGATGTCGAATGGGTTCCAATGCTACAAAATCGTTTGTTTAATTTTATTGTATCTTTTATATCATACTATATTTAAACTGATTTTTCCTAGAAAATATTGCTACTTTATGCTCTGGGACTTGCCGTCAAGAATATAAATTGGCTACTTTGTTAAGTCACCCAGGATCTGAAATGTCTTCCTGCGATACCACAAAGCAAAAGTAATAGTATATTAATAAAGTATTCTCAATACGTGAAGTTCTTTTTGTTTTAGCAAAAAAAATCCAGTTTCATGTTGTAACAATTAGCGGAGTGCTAATAAGAGCGTAGCGTGAACCACAGTACTTCGAAATTTATGCGCTGAATTAGACTTGACTTTGACTAGTAAGATTCTGATATGGTCATTTGACATTGATTCATACAGAAATATAACATACGATAAAAATTTATATTTTATATATTTTTAATAAATATGATCGTATCAAATCCTCTCCTCATATATATATATATATATATATATATATATATATATATAAAAATTTACTTTTACAGTTACCAATTATACAGTGCAAAATTTAAATATACTGGAGTTTTATTCAAACGTTAACATACTTGGTGTATTTTTTGACACATCTTCAACTTCTTGGTTATCATTTACTGGTTTATTCGTCGTTTCTGCCGGTTGGCTTTGATTATGAGCGGGTTGTTGATATGAAGCATCGTAAGGTGCATATTGGTCTTGGCCATATTGCTCGTAATCGTAATGCCCTTGTGTATAACCTTTGAATAAGGATTGTATTAAAAGACTCCACGTAAGTACGACCGGAGAGAACAAAAGGTTAAAGACTTTTCCACAGTGCAATGAAAGGGCACGTTTTTTTAGACTACTCCGAAATAGAAGTACACAAAACGGTTGTTGCGTTCTTTTAGGACCTATTACGGTCTAGCAAAAGACAATAGTATTCTGGCTTTTCTGCTTAGCGTACCAGAATAGATGAAACATTGAAAGGAGCTAAAACCTTATATGTTGCGTAATCAGCTTGAAAGCATGAGTTTTCTTCCTGTAACACGTGTATCAGGTTCCGTTTGTGAATTTACGTAATTGCAAATGGAACCAAGATTCATTTTGGGGGGAGGCACAAAAAGCTGCTACCACTTGTGTGAGAAAAAAAGTTTAATCGTATGTTTAATCGTATATACGAGCAAAACATTTTCAATATGAAAAATTGCGTCATCATTTACCTTGTGATTCTGATGATTTCAACTGTTCTTTAGTCTTCTCAGCATTTTTCATCTTCTAAGGTAAAGTATGAAATTGGATCTGATAAATACTTAGAAGCAGTACCCCCGATTTTCGTCTATCGTATATGACACAGAGAACAGACCAACAGACAGAGAAATGAAGATACTAGATGGTGCCGAAACGCTGGATCATGAATAGTAAATTTTAAGTAACTTTAAAATTTTTAAGCCAGTGTATCAATCACTTGGCTGGATTGGAAATTTGTTCGTTTGGTTTTACTTTGATTTTAACCAGGGCTAATATTAGGTATAACCAACTAACAAATAACAAACAAAAAACCATAAGGACAAACGAACGAACGAACCACAAACAAACAAACAAACTACTGTAACAACCAAACTAACAAACAAGCCAACAAACCAACTAATAAACCAACCCAACCAACCAATCAAAAACCTAATTTTCTAATCATGTTACCTTAAGGACGTCTCTGAAATAAATAGAAGTTAATCAGGCTGCAGAATTCATAAAAAAACCCAGCGAGTGTTTGGGTTCTCATGATGACATGACCTTCGTAATACGAAAGGAATACCCACGTCCCCCCATAAATCCGTGGAAAATAAAGTTATACGTTAGTGACAGCGTAATCCTATACGTATCCTGAACTTGTTTTTGTCTTTAATGGTCACACTAACTGTAATTTTCACGTTGTCCATTACCATAAAATCTCATCCTCAACTATATTACGAGCAATGTTGTACCGTGTAACCTGGTCTTTACACTGGGTATAAATGGCGTATTCCACATTTGGCGATCTGACTATTCATGAGCACGCAAAATAAACTAGATTTTAGTAGAGTAATAAAAATCGCGAGAGGTGTCTAGTAGAACCAAGCCATTAGGTGGCTCTACACAGTTAGCGAACAGCCAAAAAATCCAAGTTTGGCTGCATGAAATGAAAAAACGTAACCGGAAGAAAAACGGTATCTGGCATCAAAAAATGTTACTTAGATATGTGACATTTTACTCAGATGAAGGGCTTTAGCACGAACGTCAATATCTCGTCTTCTCGACTATCAGCAGAGTACCACCTTTAAACGTTTTCTATTTAGTGTGCATGGACCGAGCAATTCTAAAAAACCTAGTAGTATTCTAACAAACGCACCTAGTAGTAAAAATAACAAAAATACCTAGTAAACGAAAAGTAACAAAAATACCTTCTAGTATGCTAACAAACCTCTATAGTTTCACTGTCAAAATAATTGTTGGTTTCCCATATCCGTATCACTTTCCCAAGTCTTTGCTGATTTTCTGGGCCTTCTCCAACAAAAGTGTTGCAATAGATTGGAACTATAACTTCTTGTAGAACGCCTTTCACATCATTTGATGACTTTCGAGCAGAATGATGGAGCACATCATTAATTAAATAAATTATATGAAGTTTGTGCAAGAAGCCCATTCCAGCACCGGTAACCCTGCCAAGAAATACATTCAAAGTCCTTTATGAAACTTTTCAAGGAGGAAAAACCCACTGCAATACAAAACAACACTGCAATAAAAAATAACAAGTACTTCTTAAGACTTAAATATTTAACCAGCAATGAAACCACAAAGGTAAGCAATGTCTGTGGAAGGAAAATATAGGATGTCTTAGAAGCAATGCAAAAACAGAATGGGTTTTTTTAAAAGCGAACCCACAAATCTTTCATTTACAGCAATTGACTAAAATTTTTACCACAGGATGCGTTAATCTCCCAAGGGTGACCGTTACTTTCCTTCCACATGGAAGGAACGAGTCACAAAGTTAAATCACCTATAACATTGGAGGAAATTTCATTGAATTTTCTTACTATCTGCAGACTGTTGAGTAGGGGAGCTTTCCACTAGCACAGTTACATGTGAACTACTCAGTCACTAAACTTCGAAATGGAAAACTTAAATTTGACACTTTACATGGAATCGAAACTGATAAGTCGAGGCTTCTGCATGATTCATGAGCAAAATATGAAGTAAATTACGAGCGTGTTGGTGGTTTGGAAATCTGGTTTTAACTAGGAAAAAAATCTGGTCAAATTTCAACCTAGTTTTACTCAAAAACTATAACTTGCTTGAGAAGATAGATCAAGCACTCGTTGGAGTATTTGACCCTGAAAATAGTTAAGTGAGGGGAAATTTTGGCCGATCTGATGTAAAACGTCCGATGACAGCTTTTTCGAGAACAAAAAAATATCCAAGAGCACTTTTTGCCCTTAGAGAAATAAAAGTGGAGCCCTGCATCTTTCTTAAAATTGATGACATGAAGGAAATGCTTTCTTACCTGAGACGTCCTGCACAAATTACTTTGTAGAATATGAGTGTATAATCTTTTTATTCAGGAATTGTACTGTATTTTATATATGTATGTATAAGCATTTTATACTTATAAACCAAGAGCGAGATCCTTAGGGAAAAGTATTTGCCTGAGGTTTTCGTACAGACCTCACTCCTTCGTCACTCAACTGTGCGAAAAAATATATATGGCAAATATTTTCCAGGGTAGACCAAGCAAACGAGGTTAATAAAGAATTTATTATGCGGCTTTTGGTTGATATCTTACCCATTTTAACTGGGTTTTCGTCGTCAGATGTTGCTCTTTAGCTTGCCTAACAACTTGTTCGTTTTGCGTCTTGTTTCAACAAGTAAAACATTTATTGTACTTTTACACAATTAGCTTTAAACAAAAACAGCACCAGTGTTCCAGTACATTTCATTATGCGGAATTTTTCACCGTAGATCAGCGGCGGATCTAGGACTTTGAAAAGGGGGGTGCCGCAGCCAGCCTTGGCTTTCCGGTGTTGGCAAAAATTTATCCCCGTTCCGGTGGGTGTCCGACCATCGTTGTAACCCATGGTTAACTGGAATCAATATTTACGGGGCCGCAGAAAAATATTTCATGTTAGGGGAGCTGAAAAATTTCTAGGGGGGTTCAGGGGAATGCTCCCTTGGAAAATTTTGAAATGGAGAGCCTATGAAATGTTATTTCCTTAATTTTGGGGGAAGAAATTTATAGAACTCTGAAGGTTACAAAACGCTATTTAAAATGTTCATTCTGAGAGTAGCTTGTTCTGTATCCATTTGCACTACAGTCCACAGAAATCTCGTACGTTGAAGATGAAATATTTAGGGGGCTCAGCCCTCTCTTCCGATGTTTAGCGGGGCGCCAAGTCCCCGCTCCCCTGTGCTTCCTACGGCCATGATTTAGCTTCCCCTTCTCAGGGCTAATATTTAGTTCGGGTTTACATAAATAGGCTAAGTTAGCCAATTTATATTAAGCCCGAGAATCACTCCGTTTATGGATCGTGGTGGTAGGAGAAGAAAAGAGAATGTAATATGACCTGACAAATGTCGTTTCATCTACTATTGGTATCGCGTGTCTCATACTGCAGATATTGACCATAAGTTGGTACTCCTGTGAATGCAACGTTTGACCGCCTCGGCCAACATTTTCATTTTACATCTTCGTGATTGTCTCAGTCTCTCTTTTTTCCCTTCCCCATACCTTTCCTCGATATTCTTCTTTTTGTCCTTTTCCATCCTTCCGGGAGGCAAACTGTCCCCTCTAACCCACTGACAGCAGCACATGAAATACATTCTCTGCAGGGTCTTTCTGCCGGAAATTTAGCACACGGACAGTCCCCAGTTTCCTCGCAGTTTTCCAACCATTTTTTCGCCGACAAGAAAGCGAAGAAAATTACGGGCACGTAATGGGAAAATTTCATAGTAGAACTCTGAAAACGTATCTATGTATGTTATGCCAGTACAATATTGTTCGAGGGGGAGCCCGTAGATCCGCCACTGTAGATACTAAATTCACTGTAAATTTGGTTAAACTCACCTCGAGGATTTTCGCGCCAAAACGTAATAAAAAGCGTGTAATGGCCATTTAAACTATACAATTGTCGAGTACGATTGTTCATTCTGAGGTATCCTATGAACTCACTGGAGTCTTCCGGACGTATTGCTACATTAGCGAGCAAATCGAAAGTTGTTCAAGTTCCTTTGAGACAACATTACATATCCCAGGACGAACAATCGTAAAGGACAATCGTAAATGGATCCTTAGGCGGGTCCAATATCGTAAAACCTCAGACCATTTACAGACAAATAAGCATGCGTAATTTTGCGTATGAAAAGAGCCAAGTCATACAATAAAAAGTGTACAACACTTAAGCAACGTATTAAACACAGACTTTTGCGATGCATAACAACAAATATGTGAAATCTTTCAAAGCGTTGACCAATACTTTCCATTTTTTGTTACATAACAGACAACAATTACACGTAAAATTAAAGAAATACCTGTCCATGTATTTTAACGAACACACTAAAGCTACTGTAGCCAATGGAATGACAACCTGTGCTGTCTTTACAGTTCATAATACGCTTTCGTCGCCAAAACTGCACAATATTTTCGACACAAACATACTTCGAATTCCAACATTTTAGTTTTTGATCAAATTATTCGTAGTGAAGTTCTAGTTCATTTTATTTTTCACATCTTTTCCTTAAAATCCCTGTACAGTATTTCATTATACCAAAAGCACGAATCAATAATCTGCTGATAATCAAAGAAGTAAACATTATGGCAGGGAGATTTGATCTTATTTCATTCTGATATCAGACAAAATTTACGCTAGACAATCAGGTAGGTGGGTTAAAAAATTGAAACTAAAATTATCTAAAATTGAAAAAAATGCACAAAGTACTGTGTAGTACTGCTAAAAACTATAAAACAAACAACAGTACAGGTATTGTATGTGAAAAAAATAACCATATAAGTCAAACGGAAAATAAACAAGCCTAACCTTAACAGCATATAATCAGCAACTTGTTTGAAATGGTCATTAGTCTTACAATTCTTGAATATCCAGTGTTTCCCATTCTAAAATGAAAATCATGCATTATTTAGTCTGTCTGTAGAATGAGTATGCCTTCTTTGCTATCTCCAGCTACCTAAACTGACAATTTGAAACATGTTACATGAAACATAAAGTGCAACAAACATTTTGGGCTTCTTGCCAAGGGAACAGACCAAAAATTTCAGATTGTCTTAGCCCTGTCTGAAAACGGGAAGGGAACTGACCACTTTGTAAAGCTAATGTAGTTGAAGGTATTTCAAGATGATACTGTAAGCCACAGATTATAATGTGTTGAACATCAATTTCTTTTAGAAATAATTAATAGTCAGTCAAAGAAAGGAAGAGTTTGAGCTACAGTATGATGGCTGGTTTCAGATGTCTTTGGGCAACCACAAATTTCAACTCTAACTTATCCTGGGTGCCAGGTAAGTGAATTTGCCTAGTTCTAAACTACTGTAAAAAAACCAAAAAAAAACAAACAAAAAACAAAAAAACCAAAAAAACACCCCAATTACTTCATAAATTTTAAAGTAATATTTTTAGTGTATGATTTTTAATTGAACATAAAAATCAGGATCAACAGATGCAATTTCTTTTTCTACCGTTTTGAAAAAAAAATTGTAATCATTATCATATCCTTAGGAGCTAAATCATTTAGGAATACATATTTCAATTTGTCAATGATAAATAGACCAATCAATTTGCTGGGTCCTGGTTTTTTACAGGGATAGCTTTGTAACCAGTAATCTTTATGGAAACTTATCCATGAAAAAAAAAGAAAGTGAATGAAATATTGAAAAGATTTAGTTGCTTCTTCCTAGTAATTTATTCCCACATTAAAAATGCATGCTTGTTCCTCTGAAGTTAAAAAATTATAAATTTATATATTTTACAATAAAAATTTATAAGGAATACATACTGAAATGTTATCCTTGGTACACGACTGCATTATCTTAAGCAAATAATTTTCAAATTCAGGAATATTTAAATCTGTTTGTGATAAATATGATTGCTGAGACTCTTGAGGTTGTTGTTGTGCTGGTGTTGTCTGATGTTGCTGCACAACTGCAGGACTCTAAAATAAAGAAGTATGAGAAGTTCTTGATAGCTATATTAATATTATTCAAATAACCTGACATTGGTGAAATACAAATGTTAATTGGCAATATTAATTAGTAATTACATGTATATTTATTTAATATTTATTGGAAAAAGCATGAAGGTAGTACTCAACCAAATGCTGAGAAAACAAGACATTCTACAATTATATTGACACAAGGACTTGTAAGAAATACATGTATCAATGAAAGAAAGAAATATGTGAGGTAAGGGCATGATAAAGTTTTATTCTGATGTTTTGTTGTATGCATCACTACAACTTCAGAAATACAGTACTGTTAAATAATTGTCTAAGTCTATCAACAATGATTACCACCCATGCTGTTGTCAAAGCATTATTACATCATTGCAAGCCTAAAATACAGATGATGTCACATCTGAATGGTCACATGCCCAGTCCTATCAACAAAAAATTATGGATTGCACATGGTTCAAAATAATGATTCGTGATTCATGAATCAAATTTTGACTTTCATGATTGGAATTTTAAAAAATTTGAGCAAAATCACAAATCAGAATTTTCTGATGTGGCTAGTGCACTATAATAGTTGGGATTCTTTGGCATACTTGGTTAGCTTTTTTGATCACATAGTAACATTTAACAGTGTACTGAATGTACTTGTAATTGCATTGGGAATTTACCATGTTTCTTGGCAGAGTTGTTGTCAACACCATCAAATTTGTCCACTATGCAAACTTTTTTGTGCAATTATTTGGGCTGATAAACATGCAGAAGGAAGCCAGTAAAAATGCTATCAAGAAATGGTAAAATGATTTGAATTTGATTTGAATTTGATTCATGGAGAAGGGTTTAACTGACCATAATATCTCACTCAAATGCAGAAATGCCATTGACACATTTTAAGTTCCACTCATTACCCATTTTACCATTGCTAAATTGGAACATGTAAAGAAGTCCTTTTATAATATTTTGTTTCTAAATCACAGCTAATACTTCCAAAACTTCTATTGCTAACTAAAAGTATTGAAATAAATGGTCTCATGACACAAATACGCAATAAAACACCAAAAACTAGGTGATGGTGCAAAAGTTGTTTTTGCTACACACTTGTATTTTAGATTTAGTATTTTAGATTTAGAAAATGAAATCAAGGATGTGAACTGTCATTTTAGACAAGATATTTCTGCATATTTTTTCCAAATGAGGAATAACTTAAATGTTACATTTAGATCTTTGCTTAAATTCTAAAAGATTTATTGCTGGTGTGATTAACACGGTAGTATAACCTTCATAACTGAGCTTTAAAATGCCTGAAAAATCACAAACCATTTTTCAGTAATTAATTCAAACCCTGGTGCCATGAATCATGCATGCCAGATTTAGATATTTCAATGGCTGGTGAGTGTGTGTCTATTACAAAAGTGCAGTGCTTTTGACCCCAAGAAGTTACTAATTGTAATTTTATGTTCTTTTGGTAACACTTAATATGGTTTGTATTTTATAACTAGCATAACTTTTAGCATTTGACAGGAATTTTGGCTGGATTCTGCTATGCAAGAACACTGAATGCTTACATGCAGTAGCAGGTATATCTGTTAATTCTTCTTCATACATCCTGTACTACAGAACCAAGATATGTGAAGCCATTGTAGCATGGCTACACCACATATCCAACACCAAACAAAGTTGACCACATTCCATTTGCTTCATAGTTCCTGGTGTACAAGTTGACCCCTTATTTTTTGACCAAAATATCATGATTTTTACACTACCCCAAGTATAAGTCGAGTCCGTCAAATTAAGTAGTTACCAGACACAGAATGGTGTTCGCAGAAACGTTGATAACATGGCAAATCTTTCAAAGCATATTTTTTTAATCATTAAGAGCTTATTTTCATATAGAAAAACTACACAAACAGTACTGGTATTTACTAAAGCTACTTACAATTTACTTTACGTGAAATATTTTAGTATACTAGTCTTATAGATGAATAAACATTGGATATTAAAATGTCTGTCCATCAAAATCCCTCAAACTCTTCATTGCTATCGTCAGACTAATCAAATAGTTCATGAAATTGTCCCATGGTGATGTAGTCATCAAAAGGGTCAGCAGTTTCTTTGTCTTCAAGAGGACTGGGACTAGTATATCTGATCTCTAATTTTGCTCAATTTCATGCCTCTTCGTATAAGTCGAGGTGGACTTTCAGACATCAATTTTGGGTCCTAGAAAATCAACTTATATGCCAGGAAATACAGTATATGTATTTCTATACTGTAGTATCTTGAAAAGTCTGGCATAGAACCCATTTTTTGAATATTTTTAAGCTTGGTTTCCATATAGTCACTGGGTTAATCACTATAATCCCTGTGATCACTCACATCACTTCAGTGATAATATAGAAACCATACTAACAGCAATCCAGGGAGATTTCATAGATTGTAGCATTAGTTTGGATCACTTATTAAATAAAATTATAACTTTAATGATCACAGTAATCATATGGAAATCATGCTTACACTCATCTGAGGCACTCAACAATAATTCTGCAAAGAAATAATATGGCAAATTCCCACAGAAATAGATTCAGTAAACAATCACACTGTGATCACAAAACACATCACTGTGAACAGAACGTACCAAAGGGTCACAACTGCTGCAGTATCAGTATGTCAGCCACATCAGAAAAGTCTGATTTGTGATTTTACTGAATTCCTAAAAAATTCTGATTGTGAAAGTAGTAAATTTGATTCCTGAATCACAAATCATAAATCATTATTTTGAACATTGAATACATAGCAATTGCAGTGATTATACTTATATCATGCTTTAATTCAATGCTTTTGCATTTGTTGATAAAGTGGCCATTTTGCATGTTGCAAAAATTTAGAAACATAATTTTTCTGCTAATGGTATGTGAGAATAAGTATGAGTTTGATCACATGGTCTTGTTATGTAAGCAAATGACAGCCCATCCAGAAAAAACAGATACTTGCACAGTCAAGCCCAAGTCATTGTTTTGATCTTTGTTTTGTTTCATTGTCATACATTTTACTACTCTAGTTGCCCCAAAACTACTTGTAACGTCAATTCATGACAAATTAGTTACCTGCCAGAACAATTAACTGTGCTAGCAGATTGGCATGGGGACAAGTGGACAAGCACAAAGATCTCACTTCATTGGTCACACTGCATACCCCATCAATTTCTATACAACAAAGCATGGACAGTATTTGGATACCTTTAAATTCGTTTATTCTAAGTTATGTCTGCTCACTAATAAAAGCTATTTCCTAACCTGTTGGGCTTGTTGCCAAGGTGCAGACTGAATGGATTGTTGAACAATTGCCTGCTGAACAATAGCTGCTTGTGCATTTGAGAATGAAGGTTGGACTTGAGGCTGTAGCTGGGGTTGCACAAGTTTACTTTGAACTATGAAAAAGAAAAACAAAATAATTCAATCAGAAAAGAAATTTGTCATAACTTGTAAAAAAATATTATTATAAGTTGTACATGTGGTATCTAAAATCAGAAAACCACACCAGAACATGAATCACACATAAATATACATGAAATACAAATAAAGATTACATTTAAGTGTCATAAAAAATTTCTTCATTTCATCTCCTCTCATAATGAGTATCACTGCCATGAGGTATTGCTAATAATGTGTCCAGATCCAACTTTATACTCTTGGGGCCCTGCTGGTAGTGCAAAGCAAGACTAAGGAGAATTTTAAATATGGCTTGGTAGAATGCTCAATGTAATGGCTGGACATTATCCAACCAGAAAATTCAAGTGTTCGGCCAATCTTGCACCTGTACAATGAATAGACATTTTGCCTGGTGAAAATTTGGGGGTTCTTAAAATTTGATTCAATTTAATTTAATTTATTTTATTTTAAGTAATAATTCATTCTAAAGCTTTTTCTTGCCCGATCTCTGGGTAGCCAGATCACTGCTTTTAAAGATAATAATTCTGGCACTTATTGTCACAAGAACATGCATTGATTGAAACAAATGTGCAAGAAGACCATGGTCTGGATTGCAATGCCAACATACATGATGCAAGTTTTTGTTCTAATTTTCAATGACAAGTCTTATGGACTTACTGAAGTCAAAGGTATGTTTTGCAATATTTGAGAGCAAATGGTAACCAATGAAAGTTCTCTATAGAAATGGACATGCCAGCAAGACAATCATGACATAAAATAGCATCACACAGATTGACTTCTAGGCTATCAAGTCAAGCCTGAAAATAAGCATTCAGTCACAGTCATTTGACCGACACAAAATATCATTTGACTGGTGCTAGACTCCCGAGATTGGTCAAAGTGACTGGCAGCATGATTTATCAATTTCATGATCATTCAATTTTTACTGTTTGCTGTTGTTTTGTTCTCTCAGTCCAATCTACAACATTTGGGGCATTATGTTTTGTGACCGCTGATCAAAGACAGTGGATTACTCCTGGTGCAACATTTTTCCGAGGTTTTTGGCACGCATTCTTTTTTCCCATTTCCACCCTTCTTTGCACATTCAACAAGTGAACAAAAGTGAACATCAAGTGAGTAAAATACTTTTAGCTTAAATTTGTCTGGCAACAGGGATTCAGTGTAGCCAGAGGCCTGTAAAACTAGTAATAGTGAGCATGAGAGTCTTGTTTCAGACTCTGACTCTCACTTTATGCAATGTCCTTCTGATGGTGATGAGGAGAAAAGTAATATGAGCCTGTGGTGGAATAATAACTTTGACAGTGACTCTGATTCAGATTCAATGGAGTTTAAAGGATTCTAATCTGTTTTAGTATAAACATTTAACATAAGCAGAGACAACCCATAAACTGTTATAATGTAGGGTGTTTTACCATTTGTGTGATATATTGTACCATTTGTAGTGCATGAATTGTGTTCTTTGATTTCTATTTTATTTATGTTAATAAAATGTTTTGTTATTTCAAGCAAGAGTTTATTTATGAGGGGATCCAAATGTCAGACACCAATTCAAAAATGTCTGGCACCAACTTGTTCGCACCTGACATTCTGTCAGGCACCCTGTGAAAGTTATTTTTAGGTTTGCCAAGTTATATCACTATACATTATCCACCCACCAAATAGACCAAATGAATTTGACCCAGACAACATTTGTTCATTGCAACTGACTAGACATGTCTGACTTAACAACAAAACTGTCAGACATTTTGTCCGTTACACAAAAAAAAAACTTTATCAAGTCTTGTGATAGTAACCCAGTGCACACACAACAAAAAATTATTGTAATTTAGTAATTATTATTTTAGGCTCACTGAGACATTCATTAAAATTATTTATATACATGTATATGTAAATCTTTGATAACTGTCAATAATATAAGATGTCTGAATGTTTAAAATATGGACATGCATGAATACTATGATAAATAAAACTGCATTTTTAAGGTTCAGAGGAACTTTTCAAACGGACATGTAAATTAAACCCTTCTAGGTGGAGCCTGAACTAAATTTCACAGAATAAAAACAGTAGATTTCCACCTAAATTTTTGCAAGTGATGCTAGGTTGCATTCCAAAATTCTACTACAATATAATTACCAGTACATCAAGTAATAAATGTAAGTATGTAAGTTAGTTTTATTTAAAGTAAATAGGGATAAGCTAAATACATTAGATCAAAAAAGTGTTGCAGTTTTCTCATAATAATGTCTTAGTATCTCACAGTACAGTGTTGGAAGGCTTTCAGAACAGCAAACATGTAAGCATACTGTCTTATGCTTACAGTGAATATGAATGATTTACATGTACTGTAATGTTAGGATCATCTGTGGCAAAAATCATCAGGCCAAAATTATTAAGTACCAGTTGACCTGATTATACTATAATAAAATACAGTACAAAATAGGTGTCTCACGCAACTTACCAATTTCTACAGATACTTTCCATTTATAATAATTAAAATATTCCCCACCAAACAAAAAAGAGAACTTGGGGTTATCTTTTTGCTTTGATTTTGTCATTTCTTCAAATTTTACTCCATTTCTTGCCACAAAGTTTGCCAACTTGTCTATGATGTTCTTTAGATCTTGATCTGTGAGGAAGTAACAAAATATTTTCATGTTTATTCAAAAAGAAAATATAATACATGAAGCTCACTAAGCTTAGAACAAGTGTAAAAATATATCAACAACATGAACAATGTTCTGAGTAAAGATGTGAATCCATTAAAGGATTAATAAAAAGCTGACTGTGAACAGATAGGAATATACAGTATCCATACTAATTCGTTGATTATTAGATTCAGCTGAATGGTAAATTATTAATGGTACAGTATGTGCATTAGGACAATATAAAAGACCTAATGTATGGCATATTCTTAGACAAATTGGGACGTGACATGCATTTCCAATAATTATCTGGAATTTCACTTTCTATAAAACCTATAAAATTCAATAGACTTAAAATGCCTTGCCCCAAATAATAGTTACAGTAGACAATTTACAGTATTAATGAAAAACATAACTGAGGTTGAAGGGTGTTTTACTCAGGTAGAGAGTGACAGAAAAACACCAGCTAACAAACAATGAATTTTTTTGGTGTTCCCATGTTGTTTTGGGAGTGCAATTTTCATTTTGATTGCAAAATGGTGCATCAGCAGTTCTGTGATGTATGTGGAGCCAATAAAGCAGAAATCATGACATACAATATTTACAGCCTTGTAGTAAATCATTTACACTAATATCTGTTTGAAAACTGTGCTGAATGTCAAATTTGGGGATGAATTCCACACAACCTCATGTTAGCAATGCTAACATTTCATCCCTCTTTTGCCATATAGCTTTTGGTTAATTTCTAGCAACTACTAAAATTATATAGTATGACCAACTTAACATGCTCTGGATGAAAAGCTGAATTTTACTGGAGGTCAAACAATCTTACCTCCACCAGAAACTATCCAAACTTTACTGTCATTCAACTCAATTGAGGTAATATTCTTAGTATTTCTCAACTGTTTATTGTTTCACTCCTGAGAACAAGATTTTACTGTTGCTAACACTAGACAATTTTATCCAGCAGAATGGGAAATTTCAGAAGTCACCAATGTGTTAAGCTTACCATTTGTTGATTTGGAGTATAACACAAGCATTCACAGTTCAAATTGATTATTGAAAAACAGTTTGTGATTTTTCTGAAATAACTTCACCTTT
>JASJOG010000010.1:0-45000 GCA_030142905.1 Heliopora coerulea
TGATTAATGTCTGTCGTACCTATTATGCTTCTTTCCTTGTTGATACAATGTTTCCCCAGGCTGCCTTAAAATTTTCCTTCCCTGCTCTTTTCTCCATGGTTACTCGTCCTTTTTCGTTTACTAGTATTGATCTTTCTCTTCGTTTCTTCAACCTTCCTCCCTTTTTATGCCACACTTCTCCATTTACTCTCCAACTACTTCTTGTTATGCTCCCTTCGGGTATTCTGTGCATCTTGCGGACGGAGGTACAGTGTAACTTCATGATATCACAGTTATTTGCAAATACTGAAGTGAGAACATGAGAATATCACCGGGACCCTTTTTGATTTTTGTATAAAGAAACATTTTACATAACATTGAGCAGCGAGAGTTTACAATGAACCGAATACATTTTGTCAACCAGGATAACTAATATCCAAGCGAAAACAGACAGATATTGCGGAAACTACAATTACAGCTGGAGTTATGCAAGACTGTTCCTGTCTGGTAGAAATCACAATACATTGACACTTCTAAGAATAAATATTTTTTACCCTTAAAAATGTAGATCAACCTATTTCTATTGGAATTGCATTTAACTTGCAGGGTTCGAAATAAGCGGTCACTAACTCGCTAATTACGAGCTATATTTGGGAAATGCCAGCTGAAACAAAAGCTGTTCGCTTTCTTCAGCGAGTCGATATTTGCAGTGCTGGTATATTTTTAGCCTGCCAGCAATGACATCGAGATTTGCGAACAACTCATGATCAGGCATTATGACAGTCACTATAATGTTTACATGAAATGCTATAGAATGAAGTCGTATTACGCTTAGGATTGCCTCCGAACTCGTACACCTTTCATTCTGAACGCAGATTCCATCTAGCTTCTAAGTTATAAACCCACAAGCATTTTCTTACTTGTGAATTTAAAAATTTAATTCTAACCCTGCTTGTTTTTTTAGTTATGATATAAATGTGCTGACACCTGCTCTAAATCATCCAAGTTACCACTATTATATTTGTTACCATTGTTACCATTCAGTTAGGCATGTATTTAAACGTTTTAGTTATACTTCTATTTTGTCTTGAAGTTCAACTATTCCTCACTTTGTACTTCTACTTCTTTAAGGTTTCTTTTCTATTCTCCTTTCTCGTGGATTTATTAATTAAAATTTTGCTATGTTCTCCGAACTTAATTTTGGCTGCTAGTCAAATCTTTAGTGAAAGACCTAAGCGATCTATCATCTCGAGAATGGAATGACTCCAGCAGGTACCGTCTAAATCACCTACTCAAATGAAAAATGGGTGTTATAGTTTGATTTACTATATTTGTTAGTAATTCATGCATAAAAAACAAACGAAATGGCTGTCTAATTAGTATTTGTAAATCGGATATAGAAACGTCCTGATTTATATGAACGTTTCCTTTAATTTGTGTTTGTAATGACATAGTTTCGAGCGCCACTTGAGAAAAACATGCAAGAGTGAGTTTATCAGGGACAATCAAGTTAGCAGAATTCCGAAGTATGTGTGCTGTTTGAGGTCTTTGAAAAACTCGATATTACATGTTTTCACAACTTGCACGATGAACGTTGCTATTACCAAAAAATAAAATGCGTGAGAAATTAAAGTAATGCAGCGCCAAAAAAGGTAACTCAGTGGCAAAAAAAGGTAATTCAGTGCAATGTACAGTTACCTTTTTTACAATGGCACCGCTCTTAGCCAGTCAGAAGTGAGAATATTTGTCATGTATATTACTAACACCGTTAAAACGGTCTGTAACTCCAGAATAGTTGGCAAACATACTCATTTAAATGCATTACACAATATTCGCGTTTGAACTGTAATGGTTTTATTACGCTTTAGCTTTTGATAAAACAGTTTACAGTTGGACTGCACATACATATCTGATAAATAATTTACTCCCGTATCATGATATATGATTTCTTTTTGTTGCTGTTGTTGTTGTTTGAGTGGGTTTGTAAATATTTATTTTGATTTTTGTTAAACCTTTAGAGATTTCATCCCAAACTGCCCGATTCAAGGAACTACTATGCGAAACATATCTGAGATGTGTTTGCCAATCGTCCATCACCCAGTTGCTAGTTCACTCGTAAGTCTCATTGGTAAAGCATACTACTGGCCACATCAGTTCCACGAGATTAATACACGACTCCACGGTCGCACTTAGGGAGCGCGGGCTCCCTAGCAACCACGGTAGCAACTGAAAATTTTGAGTAGGATTGTATTGTCACCTAAAGGTAAACATTGGAAAAAGGCAGTTTCTGCGGCTTTGTTCGACGGTTTACTTCCGTGTTTTTCGATTAAAATCTGAGAAGTCTAATACATAAACATACAGAGTGTAAAGGGCGGTTAAAAACAAATTTGCGTATTATGGAAAATGCAATTTTGGCCGCTATTTAAATAATGGAGACGTTAATTTTACATGACGGATCAATGTACTTGCCTTGGTTAAGCCAATCAAAGTTACTATCTCAAGAACTGGAAACAAGTCTGTTGTGATCTTCAGAAAACACGAAGACATTCTAATGGACGTGACTGCCTGGTAAAATTCGACTAAGAAATCGAAACAGTGAATTTTGAGCTATTTTGCAAGTCTTAGTGAATTCCATGTGACTGTTTTTTACAAAATTATGTCTTCGGCAAAAGACTTCATCTAGATCTCGTCTTTTGAACATGTGCTGTTTCAAATTAAGTTGGAATAACACACGGTAAGAATCGCCAGACACCAGCCTTCAAGTTCGTCGAATGTGTTATCATCAGACGTCTTCTTTACCAACACGAACGTCTTCAGAATATCCGTATTACAAAGTTTAAAAGATTCCAGAGTCATCTCAACTGGGGAACTAATGATTAATCACTCTAAGATAGACTAAGCTTTAAACGGGAACTCTTTCATGATCTTTGAATGCATGAGAATAACTACAAATACGACGAGTCTTGCTGCTATGGCCCGTTGCTGCGGATCCACATGCGCACGCATACTTTTCAAGAAAACCGTAAAACTGTGTATACTGCCGTTTTATCTCAAAGAAAAAACTTTGAGACAGCTCCGATCAAACGGTGGTGTCTGTGCTCAAAAAGTCCGTCTGGGCTTGTCAATACTGCATTTGCAATACCTCTGAAGTTTTCGTGATTTTGCTACCTGCCACTAAACCTGCCCGTGCTACAACGTTACTGGAGTTTCAAACACGACAGTTGTAAAATTATGAATAAAAAAAGAATTTAATAATCACTGACATATTGTTGCTGACGTGTCTTTCCAGCGATTCTGATCAATCTCTTTAAACTTTTTAGGTTTTTAAATTCTTACTTTAGCTCAAAACATCAGCTTGAGAAAGCACATAACATGTGCATCAAGCGAAATTGTGATTATAATTACTAGTAATTGTCGTCTTTTCCTTGTCACCCATATAATTGTATTTAAACGTTAACGCTGTATGTCTAGTTTTTGACTAGTTTGCATGGTTATTTTAACGCAGTTATAAAATTAACAGGTTGAAGCTCTGCTTTCTTGTGACGTGGCAAGTGACCTTATTAGTAAAAGGTATGCTGACAACTTTAAATGGTATTCCGAGTTCGTTCCCAATTATACAACCTTGTACTAAAAGTATACTACGAAGGTTACACGCTAATGAGAGGTGCATAAGTGCATGTTTAATGCACTATCTCGTTTTATTACCTTTGTTCAGTCAGTTCGAACCAGAGAACAACTTTCAAGTCGAAGAAGCATTGTCTTCCCATTTTCTCAGTTCTTTCGAGGGAAGTCCAAAGAAGTGGTACCTTGGCCCTTCTAAAGGTAATCATCTAGCAGTGTAAGATATAATCCAGTGGTTACGAAACTGACAGGTCCCACGAACACGTCACATGGAAACGATTAAGGTCTGCTGGGTTTAAAATCTGAGGTGCGGAAGCAATAACAAGTCCTTATTAACCGAAATCGCTACTAGTTAGGAAAAGTATTTAATTGAGGTTTTCCTACAGACCAAGCGACCGAGGAGCGATGTCTTGCGAAAAAAACCGAAGGCCAATACTTTTCCGAGAGGACCTAGTAACAGGGGTTGATAAGGAATTTACTATCTGCCTTTTTTACCTTACCTCGCAACTTGTTCTTTTTACATCTTGTTTCCCCCAGTTAAACATTTATTTATCTTATTATATATTATGTTATATTATGTGTAATTATTTGGCTGAACTCGTTATCCTGTGTATACCCAAAATGACGCGCTAATTGGCTGTCTAGCCGTGCAATACATTTTCCGTACAGACCGGCAAGTTTTGGCGGAAACATTTTCGAGTTAATTTGCAGACATATAAACCAGATTCAGGTACGTTTTGCAACGTTAACTATAACGAACTGGTAACGAGGTTGTTAAATCATTTCGACGATTATTTTAAGCAGGAACTACGTGAACAGATAAACAAAAATTACGATGTGAGGGGGAAAAACAAGCAAGTAAATCTAAGCCGCTACCTCGCCAAAATAAGTGTTAAAAAGAGTGTTAAAAGCGATGAAGGAAGTAATCAAAAGTCTCGTGATAAACTCGTTTGTTATATGGCTTTTGATTGCCCATTAACCTCGTTTGTACGGCTTGTACGGGAAAGTATTTGCCTTCGGCTTGCTCCCACAGACCTCGCTACTTCGTCGATTGGTTTGCACGGAACATCAGCCAAATGCTTTGTTGTACAGATCTCACTCAGATAAAAAGTAATCAATATTATATTATAATTTATTACGTCGTGTTTCGCTATATTCTTATTAAGTAAATGATTTTGGCTCATGAGTGTTGTTGATTTTGTTGAATTAAACTTGTCTTTATCTTGGGACCATCCATCCGATTTGCACCAAACTTAACAAGGTTCTGAACCTTGTACGAAGAGCATTTGAGTACACGAATTCAATTAGCAGAGCAACTGCATTTAAGTTATTGGTTAGATCGAACTTGGAGCCATGCGATTGAGCCGATTCCAAGGAAGACGTCTGTAATGATTTGTGCTCATGATCAGGCGTATTCCGAAAGTTCAAAGGAGATCAAATGGGTCTCATTAGAGATGAGGCATTTTTTCTTGGGAGGGGGAGGTCATTGTCGAGCAACTTTTGCCGCTGGAAATTTTCAATACTCCAAAAGATGCCTTCTTTTATGCTAGTTTATCACATAAGAGAGTTATCTGAGCGTCATGGTAATGGAGAGTTAGGCTAACGACCGTGCCTTTTAAAGCCCTTCGTTTGTGTATTTCACTTATATTTACAGATTTTTTTTATTTACAAGAAGACTCGAATGCATGATGACTTCGTATTTTTCACTTCACTCCTTTTATTTTTTTCAGCTAAGGTTAATTTTGAGGGTTCCAGCCTCCAAGTATTTTATTGCACTTCAAAAAGCAGGATCTAATTTGGATTTCCCTGGGTTAAACTTGAAAGATGGAGATTAATTTCCGTACTTCGTATTCGGTATATTAATTAACAAAAAATACAAAAATATGTAGCATAAAATATTCGTGTAGTTTAAAAGTACCCAGTCTAGGACTAGTAACAGAACTAGGAGCATGAGTCTCCTGGGAACGTTGTCGGGTAAACGCAATCGACAGTAACACCACCAAACACCACAAGGGAGAATGTTTTGCTACAGAAAGAGAATGGTAATTTTGGTAACGCTTTCTCAGTAAAAATGTCAGTAATAATGCTTAATAAATTGTAAGTAATATAGAGCATAAAACCATCACAATCGATTAGTTTTGGCGCTGACTATGCTTAATAGCTTGCAAACGCTTTTGTTCGACAATCGACATTCGTCAACGATTAACGTTATTTCAATATCCTGCGGACAACTGACCAAAAATCCACATCCTCATTTCAGCACTTCAGATAATAAGTTTCGACAATTTATTGCGACGCCAAGAGTGGTTTGATACTTGCAAATCAAAGCTGGCCAGATTATGATACTGTCTTATGACTCATTATGGAACTGAAAACTCAAGGTCGTTGTAGCTACGTGGGGTTGAACCCCTGACCCCACTTTGGATACGCAACTGAAACAGAAATATTTGATTATGATTTGATTGTATAAAAGATTGAGTTTGGTCATTGTAACACGGCAAATTGCAAACGAAAGTCCATCCTTTAGTATCGTTTGCAATTTAACCACCTTTTATCAAAAACTCAGATGATATGGTATATTTTCATGCAATTGAGGGATACGGACTTGCATGGATTATGACTTTAAAAACGAAGGCCTAAAGGTCTTCGTACCAATTTTTTAAAGTTTTCCTTATATCGTTTTAAAAGTAACTGGAACTGTTTACCTTATACTGTAACGTCTGTATCTCTACTTAGTTATACCCATGGTCTTAGTTCGGTACATTTTCTATTTTTATTTATATTAGTTTTATATATAATTTTATTTTCTAGACGAGGAGTAATTTTCATTTGAGAATGTAGTTCTTTGGTGTTCATCATTATTATCATTGTTATTGTTATTGTTATTCTTACTGTTACTGTTATTGTTATTGTTATATTATAGGCGTACCTCTTTCATATGCTGCGAGACTTCGTCAGTGGATGCGTAATTGCACCTATTTTGAGGATGAGGTAATCAAAAACATCATGTTTCTTTATTTTATTTGTGCCAAGGTTTCACGAACTTTAGCTGAACATGACAGTATGTTATTGTTTACATCAACTGAACCGAATATGTGAGCGGAAAAAAAAGTCAAATGTAGAACCAAGTAATTTAGATGCGGTAAAATTTAGCTCGGTGTTGGACATTACGGATGATTTTGGTTATATACCATTGGCTTGTTCCAAATACAAAAATACAAATACAAAAAGCGTTTGCAAATATTCGTCCCCAAGAATAATCTTCTTGCCGGTGTGACTTTGTTGAGAACGCATTGAAAGCACTTTTATGTTTTGAAAAGAAGGTAGGCCTAAGTTGTTTCTGAAACATAACTTGAATCTCGCGATACCTATCAGTTGAACAACTCCTCTTAAAGAAATCCACAAAAGAGCGAGTTTGCGCCATAATATATCTATAATTTTGGATTTTCATGTCTATTGCAGTTTTTCACGGAGTTTAAAAGTTTCAACAGTCGTCCTATTCCATCGTTCGTATCGTGACCAATCGGGAACTGAGATATAGGGAAGCATTGGGGGCTCGAGCTTCCTGCCCACTTTTAAAGTTGGCGGCAGAGACCCCATTTCTGTCAAAAATGCAACATTTGTATTTTTATTGCTAGTGAACCCTGACATGTGGAAGGATATTTAATTCATTCGGACAATTTCACTAAAGCCTGATTACCTCTGGGCGAAATTTTTCTAATTTGTTCCACTTGAAAACTATGGGACAAAGAGAAAATTTCATCCACACAGAAAATTCCGCCTAGCAGAAATCAAGCCTATTACGGGCAAAAGAAAAAAGTAAAAGACGCTCGTAAAGAAACTTATAGACAGCTTGAATTTGAAAATGTAAATTGTACAAAGGTGTCTTTTTATTACTGGAAATATAATTTTTTGTAATTGACAAAGAAAAAAAGAGAAGGAAGAGAATCGATAGAAAATCGTTGTAATTTACATAAATTTTTCCTTCGATGTACTGAACTATTATATAACCGACATGCTGAAAAGTTAAAGAAATATTACTTACAACTCCCAAATAATCGTACCTATGCACATACTGTGAGTTCCAGTCTCTGTGCATATGCATGTAACCGCTTGCCGAATTAGAAGACATTCTAGTGCAATGTATGAAGTACGTTAGCCATGTTTTTTGTTTTCCTTTGGGAAGGTTTTGGTAGATTTAAATACAAAAATCTTTGTCTGGTTTGAGGTGTTTCAGTCTTATCCCTCTCTGGAACTCTGTCTTTTTTCTTAGAAGCAACAAATACCATCCTAGGATAAAATGAACCCCTAGTTCCTTGATAAATAAAAGTATTTTTGTTGCTGCTGAAAATTTCAATATTCAGTTTTCACAGAATTGTATCCGCACGGACTCAGTTTGACAATTCGATCGGCAATTTTGTCGTTTTTCGTTGTTATAAATTGCTTTTAAAAAATTTTAAAACCCGTATAATTTCCGATGTTTTTGTTGATTTAGACACAAATTACTATAGTGAAATGATCGGAAAGGTCTGAGTAATGCCGAAATGTAAAGAGTAGTTTTCTCTCTAACGAAGGGCCTTCACTCGAAACGTTAGAAAACTACTCTTTACATTTCGGCATTACTCAGACCTTTCCGATCATTTTATTACAAACTACTATATCCTACCTCATCCAACCCTACCTTACCTTACCCCAACTTAACAACCTACCCAATCTTACTCTATCCCACCCTGCCTACCCTACCTTACGCTGTCCCCCTCCACCTCAAAACCTGCATGAAGTTTCCGTAAGTGCCAAAATGTCGTTAAATTATCTTTGTTATGAATTCCTATTGGCTTGTCCGTTCTGGGCGGTATTTTTATGGAAAATGATCTGAAAACTTGAATGCAAGGGTAGACTGAAAGTAGCCAAATATCTTTGCAAATCAGACCTAGTATCAATGCTTGATTAAAGAGGTTTTCATGTAGAAACCTTGTGATCATAAACTTTTGTATTCTGCACTTGTGCTAACTATTCGGGATAAGATTTATGCTTAACTGCATTACACTTTGGCTATCACCACAAAGCGTCATATCCCAAGACACTACACGTTCTTTTTACGCCGTAGTGAGACTGTCTGCATGAAAACGCAGAGACATCACGTTTAAAGCCTGTTGTGTCGAGTAGTTGTGGGAGTTAGCCGTAAAATGGTGCAAGACGGGGGGAAAGGCTACTAGTGCCTTAAGGTCAGGTATGCTTCCTCTGAGCAAGCCTCAATTAAGAATTAATCAGAATCTTGCTAGGTCTGCTGCAGACAGGGACTCAAAAAACACCATCTGCGACCGTATTTAAATAAACTCGCATTACTGTTACTTACTCTGTGAACACTTACTGTTTCTTTTTTGTTTTCCGTATTACAACAGGTTTTTGGTCTTTTGGAAATCTGCTGTAAGGAAAGGACCTTTATGTCTCGCAAGGAGATGCGCGAAATCGTTTCGTTAAGAGATCTGGTAGGTGAAGAAAGCACTAAAAGCTTGTTTTTATCTCAAAAACTAAATTTTTTGTATGATGTTTAATGTTGATGATATACCCCTCCTTTTTTCATATTTTTAGCCAAAATCTCTGAGTGAAAATATTTCTCTATTTGCTATTGCTTTTGGGATATTACAGTAAGTATAGTATTTGACAGTTTCACCGGAGCAACAGGGGAACCTGTTTGACACCAGCCCCCTCCTACCAATATTCGAAGATAATGATAGCCACCTATAGACTCATAATCGACTAACGTGCACAAGTTATCATCCCATGGCCACAAGGAAAGTTTTATTTTCAATGGAAGCTAAGGTTTAAATTTTTCACCAAGATGGTCTCAAAGTACGGGAAATGACATTTCAGAGAGCTTTGACATATTAAACATTTTCTCGGAAATCCGCCGATAGCTGGCCTTGGTATACACCCTCGAATCAATT
The DNA here is from genome assembly GCA_030142905.1 of Heliopora coerulea. Classification (NCBI taxonomy): domain Eukaryota; kingdom Metazoa; phylum Cnidaria; class Anthozoa; order Scleralcyonacea; family Helioporidae; genus Heliopora; species Heliopora coerulea. Next base: position 9,549 of record JASJOG010000010.1, read on the forward strand.
AGCTCCCAGTCCTCTGCTTGCTAAAATCCGATAATTAAAACAAAAGATTTAGCTCTAATAGCATTTGATGAAAAATTGTTCAATGCATTGTAAAATGAACAGAATATTTCATGATAAACCTTCACTGCTAAAGTCAACTAGAAAAGTTGACTCAAGTGAGTTTTGAACTCACATCTTCCGGTTACCCGACCATGGCTCGACTAATTGAGCTATTCAGTCAATTGGGAACAGTATGCTCGTTTAATCCATTTTAAGTGCACGAATGATTCTTGACAATTTAAACTGACAATTTAAAGCATTGACACAACAAAGAATAGACTGCATGAGATCTCAGACCCTTGGGAAGTCTTCCTTTTAAATGGAAAAAAATGTGAAAGGCCTTTGGTGGTCTTGGGAATCTCTGGGAATTTCTGCTCTAATGGGAAAGAAACGTGTTAATCCTTCGTTTTCAAGTATTCTTTGTCATTTTGGCCAAACTAATCACACCACTTCCATAAACGACTTCCAGATTCTCTCATCATGCTCCTCCCTTCCCGAGCTTCTTAACTAAGAAAGTTTACTTATCCGTCAACTTAGCCCTTCATTAAACACCAATCTTACTTCTACTCCCTTGTCTCTGTTTTTACTACGCAGTCTTCAATATAATCATCCTTCATCTTATATATTCGAAATGTGTCGCTACCTTTCCTTCTCTTACTGACGTCTCTAATTCACACTACAGCTTGTAATATAACCCCTTCCCGTCACTTACAAATTAAATGTAAATTTTCTCTTAGTCACTCCGGTGATGTCGTGTGTGGCGACAAAACGTTAGTTGTTTGTTGAGTTCAATAAATTATGCTTCAAATTATCAGTTTTTATGACTTTATTCCGCGATATATGCTGGGTATTAGTATTCATTCTTCGCCTATGATTCCTACCTGGCTCTTCCGTTGCCACGAAATAATGTGGTATTTTCTTTCCATGGGTATATTGTGTAACCACACCTGGGTATATTATAATGTCATCACTTCATCCAGTTGTATAATCAGCTCTGATTTTTACATAGAGTATTAAATTTCTCTACAAATATGTTTAAATTTTGTTCTTCGACAATTTGAGAGGTTTATGCCTTTTTTGCTAGTTTTAGGTGGTGTGTTACTAGTTGCGTTTAAGGGTAGGTACTTCCACTAAATAGGAGGATTTAGCTTACTTGTTCGTATTGAAGAACCTATACCATAACTGTTGCTTTGTTCCTGATCTCAAATAATCAAACAAACTAAAATATCTTGAAATAAACAATACTTCGTGATAACGTTTCATCCAATGAAGTACCTCTCACATGCATCACATATTAATGCATGGTCAACAGTTGTGTGAAACGTCTTTTAATTCGATGTTTAACAGTCGATGAGCGGTTGATAAAATTACCTTTCTTCATAAAAAAATAGCTCACATAAATATAGAACAAGCTAGCAGTTTGCGACGGTATATAGAAAAAAGTTAGCAATTGCCAACAATGCATCAAATCGTAAACTATTGCAAACAGCTGATTAAGATTAAAATGGCTCAATTTTTCTGTATTATTTGCGACGGCCATATTGCATAAAAAGTGTTTTCATTTGCGCAAAGCTGGTGGCGAGAGTTTCCTTCCAAGTTATCGCAAATTATTTGTATTCGGATGTGATGGACTTACAACTATATGGAAAAACAGGTATGATGTGTGAATAACCCGATAGCCACCTTTCATCTCGCGGATGATTTTATGCTGACCTCTTCTTGAGGTGTGTAGCTGTATGCATTTGTGCGTGCGTATGTGCGTGCGTATGTGCTTGCCGAGTGGTGGAAATTGCACATTGTTTAGATAACAATAACTCAACAGGCAAATAAACGGAATGCTAAGGAAAACGCCGAGAATCTTGACCTGCACAATTAATATGCTTTTACTTTGATATAACATGCATGGCTTGTTTGATCCATCCTGTGGCTTCAAGCATGTTGAACACAATATAAATTCTGCTAGACAAAAGTAAGAGCACTCAAGGTCGTTGCGGAACTTAAAAACGGATGTGTTGGAATTTTCAGCTGAATCGTGATCAACACCTCAATCAAATATTTAATTCATTCCTGTACTGAAGATGGCATAATATGCTTTTATTTTGATATACATGCATGGCTTGTTTGATCTATCCCGTGGCTTGAAGCATGTTGAACATAAGGTAAATTCTACCAGAAAGCAGCAAGAGCACTCAAGGTCGTTGCGGAATTTAAAAACGGATGTGTTAGATGTTCAGCTAAATTATGCATCATGCGTATTTGCATTAGGAATAGCAGAATTTTTTCAAAGGTCGTGGGGAAAGAGCTTGTCAAGTGTAATGGTCTTGATGACTGACTCTAAGACAAACCAAACGGTCTCAAACGCCCAGTCATGGTCAGCTTGGGAACGGGGAAACGCTTGAAACGAGTCAATATCACTGTTCAGTTGCACGTCTATTTGCTGAATTAACTGTCAAAGTGCACGGAAGCCTCAATGTTTATGTTATAGAACAGTAGTATTTTATTGCCTGCTTGCAACCAATATATAACCGATATATATTGGGGAAAAATCAGCAGCCAATAGGGCAACTAATGCCCTTCTGCCTTACCCGGCCAACGCCCATGTGTATTTTAATGGTAGTATTTGAGCACTATCTAATCCTTTGTGGCACAAAACATATCGATCAGATGAAGTTTTTAAACTCAAGCCAGCCGAATCAGTTGACCATATATAATGAGTAACACACAAGTAATGAATAAACCATTTGAGTCGAAATCATTACAATCCAAGAACAAGAAATGCAGTTTCAGTGACTTCTTCACTTGATTTATATTTTCTTGTTCACAGGCATAACTTCACCGTTTGTTTCTTCTTACCAGCCGTTCTTTAACCTTTTTCTCCCCAAACTAGAATAGTATAATTAAGCTCGCTTCTTGTTAAATATGTTATTGATGGTTTGCAATCAATGAGTCCATCTCAATTCATCACAAAGACACGGTGGCCATGTTTGTACCACAATAGCAATTACTTACACTTTTTGTTAAACTTCCTCTAACATGTCTTCCATGACACATACAAACCAACTATAGTTTTGCCATCCGAATCCATGACGTCTCACGCCAACAAATGCATGTTCGCGGTCACGGCTAAACCGAGCTAAATCGAATCATGGCAAGAATCACATGCCACAGTCCTGGCGACCCTTGGGATTTAATAGTTATCTCATCGCAGTGAATGCATTGTGTCTCCTGGTAACTAAATCGTGAAGACAAAATTGTTGCTTGTTCTGTCGATTGCGAGTCTTCCGAATCAATGAAACAAAACACTCACTGATTTATAAAAGCCGGTCTAACATAAACATATTTAATGTAAACGTCAAAAGTACTGAACTGCAGTTATTTTCTTTATTTTTTTTTTCAGTTAAGATTGTTAGTCCCCCCACTTTTCTTTATCTCATGAACAATCATATCAGGATGCGTAACACAACAATAAATTTTCATGGAAGTAGACCTTATAAAATGGATAGGCATGAATCACGAAAAAATGTGATTTATTGTTCTAAGAATAGTGGAAGGAGAGACGATGTCGGCATCGTAGTTTTCGAAGTGTTTGTATATTAGTTCAAATCTCAAACAAAAGGAAAAGGCTCTTTTCGAAAATTCTTCAGTCTAATTCAGTTTGTCTGGAATTTTTGGTTTATAAAAACGGAAACCGTACTAATTTATATTGTCACATGATATGTGGTTGATGTTTTGACAGTCAATTCGGAGTCAAGGGTCAGGTTTTTCCTGGTCTTGCCGGAGATATCATTACCCAGGTAAGAAAAACAGCAGTCGGCTGTGGTAGAACTTCAGTCAGGTCAGGTCGTCGGGGTTACAAGATCTCCTTTGGTATTTCGTAGTAAGTGAATTTTGTACTTTTACATCAATGGTAACATCTACACACTTGAGTATAAGTCTTGAGAATAAACTAGGAAAACAAAAGTTGAAAATATGTGAATTATAATTCGGCCGTTATCTCACTTGAAATCGCAAACATCGATAAAATTTGGAATTGTTGATTTAGAACTCATGTTTTAAAAGACATTTAGAAGTTGCAATTAAGCCTTCTACTCGAGATGGCTTTCGCATGCAATTCCTCACGCTAGCTTGTACGATTGTCCGCTGTGATTCCTTTCCGAATGTTGCAGCACGTCCTACATAGTCTTGGTTGCAAATCTCAAGGCCCATTTACACGATACGACTGCCATTGTTCACCCTGATGTATGCGATTAACTCAATCGAGTTTTCAAGACCGATTGCTACATTAGTGAGCAAATCATAAGTAGAAATTGAGCCGTTGAGATTACATTACATACGCCAAGACGAACAGTAATAAGCCAGAATGCTATCGGGTAAATGAGTCATATAGATCAGCATGAATATTCGTATGCAACAAATTCATATCGTGTGGGCCAGCTTTTACCAAACGCGTTTCCCGTTGTTGGCAACTTGGTATTGAAATGAAATTTAAATGCTTTCAGTTGCAGTGTGTGTCAGACGAAGGTGGGATTACCATGTCATTTTTTAAAGAAAGTCTTCTCTTAACCATTCTCGTCGTCACATGCGTAGCAGCCACTAATTGGCGAGGTACGTCAACTAAGGGTGAATAATGTGTTTATGCACGCAGTACGGATCATGTTTACCATACAGTTTTTGTTAGCCATTTATGACTACTTCGGAAAAGTATATTTGATGTACAAGAGTTGACGCGTTTAATGTTTCACGCGGCTAAAAGATAGCATGATCATTTTTGTAACTTTTTTACTAGAGTTTTCTCGTCTTATGTCGAGCACATCTTATTTCTCTCGTATAAATAACTAAAACATGGAAGACTGAAATGACATCGAAGCTTAGACAAATATGAGTTTACAACATCTGATGTTAGGTCCGCGGGTTACATAACACGTGCCTCATATCAGATGTGAAAGTGCTCTATAAAAAGTACAAGAATCATGTTCACGCCTTTCGTAAGCCATGTCCGACACGAGTTGGGACCAACTTTTGGCGGCCACCTTGACAAATATTGAGATAGATGTCACACCCTTCACACTACATTATGCGCGCCTCTGTCTGTTTTTGTTCTCTAGAGATTGGACAATTTTGGTAAGAACCACGTTATGCTGAATATACAGCTTAACTTAGAAGTTTGCATGAGGTTACTCTTCCAGTCTTCTAATTCTTGGGTTCTTGGAATTCAAATGCGTCGGTTCTTTTGTTTTAGGCGGCAGTTATTTGTAATGAGCACGTCATTATCAATTGATTTTTTACATTGTACTTACAAATTGTTCGTTTACATGTACGGCAGATCTTTTTACAAAGTTATGATTTAAATAAGTTGTCCCTCAGTTCACTGTTCCAATATTTTCCTATTCAAGAAGTAGTGATCTCAAAATATTTATTAGTTGACCATTTTCAAGTAACCAAAAAGATCAAAGTAATTAGTAAAAGCATGGAATTGCGTTAAGAAGTACCGGATTAAGCGATACGAGGGCCGGAGATAGTGAATATTTCAAGGCTAATGTAAACATTAGGGCAAAGGCCTGGGAATATAATTGCCCATGGGCTCAGATAGAACTGGTGAACTGAGGTTGGGTATTCGTTTTTGTGTCTGCAGTTGCATGAATTGTCACTGTTGCTGTTGATACCGTTCTCACGTGTGTTTGTGTTGGTGTTGGAGCTTGCGTTATTAACTTCGTCGTTTGTGTTTATGTCAGAATTTGGTCTGTCTGTGTCAGTGTTTGTGTTATTCTTATTGGTGCTTGTGCGGTGTCTATTTCGAAGAATGCGGTTGTTATGTCCACGTATAACGTCTTTAAGGTTTTCCATACAGCTATAGCTTATTTTCATCGTGTTTCTGTTAAAAAGTTTGTGAAGTCTGTTGGTAGCTGGGAAGTGTTTGTCTATTAGACTAAGGAATTGTCTGCCGATGTTCGATATAACGTTTTTGGTGTATGGGGGATTGTACCAGATCACGTGTCTGTTTCTACTTCGTCTGTTGCTGGTTTGGTTTGCCGTGTTACGTCTGTTCGGGTATGTGTCTTGGTCATGGGGAGCGTTAGTTGGGGTGTATATAAGCTGTACGTTAAAATTGCTTTGTTTGAGAGCATTCTCGTATAGTGGAGCAGCGGAGTCAAATGTTTCTTGGTCGCATGATAGCTTACATATTCTGTGGTTAATTGAGGCTGGTAGTTGTTTTATGATAGATGGAGGGTGGTTAGAATGGTGGTGTATGTAAAGTGGGTCGTCGTTCGGTTTTCTGTATGGTTTGTGTTTGCCGTCGTTTAAGTTCAGAGTAACGTCGATATACATACATATATATATAACTATATATATATATATAGATAGTTATATATATAACTACATACGGAACCGTTTCGGCCTACTGGGCCTCATCAGTGTAGTGCAGACGAGCAGGCTGGAGAAGCCTACATTATATAGGCAACTCAAATGTTCCACACTTGTGGTACATCTAAGCCATGCCAGAGTGCTCTAACTAGAGGCTAGTGAGCGTGCGCAAATTTGCTAACGGCATGACTCATCCTGTAGAGTGGTCAATATGAACCAAGAGGCCATAGAGCGATATCTAACTACAGACAGAACCGTTTCGGCCCACTGGGCCTTATATATATATATATATATATATATATATATATATATACTTAATAGACTTTGATGTCCACTAGATATCACAACACTGCTCAACACAAATCAAGTCGTGGAGCTACGTATTATACGTTTAATGGAAATTTAAAATAAAAAAACCTGTAACTCGAGTTTCACGCTGAGGCGATCTTCAGACTAAAAGTTAAAACTATTTATGGTAATATATATAAGCAAGTCAGTTGAGAAACTAGCATATAAAGTGTATTACATAAATTGTTGTATCTATAGGAACCTGTAGAAATCTGTATACATAAAAATATCTTTTTACATAAAAATTTTGCTGTATGCCTACATTTTGTTACTAGCTATGATTTTTTGTTCAATAAAAAGCGTTTGTGTGCGTTTAAAATCACCAGCTTTTCCATTGTACACAAGTTGCATGAATTGCTCCCGCTCGTGTATGGCCTGGCATGCTTAAGAATTGACCATTCAATGCTACAACTTTCATTTTTATTCTTCAAATCCCAAATGCATCTTGACAGTGCAGTACTAGTTGCATGCTTCTTGTGTTTGAAAGAGTATATATGATTGTTAAATCTAGTTTTAAATTCGCCCTCGGTCATACGAATATAGGTTTTCTTTGTGTCTTGAGAGGACGTCTTCACCGTGGCCTGATAAACTAAGTTCTCTTTCAGACACGATCCTTTTAATGAGCATTCTTCCTTCTTTCTGCAATTACATAACTTTTCTTTCGCTGTGTTATCCTGATTTAAAATCTTATTATTATGACGTTGGATGATTTGGGTCATGTTCTCTGTACATCCGTAGCTGACCTTGATGGTGTTCTTATTGAAAAGCTTATGCAGTGTGTGGCCGACCGGGAAATACTTGTTGACTAATTCTAAGAATGTCCTGCCGACGTTTGTCATGGTGCTCATGGAAAATGGAGGGTTGAACCAAATGACATTGCGCTTTCTTGATCTATTACGAGGTATCAAGTTTCGATGCGATCTCTGAATAACTTCATTGAAACCACTCTTTCTCAGCGCTTCGTTATAGATTGGGGCAGCTCTTTCGAAGCAATCATGCTGCAGGAGAGCAGTAATCGTTGCTATATTACCATAAATAGTTTTAACTTTTAGTCTGAAGATCGCCTCACAGCGTGAAACTCGAGTTACAGGTTTTTTTATTTTAAATTTCCATTAAATGTATAATATATATATATATATATATATATATATATATATACATATATATATATGTAATAGATTTAATATATATATATATATATATATATATATATATATATATATATAAATATAAAATATATTTAGAAGGCAAGACGTAGTAAAGCATACAGATCGGACACCAATATTGTATCTCTTAAAATACGAATACATTTAAATGGCCATGTTTATCAGTTATTTTAAAGTTTCGGCAAATTTTAACGTAGAAAAAGGGAAAAGTTCATAATTCTAATTAGTATTCTCTGTCCGATTTCCAGAATACTAACGAGGAGAAATAATCCTTTGTGTTTTCTTCTTGAATTATTGAGGTTTTTTTAGATAGTATTCAAATTCATATAAAAATATTTCACAAGAAATTACAATTTGGTTCGCTCGTATTTTTGCGCCCAGGGGCAATTGCCTCTTCTGCCTACCCCAAGTTAGGCCGCTGTATATATGTATATTTATACATCAGGGACGGCGTAAGCATTTCATTAATGGTGTGACCAATGGGCTTAGACAGTCATGTATAATCTAAAGTAAAGTCTTGCCAAGGAATCAGGGGCATGCTTCCTAGGGAAGGTTTAAAAATATTCAGTGTCCGCATGGAATTTCGTCAATTTCGTTATTTAAAACTGGAGCATTAAGGTTGTAAATTAAGGATTTTAACCCATTCGGGTCCGAGAAGTCTCCCCTTTGACGAGTAAAATCAGTTGGCGTTCGCTGGAATAAAATCATCAGGTGTTCGCCCGAGTAAAATAGTGAATTCAGGTTCGGACTGAGAATAGTTAATGGTAATTCAATAATTAGAATTAATTAATCAGTAGAATTATAACGAAGTCGCACCGGCGGCCCCTTCACGCCTATGTATATTGGTACCTGGTGAGCATTTGTATACAGACCTGCTTCTCCACTGCCCACAATTAGAGACCGTAACAACATGATTAAATTAATCAGCTTCAATTTGCGATAAAGTCGACGAAACTGCTTGACAGAATGTAAAAGGTTCTGAGCTTCTTTACTCGATTCATATTTTAATTTTAAATTTCATACTGAGATTTAAGTTTTTTAAACTTATAATTTGTCTAATTCTAATTTTGCACTCGTAAACAGTTCAAATGATGTAAATCATTAGCCCCATAGTCAACTTTATCAGTATTCAAGACAACACCAGATGAATTGTAAACTCGATCTCTTAACCTGTTGTAAGAGGTTAAGCTCTTTCATCATCTCGTTAGCATCAATATCAGTTGCCTGAAAAAATTCATTGACTCTCTCGAACTCGGATACAACAGGTGACAAAAAGTGGAAGTAGAGGTACCTCCCAAGTTACAAGAATATTGAAAATTTCTTTTCCCCGAACCAACCACTTCGTTTGACTGAACTTCTGGAAGGGTAGAGGCAATGTTGAACTCTCTACACTGCCCTCGAAAGTCTCAAAAAGTTCCTTGTAGGCTTCACGACGAAGGATGCTCTTGGAAAACCACCTCGGTATTTCACTTAGCATGAACCCAAGGTTAGAAGGCACTTTCTCGAATGCGTTTTTGATGTAGAGAGCCAAGGAATGACAGATACACTTGATCAAGATAAAATTGGGTAATGCCGCTTTCATTCTCGGCCATACACAGTCATGCTCACCATCCATAGCAGATGCTCCATCACTTGCAAATCCAATGCAATCAGTTATTTTCAGGCCAGAATGTTCCAGGCAATTTTTCAGAGCTTCAAACAAATCTTTACCTGTAGTTTTCACGACTGGTTCTAAATTCAGAAACGAGGTTACGATTTTCTTCTCCGATTTGCTGTAATAGCGAATGACCACGCAAAAATGTTTAACACAGGAAACGTCTGTCGATTCATCAACAATAACGCAGTATTTCTGACCGGCCATATCCTTGCAGAGGTCTTCGTAAAGAGTAGGAGCAATTACATCTTCGATGAGAATGCTATATTTTGTCCGGTGTAACTTCATCTTCTCCAGCTTACTGCCTTTTCCATGCTGAACCATGATTTCACCCAGATGGTCAACTGCCGTGATCGAACTGTGACATGTAATGGCAACAGCAAGTTGAAGCTCCATCTCCTTCACAAGTTCATCTTGCTTAACGGGAGTAAGAGATATCTTTGTGTTGCGAGATGTCAAACTAGCTTGTCTTTTTTGCTTAACGGACTCTTCGCGGTGGTTGAGATTCGAGTTAAGGTTTGTTCCGCACAGTGAAAAGTAAGCATCTTCCGAACCATCTGTCATCTTTTTAAGCCAAGGATGTTTCGTTTGCCATCCCGACTTGTATTTTCTCACCGTATCGTGGCGGCTTTTCCACTTGTTTCGTCGACCATTTTTAGACGGCTTACTCGGCTTAAGCTCATAGGACGAACTGACTCGATTTATCATTGACACGAATACGAATACAAATTAAACGTTAAACAAACAATACAACGTCGGTTAGTAAAGGAATCCTTCGTCAGTTCGATTTCTTCCAAACGTTTGAATCAATTACCTTGATTTTTCAGCGGATCAAAATTCTTGAATTATGATTGGTCGAAAAAATGGTCGGACCTTTGCGAAGACAGTAACATGAATGACTGAGTTTCTAAATTTAACCGGAGCAGTGGCAGTTTCTTCAAAACACATTATCATGAAGACTACAGAGTACACAAAACGGGAATTGTTTAGGTTTCCTAATCTAACTTGCTACTTGAACATAAATGTTTCCTAGAACTGGCAATGCACTCAATAAACTTGCTAAGAAGTTATTAATCCTTGAATATTTACTGTATGTGGCTGATATGTCGCACAATTAGTAGCTCAACCACTTTCATTTTGCCACCAAGTTGAGCTGTTACTCTCGAAAACCTTTCACAACAGATCTTGTATTTTTCTCTTGTACTATCTTTGGTAACAGTTTTTCCTGTAATCTATAGGTGCAGCAGCCAAAGTTTGATCCTGACTAGATGTGTGGGTCAGTGCCGGTACACCTGATGCAGCTACCAAATGGGGAATGTTCCCTAAGCCTTCAGCTGAATTCCTGGAATGAAAATCAAGCAACTTAATGAACAGTTCATTCAAAGTCACTACTGAACAGCAGCCCTCCTCTTTTATCAACTTTCCTTGCTAGACTTGCACATACCTGATCAATGCTCTTTCAATTAGATTCCCTTTACTATCATACCTATCTTAACTGCATAAAATATTCAACAGATAGTGTGTCTGTTGAATATTTTATGTAGTTTGTTGTTTGGCGGGAAGGGTTTGTCGATTAGACACACTATCCGTGTTAGTTACAGCTGCAACGAAAACATGAAAACATTTATTAAAAGGCACAACAATACAATACTGAAGCGACACGACAATCAAGAGAAACCATCTTACACAAAAAAACACTCGACTATGTAACTGTAGAAACCCTGAACAATGTCCTGTAAAAGGCATTTGTCTGCAAACCAGCGTCCTTTACAAGGCAAGAGTAACGACCACTGACAACAACGAGACGAGGACATACATAGCTGTAACAGGTAACGACTTCAAAACCAGGTACCGAAATCACTGCAAATCTCTCAACAACAAAAAATACTTAAACGAAACCGAGCTTTCAAAACACATTTGGAACCTGAAAGACAACAAACGCAAATACACAATCGCGTGGGATATCATCAAGCAAATTCCATCATGCAAGGCAGGATCAAGAAAATGTCGCCTATGCCTCGAAGAAAAGTTGCTTATCCTAAAGAGACAAGGGAAAAGCATTTTGAACAGACGGTCCAAACTATTTAACAAATGCCGACATGTAACCAAACACTTCCTTTAACCTTTTGTTGCCTGTATGTATGTGAATAATTAAATCATATCTGTCAGTAGCCTGATGATCGCCTGAGCGCGTGAAACTCAGAGTAGCGACAGCAAAATTTTGTCTTTTGTATTTACTTATCCGCTCTACCAGTAATGGTATTGAGCGCTCTATATTTTCATATCAACGCTGTAACCTTCGTGGTACTCATCATTGGTATATATATATATATATATATATATATATATATATATATATATGTATGTATATATATGTATATACATACATATATATATGTATGTATGTATGTATGAATGTATGTATATATATACATAGATACACTGCAAAATTTTTTTTTCCCCCTAGTCACCACGTGTGTAAATGGACTCTTCGCACGTCGAGATTAGTACCTTCGCCTGCTCGGGCCTTCGGCTCTTCGTGTGGTGGGCGAGGGGATAAACTACTCAACCTTCTGAACTTTTGAACTTTTGCTGCGAGTTCTAATCACCAGGTCTGTCACATTTGATCAAAAAGATAATGTTATCATTTTTGAATCAGGGTTTTGAAGGACAACAGCATGAAGGAATTGTTATTAGCTTTTTAAACTACTCAGAAGCATCTGTGGCTGGATGATTATCCCAGGTAGCCTGTCTCTTGGACGTTCTAGGCACACACGCCTGAACATCAACCTTAGCAAACCGACCGCTTCGATATTCCAGAAATAAAGACAATTTCATCTTTTATTCTGCGGCCTTGATTTTTGAGTGCCTCAATCAAAGACATACAATGCATGATATTGTTATCTTTAACCGGCAGCAACTGAGTTAAGGACAGAACCAAGTCAAAATATTCCTACTAATGACTAGAGCTACCATGATATGAAAAGAAGATATTGATGCTGAAAAGAATGATGCTTGCAAATCTCAAGTTTATTGGCGCATGTGAAGGTCGCCAGAACAGTTTCCCATCAAGTTTGCAAACAGTTGTTGCCACGTTCACGTGCGTATTTTTACTTATAAAAGTGTCATCTAGTAGTTATATCATTTCACGTTTTGCTCTGACAAAGGTCCTAACTAAAGTACTGACATCAGTAGCACCTCTTATAAGTTTCGGCAGTTCCCTCACCCTTTTTGACTTCTAACAGGTCATTCAACACCTCGATCATTCAACACTGCTACAGAATTACTGTACTTTAAATTATACCATATGAGAATACACCAGTTAGAGACAGATTAGCATGTCCAATCCGCCTAGATGGGATAGAATCGATCGTTGTGAACCGGTTAAACGTGCTTAATTTATTTTTGTTACTGCAGTTCCTTGCTATTTGCAATTACGAGAACGGTTTTCTATGTATTTTATATTTATATTTATTTTTACATTGACATTTACATCTATATCTATATTCATATTCATATTTATATTTATGTTTATGTTTATGTTTGTATTAATATTTATATTCTGCTTCATATAAACTGACTTTGCGTAGCTCCCTAAATGGTTTAATACATGATCTAGTCGGTTTTATCTACCGCATTTATTATTCATTTCAATGCAATCACTTTCCCAAACAAACAATCTTTTAGAGTAGTTGGTGGCAGCACTTGAACTCTTCAACCGGAGTGCAAAGGTAATGTTTCATTTGGCCTATCATTTACACCTTCTGCTATTCATCAAGCAAAAAGCGGCGTTCATCGAAGCGATTCGTAAATATGAAGTGATTTTTCAACTCCAACATGAAGGCTTATCAAATACTATCAACGCCAAATGCGAACTCGTTTAACAACATGAAATTAATTATTCCATTTATGTGAAATTCAACCTCGGATCGACCTTCAAGGTTTCCAGTTTGGCCTTTTTCAGACCAAATTTCTCAAAGTTCGCCTTTTCCAAATTTAATTGATCGGTAGAAAATTTCTAAACAGGTCAAATCGATTTTGACATTCTTTGGCCTTTTTCAAATCCATTAAGCCGGTAGAAAATTTCATCTGTCAGCCAAATCCATTTTGGTCGTTCTTGGCCATTTTAGCATGAAAGAACTATAATGAATACAAGTCTTGTTACCGTTCACCTCATATTTTTTATAATTATCAGAACTTTAAGGGAAAATAAGTGAATGTAAAGCCTCGTATAAACACGAGCAAGTTTTCCATGACAAGGAGCCTTGCCCAAAGGCTGGTCAAGCCAGCTTTTGAAAAAGTCAACTTGTCAAGGAAAACTTCTGTCATGTGGGCAGGACTTAAATTAACGTACAAGACTGGTGATTGATCGTATACAGCATGTTTCACAAAAATGTATATTCGGTCGCCAATTTTACGTTTACTGTTTTGTTATATAATATAGTATGTCACTATTATCGGCTATGTAAGATTTTAATCAACTCAGCGACTTTAAAATGATTATAGAACTTTGCACATCCTTTGGCACTCAAAACGTGGAAAATTTTGATGTCATTTGCGTAATATGATAATAGCTTGCATTAATCCATTACGGCACGTTCAACACCTCGAGACTGCATAGGATTTCCAAGCGAACCAGCTGTCCAACTATCCGGACACACCAACATCCACGTTCACCTTTTGGCACGCGCGATTCGAGTTCTGCTGAACCCTAAAAATATATCGGTTCCGAGTATTCAACTGCTCACACAACTGTAATGCTCTTCAACTTTTGCGAAAATTTAGATTTGTATAGGAAACAGTTCCGTCGAAGTCACAAATATTTGGTGGATACACATAACGAAGAGGCGTTAAAAAAATCTGTATTTTCTTTTTTCGCGACTTGGTCCTTTTTGGTGGGAAATTTGGTCTTCCACGTCACTGAGCATCTGGAATCACTGTGAGCAAGAGCTTCAGTGTCAGAATATTCAAAAGCTTTGATAGCTTTTCATATGTCAGGATCATTGTAACACGATAATTTCGTATTTGTCTATTTGATTACCAAAACAAATTGTCGCGACATTGGAGAGTAATAGGTGAGTTGGTTTCCTGTCGATGATGGCCAACCACGTCCCCCAGGGACTTTTCCCCTGGGAACGAGGTTGGATGATGGCTCCTGTTCGGTGCAGGCCTGTTGTGATCTCTGTTTTGTTTACTTTAGCTGTTTTTGCATTACTTTCACTTCACCACTTCCCTTATTGTTGCATAGCGTTCATGTTCAGTCCTTGTTTTCGGTCGATTGTAGATTTGTTTATTTCTCTCGAAATTATCACATAATTTCCGTTCTCCTGTTGTTGTCCCTTTATTTCCTTTCAAATTCGACGCTTTGTGTAGTAACTTTTGGCGTCGTTTCTAGATATTGTAATGACAAAAATTTTCGATCAGCATTTGACAATGCAAAAATTGAATTGAACAATGCAAAGCCAAGTCAGCTATCATTTCATAGAGATGAGAGTGAACAATATGATTGCTTTCATGGAAACTAAATTGTAGTAATTGGTTTATAAAACAGAACACAAGAACACAAGATACACTATATACTGTAACTAATCCCTCCTTATCTTGTACAGCGGATTGCTGGTGGCACAGTTGTAATGCTCGTGTCTCACTACCCTGACTAGCGTTCGATTCCGGCTCCTTGTAGTTATTTGATTAAAGCAACTTGGTCACATGTGAGTAAAGTGTTGTCCAGTTCGACTCTCAAGCATCGAGGCTTTTTTCGGGTACTACGGTTTCCTCCTGTAGTAAGACTGGACCCATGAGGGGTGGCTCTTAAAGGACCTCCAGGGAAAAGAGCTTAGGTAGCTGATTGGTGTGTCCAGCATAAATAGACGCTTTACCGGTTTACAGCCATGACAAACTCGGTTTTGTTTTATGGTTTCTAATCTTGCTAGGACGTTCCTTGGAAAGTCTGGACGCAATGCGAGCTCATTGAGTCCTGAGCAGCCCATGCAACTTTATTTCTTTATTTCTTTGGGATTGCTTTCTGTATGGTTGTCATTATTATCGTGTTTTACTACGTCAGTAAGGAATGTTGTCGTCTGTTTTCCTGTCTTTAAGCTGTTGTTACCTTGTCCAGGAATTCCTCTTACCTTGGCTTTTCGTTGATTTTTATCCCAACGGTGGAACCAACGAATTCAGGATCATTCTCAGTCGCTGCTTTTTTTCACAAGTTGGGGGAGATCTTTTAATTTTGATTTTCTTCTCATTTCTCCGGTGGAGTATGACATATATCTCCCCATTTGTTAATTAAATAATCACTGGCGTGGCCAGAAAGCAAATATTACGTGGAACAACATTGGCACAGGTGTCAGGTGGTAGTTTTTTAGTTATTACACTGCTAGCTAAACGTATACGGCACGCCCCTCAAGATATTTTGCAGTACTTGAGCCTAATATTTCTGTACTAACTGCTCTTAGTATTGTGTTTCCTCTGGCTTCTCAACATCACCCCTAGCTCGCTAAACTCGGCCTCGGTGTTACCACTTTCTGTCCTTCTCTATTCATTTGAATTCATTTCACAACAATCGAACAACGACAGTTGCTTTGCCGCCATATTTACACTTGAACATTTTAGTCATCTGCGCCCACTGACACATGCCTTAGCGGTGACAGTCAAAAACATTGTATTTTACTTCGTCTTGCAAGGATATATTTTTACGAAACATTTAGCATTTATGTGAAAATTAAACTAATACTTGGACTTTAGGTAAACACAATTATATTTAATCTTCGTAGCGACTATACTCTATACTTTGCCAAATGTGAGCTAGGTTTGTCAGCAATATTTCACCCTGGCATAAGCAGGTTTCACCCGGGAACAGGCCCGGGTAGGCCCGGATGTAGCTACGCCACTGCAAATAATTGGGCAATCGTCCAGCAATAAGCCTCAAGTTAGACGTTTCGTTTGCTTCTTGTTCGTGTTCAGCTTGACTTCTTTATTGTAGATCGCAATTTTTCGAAAAATTTCGTAGTCCTTTGTAAGTCCCATTGGCCAGTTTTGAGCCTGATGTTGAAGACTCAACACACGTCACGGCTGTTGCAGCAGTATGCAGGGCCGTATCGCTGTTGTAAAATATCCATGAACATCCTGCAGATCTTTTTACAACTTCATCTAATTCTTCAGAGACAAACTTTGGTGAGAACTTGACCTTCTGACTATCCGTTAACTATCCATCTTCGAGACGCATAATCGTCTTTCTGCAAGACGGATAATTGGCAGGATTCTGGTCAAGTTTGCCGGATGCGCAGCTTGTAATATGTTCACTCCCAGCGTATTACTGCTTATTAGTTGTGAGGTTAGTTTTTGCTCACTTCAATGTGCTTTTTTGTAAAGCCCTTAGTACCTGAGTCTTAACCTATGAGTTTGTCTTCCCTATCTTTTAACCAACGGTTCTAGTTTCTCTTGGTTCTCTGGTATTTGCTTAACTCTTTCCCAGTGGGACTAACGGGACTTCTATTGGTTTAATCTGGTTAACGCCAAAGGAAGAGCTCCCGCAGCTAAAGAGTCGTGATCATCTTAATTAACAACTTCCCGACTGGATAAGACTTTTTTATTTTACTTTGGTTAACGCCAGACGATTTTATTCGTCAACGGGAGAGCTCCCGTAGTCAAAGTGTTTAATGATCCTTCGCAACAAGAAGCGAAATCATGTTATGCCCATAAAAATGACCGGAAGGCGCTGTTTCGAAACAATGAGTTTCTAAGCATCGATCTGTTTTTTTTATCAATGCTCGATTCCATTTTTTGGATAGCAGATGCTAGATTCGTCACAATCATCTTTTATTATCTTGCAACAATTTGGCTTTTAATAATTTGATTTCTTAGTTCTCTCACCTTTTCGTGTATTCGCAATTCGATCTCAATCTTTTTCTTTTAAATTTCGGCTTCGAATAAAGCCATTTCTCCTGCTTGCACAGTTTTTAGTCTTTTTAATTCTGCCTTTATTTTCGCTTCCTTCCCTTTTGATGACTTGAATGATTTCAATGTTCTCAGTGAAATCGACTTTGAACAGAAGACTTCCTATGATCACTTCTACTGTTGCTGATCTACTTTTATTTAATCGGGTAACCAATCTTTGACGATGTGTACAAAACAGGCATGTTCTTCCTTCTGAAGATCGTTCTTTGATTCGTAGGAATTCCTCTTCAGTAAGATTCCTTTCGATATAGTTTTCGTATTCCTCATATTATGTCGCCCAGGTTTGGTCAAAGGACTGTAAAACTTCCACGATTTTGTTCGGGATGCGCACCCTTGTAATGTAAGCATTCAGTCGATTTGAGACTGCTCTGACTCGACCTAGGCGACCACCATGGTTGCGCTTTTGGCGATGTTTCTTCATGGTCAACAGCTTCCCTGTCACCAGGATTTGATATTTTCTCCGGAATAGTTCGACGAAGACCTTTCCCGGTCTCATCTCAACAACTTTCTTCGCCTTGGAAAAGCGCGTAGCTTTCAGTTTGTAAAATATCCTTTTTCGAGTCTTCGCCATTGATGGGTTTTTCATGTCCAAAATCAAGGCCTGTTTGTGTTTTGTCCGTGTTTTTCGTTTTCATTGCATCTGCACTTGTTAAGCGGTCCAATTCTTTCCACGCGTTTGACGTCAACAACTTCCTCTCTAGGTTCGTTCATATAGTCACTCACTTTCAAACTTATTTATGTCACAGATTGTGTTCGTATTTGTAGGATCTTTCAAAGGGCATTCGTATCGTACCAGCTGTCGGTATCGTCATTTCCCTCTGCCACAGGACAGACTGAATGGTTACACAATGGCACAGCACAAAGAATAGACTCGTATTTTGTTTCGTGCCCAAAGCATGAACGGGGGTTGTTCCAACGCCGTATTGAAAATGATGCTCATGGGGTCTACGAAGCTTGAAACATGGTATTGTGGGATAGAAAAATGAACTATACCCATTCATGCATTTTATCCATCTACATTATATGCAAGGGAACGTCGAACATAGGGATCATATTAAACAACAGGAGACATGGGAGCCGAAAATGGGGGTCTACAAACCCTCGTCCGGGAACCTTAGCCCACTTCCTGTAGGAGATAAATTAACAATCAGTCGGGGAATTTTGACTGATGAACACATTTATAAATATTGTACAAATTATGAGCAGTTGTTATTGATTCAGACAAGACAGATAATTGACTCTTGTCTTTCAGTCAAATCTAACAGTAAATGTTTCTAGTCAGCTGTGGTTATTCTTACAAAAAATAACGTGTTTTCGACCTTCAAATAACGAAATTATGAAGGGGCGTGGTCATGGCCCCTAAGGTTATACCCCTGTCGGGGACGTTAGCCCCTGCATTGGGCAATTCCTGGAGCCACCATTGAATTGAACTCCATCACTATGAGTAAATTAGTGGGAAGGAGGCAAACTGCTCTTCTCCACGCCCTTTCCCGTCTTTTCAAGAACCTCCAAATCGAACAACTGAAGTTCAGGGAACTGTTTTGCATTTGTTTACGTTAGCTGTGTAGCCGAAATCTGCTCCTCTGGTTATTATTCTGCTATTATATTTATTGTTGCCTTAATTTTGTACATTCTTTTTAAAAAACAAAAACAAAAGACAAAAGTGAAGTTGCTTTTTGCTGTGACCTTGAACCTATCTATCGGGCATGTTTGTTTTGTTCCTAATTTATCCAATATGGCGGCAATCAATTCCCCTCTCCCCGATGCTGAGTGACATTTAGCTGCAACGCCCCCTCTAGTTAATCTATGATCTCTATGACTTCAACTTCTGAATCAACATCGAATTACGTCGAATAAAATCATTTCAGACGTCGAATTTCCGTCGAGTAGTATTAACTAAAAATTGTGCAGTTGACTTTCACGTGGTAGCCCCTCACTGACTGCAATGAAGATATCACGCGGATATCACGCAGATATCAAGCAGCAATCACTTAGTGGATTCACCAAAAAGACGGTCACTGTTATTCGA
This sequence comes from Heliopora coerulea, assembly GCA_030142905.1. Taxonomy (NCBI): domain Eukaryota; kingdom Metazoa; phylum Cnidaria; class Anthozoa; order Scleralcyonacea; family Helioporidae; genus Heliopora; species Heliopora coerulea. The sequence continues at coordinate 29,107 of JASJOG010000010.1, forward strand.
AATTCACGCAATACAAAAACTAGAATGAATGCTTAATAATCGAACTAAATGTTTGTTTGTTTATTTATTTATTTATTTTCATACTTCTACGTCCTGGAAATTCCAAATAACATGAACAAACTTGCAGGAAAAACCTATTTTAAAGACATACTTTTGGTGATAACTTATCGTCATCCTTTTTATGATACATTGCCTTTAATTTCATCCAATTATGAACGGGCGTTTCCTCACATTGTCGTATGTGGCCCAGAAAGAAGTAAATCTTACGACGTGACTGTAGTTGGCCACGATAAAGGTTATTACTCTTATGAATGCATTGGTAAAGCAATACGTCAGCATACCAGATTTAAAGGATATTTTTATGTTAACGACGACATGATCGTAAATTGATGGAACTCGTGAATTTTGATAAGGACAAAATATGGTTGGGAGCACCGGTTGAAGTGGACGAAAGTCACAGAGTTGGCCAGAGGCTATTGCGTACAAATTGGATATGGTGGAAAGTGACAAACGGAGCAGAGCATTGTGAAAACACCCATAAGGAAATAAAGGTTTTGGTTGATTATATAAAAACGTCAAGAGGGAAAATCAAGATGTTTTCCAATCTCCTTCGTAATGGAAAAAATGAAACCTTTTGCTTCGAAGGCTGGTCTGACATGTTTTATGTTCCGGAAACGTTACGTTTTGAGCTTAAATTTTTTTCGGAAATCTTTTTTAGTAACAATGTATTTCAAGAAATATCTGTGCCGACAATCTTATCATTTTTGGATTTGCACGAAAATTGTGAAAAAACATATAGCACACATCATCTTCCTTCTCTTTACGGGTTTGTAGGTTTTATAGAAGGCAAACATCCTTGGAGGGTATATTCTTTTCGTAAGACTTTATTTATCCATCCAGTAAAGTCTTACGCCCCTGAAGCAGCTACTAATCGAAGAAACCTGGAAAAGATTGTAATACCATACGGAAGGAAATTCCTGCATTGTTAATCGGAAAGTAACATATTTGTTAGAGTGGTCTTTTATCTTCCAGCACTCACCACATCTTTATGTGTTAATGTCTTCGGATAAGAGCAAGTTCTTTCTTAAGACAACGTCAAACATGACCGTAACGAAGTAAAGTTAGTTGGTGGATTGACAGGTTTTTCTATCTCATGCGGCTAAAATTTTCGAAAGCGGAAACAAATGATACCAGCTCATTCGTATGTAGGCAGTAACGGCACATACTCTTTACAACCGCAAGCAAGAGTTTGGACAAAACAATCAAATAAGCTTTCTTCGCAGTTCCCCTTGACGACTATTATTATTTGGCGTTAACCATGCAGAGTAAAATAATGGAACATCGCCGTTTTCAATTTTCCTGCCAAGAATACCAAGCGTGCTTCCTCGTTCGTTTCTGCTAAAAAAAGCGTTAAATTGCCCTCATATAACCAAGACCACATCAATTCCTTTATGTCCGCATCTGTTAGTCCTCGTTATTCATAAGAAATCATAAGGAATTCATGCTCTGGAACGAGGGCTTTGGGTGGGCATTTGATGTACTCACAAAAGAACATGAAATAAGATATGGATCAGATCCATATAGATTCCATTGAAATTGTGCTCGAATTGATAATTTGCTGGAGATGCCATCATGGCAGCCATGCTAGGGAAACTTAAGCGGCAGATTCTGATTAACAAGCCAAGGTATTATATTTGGAATCGACATGGCCGCCATGTCCGATCTGTCTTTTGAATCTCAAGGAACTGGAGGTAACGATCAGTTGAATGGAACAGTAACTACGAAAGAAAAGTCGAAATTTTTGAACGGGTTTGAAATTCTGCTGAGTTGTTTTCGTAATTTTGTTTCAAATTTGGAGGAAAACTTTGTTCAAATAAACAAAAATTACAGCAGAAGCCATGCACATAAAATTCAAAGTGCAGAATGCCGCCATGTTTTACAAATAAGTTGGTATGGACAGCGTAATTAGCTCGTCGGTAAAATTAGAAACCATTGTGAAGACAACTTTCTTCGATTTTATGTTTTGCTTTCTTTTTCAACAAATTTATTTGTTGAGTTCAATCTATTCAATTAAATATAAAAAGGTAACCTGTCTCCAAGTAAGCATCTAATTTCAAAGCTTGCTTACGGTACACAAAACGTGAACCCTTAATTTTATTTGCAATTTTGAAATTAGCGAAATGGGTTGCTCGGATTATTTGTCGCCGATCACACCTTTTCGTCTTAGGCTACGTTTACACCAGACCAAATTTTCCCGGATTCGCAAGCAACCCGGAGACTTTTTATTCGAATTCAAAGTAGCCGTTTACACTGAAGTAGCGAATCCGGTACAGAAAGTCTTCGGATTGCTTACGAATCCGGAAAATAATCTGGATACTTTGAATCCGGACTGACACTTTGTGAATCACAGCCGAAGCAGCCTGTGGTGGGGCAATTTTTTTATTAGAGGCTGAAATAAACAAAGAACGGAAAGAAAGTTATCGGCTGTCCGGCGTTACTTTCAATAAAATTTGTGACGATTTATCTCCATGCGAGCATGCAATTAATCCAGATATTTTTTCCTGTGTAAACATTCAACGAATCTGAATACAATTTTTTTGTTCATCCCAATACTTTTGGAATCCGAACACTTTTGCGGTAGTGTAAACGTAGCTTTAGCGTCATGCCGAAACCCTTGTAAGTCAAGGCAAATATGATTGTATAACGGCAGAGTAACATACATCGATATTCCAATATTATCCCCTCGCCTACCGCGCGAAGCGCGGTGCTAGGGTACTAATCTCAACGTGCGTGGAGTCCTGTTACACGCGTGGTGACTAGATAGCCTATATAAATATAGCCTATATATATAGGTATACAGAGGGTGGACAAAAAAAAGTAGCCCCTCTATAGAAATACGGTTTCTTATTCAAACACATACCAAAGTGATAGAAAATGTAGAAACCTCTTTGTTTTAGCACAGACTGGTCAACATTTTATTAAATTTGAATTTACACAATAGATTTAAGCACTAAAATACGAAAAAATACAAACTTTTGTCGATTTTAATATCAGGTCGTGTTGTTTTCGAAAGTTAGGTAATATTATGTACCTTTGAATGTCTTCAGCATATGCGCATTAGTCCTCACGTTCTTGCAAAAAATCAATCAGAATTATCGTCCCACAATATTTGAATGGTTTTCGTAAATACTAAAGTTTTACGTGGCACATTCATTAGTCCTTTTTGGATGCACTGGAAAGGGATTATTGGTAAAGAGGAGGAAATGGCTAAAAAGACAAGAAAAGAGACCCAGAAAGAAAGATCACAGGCCAAGACTGGAAGGAATCATGAAATTCTTGGAATGCTCAAGGCTGGAGTTGGTGCTCGTCAAATTTCACGGGAATATAACCTGAGTTACTCAGGAGCAAAGAAACTTTGCGCAAAGTTGAAGTTGAGTGGAAGTTGTAGACGCAGTCCTGGCTCTGGTTGAAAACGTAAAATTAGTGAGCGAAGTGATCTTTTCATTGTTAAATGTTCAAAAGCAGGAACGCCAACAAAAAAAGAAATAGCTTATCAACTCAAAGCTCAGACAGGAGACAAAGTAAGCCGCAAAACTATTCAGCGCCGTCTCAAAGAAAAAGGCTTGACATGGAGAAAGAAATCTAAGAAGCCTTATGTTAGTGAAAAGAATCGTTTGTTACGTTTATCCTTTGCCCGTGAACATGTTGGTTGAAGCGAGGATCAATGGAAGCGAGTTGCATGGAGCGATGAGTCGCCATTTTGTCTTCAAAACCAATCCACTCAATATGTGTGGAGAACTAAAGGTGAAAAGATGTCAAATCGCTCAATGCAGGGAACAATGAAACATGAAAAATCCATTAATGTCTGGGGGTGTTTTTCGTGGAATGGCGTTGGTGATTTACATCGAGTCAAGGGAATAATGACTGGAGAAGTATACAGGAAAATCTTGATACATCTTCTTGTCCCATCCGCCAATCGGTTATGTCCTGATGGTTTTGTATTCCAACACGACAACGACCCCAAACACACGAGTGGGCTGGTTTCAAAATATCTTAAAAATAAAAACTTGATGTTATGCAATGGCCAGCTCAATCGCCGGATTTAAACCCCATTGAAAATTTATGGGCTGAATTGAATCGTTTGACAAAAAATAGAAACCCAAAGAATGAAGATAAGCTTTTCGAAATAATTAAAAGTGGATGGAATGAGATAACAGACGAATACTTGCATAAGCTTGTTGAAAGCATGCCTAGTCGATGCAAAGCTGTCATAAAATCCAAGGGAATGCCAATAAAGTACTGAAAGATTTTAGGCATAAACTCTACTGCTGATAACAGTAGCATGATACATGTAGGAATGTGATATTATTTTGAGTGGAAAGCGTGTTTATTAATCAAAAGGTTTGTTAGTAACGCCGAACAACAACAATGGCATAACATTTAAAATATTCATATTATTTAATAATATTTTTATTTCTTATTACATTTGTTGTAAAAATCAAATTTGAGGATCATAAATCATAAGTGTTTAGCTAATTTATTCTTCAACTGAATAGTTTTTTGCATTTCTTCACATCTTCTGCAAGCTTGTGAAGTTTATATCCCATAAGCCGTATTTTTATATGGGGGCCACTTTTTTTTGTCCACCCCCTGTATATATATAGGATATATATATATATATATATATATATATATATATATATATATATAGGTATATATCCATGGATTCCGGTCACTCAAAAATGCCGTGTGCAAGCTCGGGGACTGGTAAGTTGTTGACCAAACCATTCTTAGGTACCGTATTGAAGCAAATCAATTTGGTCTCGCTCTTTTTTCCCTTGTATGGATCTCGCAAGTTGTTTACATTATTTGAACACTGAAGCTAGTAAATGATTTAAGACTGGCAAAGGAAATGGCTTTCTTGGTGCCTGCGGCTGATTTCGCTTTTGAGGGCCACCTCAGTAACTGGACAATTTATGACTTTAAAGAGCAGTTCTCGAACTTAGCTCCTTGGAATATGCATTTGCCAACCGTTCACTTTTTGCAGCAACGGATTCTCTTGGTTCTTTCTGATTTATATGAACAAAAGACGTAAAGGAACTCTCTTGCTGTCAGGACATTTGCCAAGCGACCAAGTGTATTAAAACGACATTCTTCGCTGAAGTTGAATAGACGCCGATTTGTACAAAGCTTGGGACTTTTCACGTTCTGGTAACCACTTAGCTGACCTACACAATCACAGGTAGGTCTGAATCGAGTAGCTTTGAAATACAAATTCTGCGAACGGAATTGTTTTGAGCAGCTTTCAAAAGTAGCTTCCCGACTTTATTCTTCCTTAAGGGAGACTTCTTGTACCAAATTTTATCGCCTGGATTTTTCTGGTGTTTATTGGTAAAGTAGAATGAAGATTCTGGTTCATTCATCTCTGTAGAACGATTACTTTTGAACATTTTGCAATATTTAACCGGACAGCGTTCATGGTCAATTGTTTGAGAAGTGGGATAGCACACTCATGGTGCAGAAAAGTTGTCCAGGCCATGACAGTCTTTGAATGCTTTCTCCGCTTTCCACACAAAGATTTCATCGCCTCAATCAGGATTTTTTTGCTATGAAAGGTCGCCCCACTGAAGACGTTAGGATGTATTTTTGGCTCGAAACAAAAATGCAAACCACCAGGTAACTCGCTGCAAAGTTACTTGATTTTGGTCACCAAATTATCCTTCGGCAAAACAGTTGTCCGCTTCAGTCTTTCTCACTTCGAAAGTGATTTGTGTATGATGACCTTTACCGTATTCGACCAGTAATGTTTACATCAGGATTTTAAAACCTCTCACGAAAGTTTAAAGTCGTCTTTGTGTAAATTAACCGTTGAACCCTTTGTACTGAGGTGCCACTGAATGCTTAATTTGAAAATACGCAAGAGTTTCAGGTTTGTACGCCATTTTTCTTTTTTACTGATGTTTTACCGTGGAAAAAGTACGTCTTTTACTTGCCTCGTCTCGTTCTTCTTTCGACAAAACTTGCACAAGGTTTACTTGTCGTATTTTGTTTTATGTTTTGTATTTTTCTATTTTTGGTCAGCGATAAAAATGCAAAACTCATTGATGTTTTCTTTGTTTATTTCGTCCGTTTCGTAATTCGTTTCATCTTCGTCAACAAAGTGTTGTACCTCCGGATGAATATTTAGCATAAATCTTCTTCATAGCACTTCTAATAGACATTTTTAACCAACTTCGAGATAACATAGAATTTATCAGCTTTTTAAGACAAAAAATATCAAAAACAAATTTTCACTTATGAGCTGTCTGTGATGCTGATATCCTACCGGTGACCTTTGAGAATGATCTAATTTTAAGACGGAAGGCCTGGCTGTCTAATAAAAAATCTTGTTTTAAAACAAAATGAGTGAAAAGTTGGATTGGAAAACGACTCGAAATATCTCAAGATCGCAACTAATACAGGGTCTTGCTATGAACATTCATTGATAAGCAGTAGAATTGTCAGAATGGATCTCTTATCATTTATAAACCGTTAAAGGTTATTCTCATCAAACGTTTTGTTTTAATAAAACAGAATAGAAATTTTAAACGTAAATATGAAGACAAGTAGTTTAAATGTAAAACAATTTCCAGTTCGGGTTGTTAATATTTGTGGCCAAATATTGTGTTTTCTTTATTGCATCGCCACTTCCAGTTATAGTAAGGACGATTTGTCTTTTTGACAACTTTGAAAAATTATCAATGTTACTTGGATTCTCGAGAGATGTATTGGAAGGGTGGGTGAAGGTTTGTTGTGTACATGTATTTCTAGTAAGTAAGTGATATTTAACTTGCGGCCTGCAAGCACGTTACATCTGGTCCATCAAGCATTTTAAAACATAAGTATAGCCCGGAATTTCAAACTGATTAACAAAAAAAAAAAATCTAAGTCTGGGTCTGTAGGACCTGATGAAAACCTGTTTTATCCCAGTCTCAAATTTAATTTTTTTTTCCCTTTGAACCGCAACTGGATTTTAATCGGTATGTTTCTGTGAATCAATCAATGTAGTAATATAGTCTAAATGGTCTCAAATTAAGAATATTAATTGCAGCAATTGCTTGTACTAGTTAACTTTTTAACTTTTTCCTGGATATTTTTCAATTTTTTTTCTTTTTTTTTTATAATGAAACTTGGTGTTTATCATAGTCATGGTCACATAATATTATACTGGATGTTTTTGGTTCTGATATAAACAAAATAACACCAGTCTGTGGCTTGCGACTTGTCTTTTCTTTTGATTCTTTTCTGGCCAGTGGGATATAATCTAGCCTCTGGAATTTGGCCCTCGGGAAAATAAGTTGAATACCCAAGCTATAAGCGGTACAACGATTGTTCGTTCCAGGGAATATCATTTCAGAATCATCCTCAGTGTAACATGAACAAAATATTTCATGCGATAAACCTACATTGTTAAAGTCAACTATAAAGTTGACTTCAGCTGGCTTCAAACTTGCAACTTCGGGTTGCCAGACCACTGCTCTGTACCAATTGAAAACGTGGTCGTGGTTCCATACTTCTTGCTAGAAGTAAAATTTCCATTATTTTACTAAATCGGATAATTACTCTAGCGTGCTCACCTGGGAATGTTTTGGAGCAGTGCTTTCTGTTTATATAATATTTACATTCACATTCGACTAATTGACTTAGTTTAGCTGGTCATGCGATTGTAGTTTGGATCCATAATTAATCAGAATATTCAAAAGCTAATGCAGCTATGCAAATGTTACGATTGTCGGAACTCAATAGTTGGCAAACTCTTGGGCCCCGTCCACACCTATACGTTTTCAAGCGAAAACGGAGACTTTTTTTATCCGTTTTCGCCTTTCGTCCACACGTAAACGCTGAATCAGCGTTTTCGAAAGCACCGAAAACGTGGACTTTTGAAAACGGGCTTGAAAGCGGAGACTTTTGAAAACCGTGCGTTGCCGTGTAGACGGGCGAAAACGGAGACTTTTGAAAACGGTGTTGGACCCAGTCTGCTAAGTAGAGCATTTTCAAGATGGCGAACAATTTTGTGATTTTCGCTATAATTTTGCAGTTGGTTTCAAGCTTAGCGACTTATCTCCAACTCAACTTAGCGCTCATAAATCTTCAAGAGCAACATATTCGACGAACGCGCGATATAGCAAAGTTGCTGTTTTTTGCGAGTTCAAACACAAGACTAAAGAGGCTAAAAAAGAAAGCGAGGAAGAGAAGGTTCCGGATAAAACCTGGGAGAACAAGCGCCTGGTGGGACAATTTTATATCTAACGAAGTTTTACCGTCAGAGTGGAAGGATAATTTCACGATGAGGAAGGATTCGTTATACAAACTAAGTGAAGAGATACGTCCCTATATTCAGGGAAAGTGTACAGTAATGAGAGAACCTGTTGATGTGGTTAAACAAGTAGCATGTACGCTCTACTACCTTTCCGATGAAGGTCGTTACCGGAAAACAGCGAACACGTTTGGTCTGTCGCGGCAAGTGGTCTCAAATATAATGAGAGTGTGTGAAGCCATTACAGTTCACCTTGGGCCAAGGTATATTAGACTCCCCTTTACAGAAGGTGAAGTTCAGGAACTGGTAACGAAGATTTTTGAAGAATATGGCATACCGCAGTGTATAGGAGCCATTGATGGAACACACGTTGATATAAAACAACCCTCTGTAAATTCTACTGACTACATAAATAGAAAGAGCCGGTATTCTTTAAATGTACACGCCACCTGTGATCATCAGTACCGTTTTATGGATGTTGTAGTTAAATGGCCAGGGAGTGTCCACGATGCTAGAATGTCCGCCAACTCTAAAATAAATGAGTTTCTGAGAGATGGAAAGATACCATATAATGAAAGAAAAGTTTTGCCAGATGAAGATCCCATTCCAGTTTTCCTCCTGGGAGATCCAGCATATCCTTTTGCCTTATGTCATGAAAGAATATGCTGGTGATGGCACAACTCAGCAGGAGCAGTATTTTGGATTGACTCTTTGTCAAGGTAGAATGGTTATTGAATGTGCGTTTGGCCGTCTGAAGGCAAGGTTTGGAGCATTACTGAGGTGTATGGATATCAATTTAGATGATCTCCCATTTGTCATTTACACTTGTTTTGTTTTACATAACTTCTGTGAAATAAACAAGGAAAATGTAACTAATGACAGTGTTTTAGCAGCATTAAATTATGACAGAGAATTTCAGCCAGCAGTTGTATCAAATAATTATTGAACTGACAGAAATGAAGATGAGGGCAAGAGGGTTAGAAAAGTTCTTACTAGATATTTTGATCCTTAATTTTGATGGTGTTGAGACAATTTCTTTATATTTAGAGGTCAAAGATTATTTGCACATAAATTTTGCCAACTTATCTTGCACACAAGCACATTTTGTATATGAGCAGATTGAAAACAGATTTATAAATCTTAGATAGATAGATAGATAGATGTTTTTAATTGGTAAAGCTTGCAGCCATAGGCTGAATTATGTTTACATTACAAAATACATTCACTTCTACTATGTTACACCAGTTCTACAATTTACCTGGAACTAACGGAAGTTTAGAAACAATAAGTAAAAATTTACTCTAATGGACAATTTTTAAAAAGGTCGATTCTAATGTTAAGAGTTATTCAATCTAAAATACTAAAATTGGTTAAAATTTTAATGCGTTTGCGATAAAAAAACTGTTTTTAAAACGGTTTGTTCTGAAGTTTACATTAAACTTATGTTTGGTCCTAAGTTCGGTAGCATAGATATGTCGGGGAGGGAGAAATTCGTGAAGTTTGTGGTTTTCATCACTCATGATATCCAGGAAAAGATTATTCGTTATCTTTTCTCTTCTGGTACTGAGGTGTTGGAGGCCAGTAATTATCAGCGCATCTGCATATGAGGTCCAGGGATAGATTATTTTCAACGCTCTTTTCTGAATCATTTCCAAGTCATTGGATAAGTAGTTGGACAGACTGTTGTGAAAGACCGGGCATGCATATTCCAAGATTGGTCTAATACATGTGCTGTAAAATACAATTAATTCCTTAGTCCCAACTTTGGCTCGTTTGAGTTGTGACAAAAAGTACAATCGCTTTCTTGCTTTTACGATGGTTTGGTAAATGTGATCGCTCCATTTTAAATTGTTGGAAACGGTTAATCCGAGGATTTTTGCACACGGAACCACCTCCAAAGGGGTATCGTTCACAAGAACTGGATCGAAAGTAGCACTTGGTTCACCAAAGCCAATACGTAATTCTTTACATTTCTGTTCATTCAATTGAAATTTTAATTCAGAGATTTGGGTTAGTAGATCATTAACTGTGGTCTGGATTCTGCTTTCGTTGCATTTGCTGACTAATTCATCAACAGTTGTGTCATCTACGAACTTCCACATGTCACCACAAGAGACTGTTAGTTTATCGATCATTATTAAATATAGCCATGGACCTAATTTTGTACCCTGTGGAACTCCGGCGGGAGCTTCAGCCCAATCCGAGTAATCCTCTTGGTTTAGCTTTACCCTTTGTTTTCTGCATGTGAGAAAATCTGTAATCCAGTTGACAACCCAATGCGGTAAATTATATGTTTGGAGTTTGGTAACTAATAAGCCATGATCTATCAGGTCAAAAGCCTTTTTAAAGTCAAATAAGATGACTCTGACCGTAGCACCAGTTCCATCGGTAGAACCATTCCAAGAGTGTAACATACTTAAAAGTGCAAACGTCGGGCTAGATTTTGGAATTGTGCCAAATTGATTAGGATCAATTCTTTGAAGTACAGTTGGTTTAATGTATTCTTCTACTATATAATCCTCTGCTATTTTGGAGGTGATGGGTGTTAAGGATATTGGTCGTAGATGTTTATTTACCTCTCGAACGGGTTTTTGTTTCGGAATTGGAACGATATCCGCGTGTTTCCATATCGAAGGGAGACGCGCTTCATTATAGGATAGATTCAATATGTCTGAGATAGGTGAGGCTGAGATATCAGCGTTTTCTTTCAATACCCAAGCTGGAATGCCGCCTGGGCCTAGGGTAACTAACCAAAAGGATTGGTTAGTTAGTTGGGAATTCTCGATAGCGTCTCGATTCGTAAAACAAGATGGCAATGGGTCGAATACTTTCATTGGCTCGAGGAAGGTTTGATTTATTAGATTGGCAAGGTGGTATGGAGTGTTGGGTGTTTGGCCAGTCCTACTTTCTAGGTTTTGCAATAAAGACATTGAATCTTCGCAATAGGTGACCTGTGACGCCAAACCACTAAGCTTTTTGACTTCCTTCCACCAAATGGACGGCGAACATTCTTTTAGGTGTTCTACTTTGACTTATAAAACTTTGATCGACACGATTTACGCTCGCGGTTTACTCGATTTCTTAGAATTTTTAACAGACATGTATTTCCGTGGGCTAGGGCCTTTTGACGACGATGAATTGTTTCTTTCAGAGATTGAGACATCCAAGGCGGTTCGTTACAATATTTAATTTTCGTCGTAATGGGAAGTAACGAGTCCAATCCAAATTTAATAATTGACCCTAGCATCCGTGTTTTTCCATCACAAGTATTCTCCGTAGCGATCAACGACTTGACATCAACTTCTTTTAAGAAGGTACTCATTGCAAGACGTTTTGATGGTCTCAGGTCTCTGGATTTCGCACAAACTTTTGGTTTTGGGATTTGCTGTCTTTCTAAAGGTTGGACTTCCACAGTGTCGTGGTCAGAAAGGCCAAAAGCCGGGCGTTTGATTGGGTCATTATAAAAATCGTTCATATTGGTTAAAATTAAATCTAGCCGATTCGGACCTCGTGTTGGAAATTTTACAATCTGTCGGAGTTTAAAGCCGTTGGTTATTCGAGACGTGGTTAATTTATTAAAATCACCAAGTAGAATTATTCCGCTATTAGGGAATTTGGTTTCAATTGTTGTTAATGACTCATATAGATAATTGATCGCTTCCTGGTCGTTTCCACCGGGAGGATGGTACATGTTGCATAACATAATACAGGGAATTCCCCTAGGAAGGCGTGAAGGTCTTAGTTTTACCCAAAGAGCTTCAATATTTGTGTTCATCATGTCGTCCAATACTTCGTATCCTATTGAGTTTCTTATATAGACACGCACACCGCCATGTTGGCCATTGGATCTATCGCGGCGTTCAATGTTGTAACCAGAAACGGAGACGATGTTATCATGGATATGATTTTGTAACCATGTTTCAGTGATGCAAATGAGGTCAACGTTTCTAAGGGTAATTGATTCGCGCAGCTCGTCTATCTTGGGGGCAAGGGACATGACGTTGGATAACATAATTGACGGTACAAATAAGGTTGGAGAGCGTACCTCGTACGGTGGTTTTGTTCTTGCGACTTTGTTCTTGCGATGTGGTAACCTGAAAACAATGCTAGTCAGGATAATGCTATGCCAGCAGTTTTGGCATGCCATACAAACACAGTACAAGCCATTTCACTTGTTTTGATATCAATTTAACTTAGGCATCTTTGTTATTGTTTGCTAAAAAGCTGATAACATGTATCTAGGAACACCCTGAGCCTAACCAGCAATTTTCAGGTTACTATCTGTCATAAATCAATAAGGTCTATAAGGTCTGGGATTTCCAAAATCTTTGCATATACAAGCAGAGGTGACCAACACTGACTGTATGGAATAATTTAGGCAAATATTAGTATTCAGATTTAACACATGCCAACCTGGTTTGGAATTGAAATGTAATAATTTTTCTAATACAGTTATGATTGTGGATACACCATTTAAGGGCCTATGTGTTGGCCTAGTTTGGAGAAATGTGGAATCTCTTTAACTAATACTTCTAATCAGGTACCTAATACAATGTGTATAATTAAAATGGCTTTTTTCCATAGGTTTGCCTTTTGCATTAACAAATAACTAAATTATGAACAGAACCACAGTCTACAATGTCTAACAAAAACAAATTTTACTTGACTTTATGTCAAAACTGCCTGCTGTTATACTGTTAAGTAGTGTTTTTATAAGCTCCTGTTACCATAGTTGCATCCTTTAGTTTCAGTTATTTTCACTCTGATCAGGTATGAAAAGGTCTGTATGAAACCTGGCTGTTTGGATAAGTTGAAGTAGATAAAGGGGTTGACCATGGTATATTACTTGATATGTTCTGGTATGTGCCTGTATAATTACCACTGTCCAGACCATATTGTGGCATCTGATAGAGCTGTGGAGGCTGAGGCTGGGCTGGTGATGGTATAAGATTTTTCAATATAGAAAATCCATCTGATATGGAGCTTGTCAGTCTCTCAATTTGGGAAGAAAGTCTTTTTGTATTTTCTGCATATTCCTTTTCCATGTTGTTCATCTTGTCCATTAGTTGTTTCTCGAGATGAATATCTTCTTGAGCATAGTTCAACATTTGCACCTCAATAGATAATTTCCGTTTTAACTTTTCTTTTCTGTAGTTTGTCAATTTTGAATCCAGCATATCTCAGCATTCACTTACTGAACTACTTGATGTTGATGATGATGGTGATGGTGCACTTCTGTAGCTTTCACTAGTGGGTGATGGTGTAGCAGGTGATGGTAAACTGCCTCCAGCTTCTTCATCATTAGAGTGCAAACACTGCTCATTACTGGAACTGTCAGCATTTGTTGCCTCCGATAATGAAGGTGAACATGAAATGCTGGGCTGTGTAGAGTCAGATTGCTTTTCAAATATTTCATTTGTTTCTATTCCAGACTGTAAGGTATCTGTGGCCGGAGATCCTCCCCAAATTCTTTCACAGTGCTCAAAATAAAGGAGAACCACTCTGTCATGGCCACTTTTTCTTCCTGAATCAACTGCCTGTCTGTATTTCACTCTGATTGCTTTCAGCTTCGTTGTGGTAGTAGCCTTAGTCAGGTCATCGGGATTATGGGGGTAATCTTTCCCTAGTGTGACTGCCTCTTTCTTACTGCTAGGGTATCGCTCCTTGAACAGTTGTAGAATGTCAGTGTACTTACTTTGACATGATTCCCAGTCGGTGCCGGCCATGGCTTTTGACACTTTGTAGTCATTTGTAACGCTAAGTAACAATTGAACCTCGTCGTCTGACCACACGAAGGCTTCTTTGTTTGCGTCACTTGCCTTGGACTTGTTTTGCTTTTTTTTTGGCTTTTGACATGTTAAATATGCGCAATAATCAGGCTGTTGCGATATATCGATATTTTGGATAAATATCGATATTTTAAAAATATCGATATTCGATTTTTGGAATATCGAGAATATCGAAAACTTTTCTTGGACAACTTAATGTCCTTTTTTCCGCGGCAATTTTTCTCCGATAAAGGTTACAAAACACGTGTATGACGGCGCGATTGCAGTGATGACTCACAAAAATGGAATTTGCACTAATTTGAATTAGTAGAAACTTAGTCAACTACTTTTGCAAATGCTGCATTCTGATTGGCTACGCTACTCGCTATCTATTCGTCGATAGATAGCGAGTAGCGAAAATGGCTTCCGCCTCTCGTTTTTGTGAAGTTTCTGAAGACGAAATAGATTGCCTACTTGAAAGTGCAATCCCAGAGAAGACGAAAAATGTTCTTTGCTAAGTGTTTCTTCTAAAACAATCAGATTATTCGCCCTCGATTTCTATGAGGTGATAGTTGACTCGGGCTTCACCCTTGTCAACTATCATCTCATAGAAATCTCGAGCTCATAATCTAATTGTTAATTATAATGCAATGGCGCGTGCCTACGCGGGACCTTTAAAAACAAAGTATCAAATTATCATATTCCTTTCTAACTTCATGAGTTCTGCTGTGAAGCAAAGGATAAACATTAGCAACATGTCAAATCAAAGAAGTCCTGTGTGGAGTTACTTTAAGAAAAATAATGAAAATGCTGACCCCACGTGCCACCTCAATAACAAAACCGTGAAAACTAAAGCGGAAAACACAACGAATTTGATGTCGCATTTAAAATCAAATCATCTTATGGTGTATACAACGCTGAACAGGGCAAGGAAACGAAGTTCGTCTTCGAGCAGCGCAATAGCCAAATCACCACGCGTGTAACAGGACTCCACGCACGTCGAGATTAGTACCCTCGCACCACGCTTCGCGCGGTGGGCGAGGGGATAAATCTTTACACGTTTATAAACCGTTTTAAATAAATCTTTAATGTTTGACTGTTTCCTTGAAACTTTGTCTTTCGCTGTTCGTGATGCGGTATACAACTTTACATGCATATACATTTGTCTGGTTCGATATTTCGATATAGTCGATATTATCGATATTTTTTTCGATATCGATATATCGTTTTTTTTCAATATCGCAACAGCCTAGCAATAATACGGCACTTAAATACAGTTTACGTACTAACTGCCGCCATGTGTAAAGTTAATGCAGGCTCAGCTTATCTGAACATGCGCTTAACCCGAGGAAGCATATTCAACCGTTTTCATCGTTGTCACATAATAAAGAATTAACCAGAAGTCCCACTCGCGAGGAAACTTGTCACACTTTTTTAACTGCCAATGTCCGCATCCGCCATGTTCTTGGAGGGTGTACTCAGCGCATTTCAACTACAAACAATATGGCGAAAACCAAAGTTGGCTCACTAAAACTACTGTATTTGGAAAAGTAGGAGGGCGATTTTCATTACATTTCTGAATCTATTGAAGAGGAGGTAAGCGATTACTTTTTTATTAGTTTGGTAATGTATAAACGATTTTTTCGAGTAAAATTTGGCTTGTGTTCACCGCCATCTCAGTCGCTCTCAGCCCTTAATACGGTTCCTTCTAGGGCCCTGGAAAACTCCTGGAAAAACAGCTGTTTTCTGGGTACTCCTGTAATTCTCCTGGAATTTTGTAAAGAATTTGAAACTGGATAATCCACAGCTGCCAATACGTACATTCACAAA